>NW_019091373.1:653434-757983 GCF_001949145.1 Acanthaster planci
GGGGAATCGAACCCCGGTCTCCTGAGTGACAGTCAGGGATACTAACCACTATGCTACCAAGGACTGATGCCAAATTGAACCCATTTTGTCCTTTTCATTTTAAAGTTGTCAAGTATCTCGATGTATTTCTTGGATAAAAAGCAAAGGTCTCCCCGGCGGGGAATCGAACACCGGTCTCCTGAGTGACAGTCAGAGATACTAACCACTATACTACCGAGGACTGATGTCCAAGTGAACCCATTTTGTCCTTTTCATTTTAAAGGTGTCAAGTATCACGATGTATTTCTTGGATATAAAGGGGAAAAAAGTAAAGGTCTCCCCGGCGGGGAATCGAAGCTCAGGCTCCTGGGTGACAGTCAGAGATACTAACCACTATACTACCGAGGACTGACATAATGCAGCAGCTTTTTCATCCTCCTTTTATAAACACGAACGCCAATGCAGTCCTTTAGTGTGAAAGATGAATTCACACAACTAGCCTATCTTTAATGCCTCGTAGTAAGCCCAGATTTGATTGCTTATCACAGAAACACGCGTAAGGAAAGCCTCGAACGGCTAGTTGCGTAGCCTCACCTAGTGGGCCAGAGATTGCTCATTTAAACTTACCGATTTGAAGCCAATACAGACAGGAGCGGTGCCAGCCAGTTTGTGCCCACCTCGCAGTGAGCGTCCATTGACACGATGACCGGGGCCGAAGCCTGGGTAAAGCCGAAGGTTCGCGCTCCGATCACGCCTTCCCTTCGGCGGGTTCGAAGCAGCTTGACGAGTCCTCGGAGTCTTGGTGTCCGTAGATAGTCCTCCAGCTGCTTAGCAAGGTGGTCTGTAATGACAAGCGACGGATCAAATTTGTCAAGCGCCAGAAAGCGTTCGCTCCGAGTTGCAGCGGTGTAATCGACTTTTTTCGGTTTGGGACGGGGGTTAGGAAGGGGAGTGTATAACACCGAGATAGGTGTTAGGAGGGCTGTCGGGATTTCAGGTGGAACACACTTCTTTTATCTTTGAATTTGGTAATGTTCAATATTTCATGCAAATAAAAAGAAGGGATTATAGTGTGTTTTCTCAAGCTTGAATTTATCATGTTTTTACTGGATTTTTAGAACTGCATAAAAAAGCTAAAAGGAAGAGCGCATTGTTAATATAGTCCAGGTGAAAAGGAGTACGTTTGCCTAAAACACCACGGTAATGAAACTGTCGGGTGTCGCAAAATGTCGAAATGAAACCCTTAGAATTATTTCGACAGCCCGTTCATTGGTAAGGGGTTCACAACTAGTGAAATTCTGAATAAGTGTCAAACCATAAAGGTTGAGTGGACAGCAAAGGGAGATGCAAACAATGGTGAACACACCTCCGGTGATATTAACCAAAATAGGCTAAAAAAAAAAAGACAGATGCGAGTAGTGAAAAAGATACGCAAGAATGTGGTGCATATATAGTATGTTATCAATATGTTGATTGGTAAATTAACTATAGCTTGCTAAATACGACAAATACAGAACAAAATCAACTAATTAATTTACAATTTAAAAAAAGGCGTAAACATTACAGTCCTGTAGTCAAAGGCCAATCCAAGCGGGACAACAGAGGTCATGGGTCCTAAAAAGGGCGATTTTTATTGGCTTTGTCATTTTTCTTCTTTCTCAAAGCTTATAAAATAATGTGACTCAGCTTCCAGAAAGGCCATTTTGGCACCCGAAAATTTTATTGCAATCTTACTAGAAGTTTGTAAATATTGATCTGTCAAACGTTCACCTCCCGGTCAGGACACGCGACAGGACGGAACCAATATTACTCTTATTTATGTCTTTAAAACATCTCTCTGCTTGTGAACGGAACTTCAATCTTACTAGTAGTTGCAGCATTATGCTGTCAAAAATGATAAATATTCAACACGTTATGAAATTGCATGATAACTTTACGATGACGTCATACCAATTTTCGCAATCCCGGGGCTTCTAGTCCTTACCCTGTGAATTGGTGATGATCACAATGTTGTGTAATGTGCAAATCAGAAACTCGCATGCGATCTGACATTCCTGCTCGTGTATCTTTATTGTTCAACGAGATGACTCAGTTCATGAAAAATTCATTAACACGCTGATTCATGTGGTTTTCCAACGGCCTGCTATGACAATTATCTGCCATGAATCCGTAAAAGAAAGATGACATGCATTTCCAAGCATCACTGTACTTGACGCATTTATAACTGTTGCACATCACGCAGTACTATCATCCAGTGTTGATGCATGGTTAATGCGACCCTCTGTTTTTCCAATACACTTATTCCATCGTGCAGTGTGTGTGTGTTTCTGAAAAGAACCGGGGGGTACTCGCCATGAAAAGCTTCAAAGCTCATCTGAGTATCACCTTCTCATACTAAGCTTTAGAAAATTGATGGATACAGTGTTCAGATGATTAAAAAATTAGCAACCGATCACAAAATGTACAGCCTCTACAGTTCTAAACACGTCACAAAGTGATAGTAAGATTGTATGTACAGGTACATGATAAACAGTTTTTCGAGTGTACTCACTCTTTGTACCGAAGTCATCCACCAATACAATCTCCTTAAGTAGGTACGGAGGGCTCCTGTTGATGACGCTATGTACGGTCCGCATCAGCGTGGACCAACCCTCATTGTGGAAGGGGATAACAACACTTACTTGGGGCAGATCCTCGGGGTAGTGCCAATGCTTACATCTAACAGCAAAGAACAAAGTGGGGACATCAGGACTGAGTGACAACCACACATTGTCTATCCTGTCTAGACTAATACAGAGCAAACGAGGGCGCTTGATCACATGTAGTCGCCATAAGGTTGGTGTGCTTGATAAATTTCTCTGAGAAGGTCCGTTGAAGTCCATATTTTCCAGACGAAATTTGACTGAAAAGGGTTTTACAGTGTTCAACGAATTAGATCACAGGTTCTTGATGTGATACACTAACCAAAGGCATTTATAATAAGTACAGTATTATAAAATGATGAATTTCACAGTGTCCTTTAGGTTTTAAAAGGTCGAACGCTTTTACTTTTGTGAGGACTATAAAAGAAAAAAATCACCCAATCATGGGTGAATTTGGGTGACCTTGACTAAGACGTTTTTGTCAAAGATTGTGGGGCGTTTGATATTTGTACCAACTTTTGGCAAAAAATCAACATCAACCTTTTTACACTGACCAATATGATTATTCGAATTCTAATAAAACATCGTATTGAAATTAACCTAAAAATGCCATACTCATATTTTCATATCAGCCTGTACTGGAGAAGCAACTATTTCAAAAGTTTTCATTTCCATAAGAAGGTACCCTCGCCACAAGCCAATGCCTCTTGGGTGTAAAACAGTTGTCCCTAAACCAGAATGTTTCGCCTAACGTCTCGTCCAACTTACTGCGGATCCCTAAGATCAGGCAGTGACCTGTCCACAGATATCTTATTACTGCCATACAAGTTCAGCGAGTACTCTCGCAGGCTTTTTTCTACCGCAGCTTTCTCCCAATCCTCCAGGGTGACCGAGACGCCTTGTTCCCCGATGCCATGCCGACTAGGCTCCCGGGGCGGCTCAAAGTTGCCCGTCACCTCCTTGTGGATTGCCCCATGCACCCTGGTCTGGTGCTTGCCGCTAGCGGTGTCCTCGGAACGGAATACTCCCAGAAGGCCGAATATCCCGCCCTAGGTGAGATTGTCAAAAAGGGGAAGTCGGCATGTCAGAAGAAATTTGGGGCGACATGAACCAGTCAGTGTTATCAAGAGAAGTAAACTTCATAATTTGATTGAAAAATGTGAACTAAAACATAACGGCCAATCAAGAATAGTTGAAGATACTGACAATCTTAAAACTACATGTACATGTATTATAAACTTTCATTTTCACTTAAAATACACACTAACATGTTCGTTGTGAAGTGTTCGTGTCATGCATTTTGTCACCGCACCCCCATGACCATGACAATGCCTTAACTTGCTTTGATGCTTTGAGGATATCATGCACTGTGAAGAACCCCATCCATTTGTGCAACATTTTGGATAACGGACGGGCGCTTATCTTCTGCTTGAGCCCTCTTAATACAGGTGAAATTTTGATATAGGCAAGCACGATAACCCTCCCGGATCTCATTTCTGAACCTGATGGAGCATGCATCACAGTCTCTATATAAGTAGCCGGGAAGTGTGTATGTGAGGCACAGCAGACGCTGAGCCTTAAAAGCTAACCAAAAATTAGGGGGAGGGGTGCGACCAAAAATGGAGGACCCTGCACATAAATACCACAGAGTGTCATAAAACAGACAGTTTTTGACCATTTAGTATTCCTCTTCGATTTTTCAATTTGGGGAAAGCTTAACACAGCTTAAGACTGACAAGAAATGCGAGGCTTCATCGCTTACTAATGCTAGAAATTGATTCTAATTGGTTACTAGGGCGAAGTAGGACCAACGGCAGTTGCAACAAATGCAACATCCTAAACTTTGAGCATGTAAGAGCTGCAAAAAAGACGACCCAGGAAGGCAAGCAAAAACATGCATATGTCAGTTATTTCCCAAGGCATTCTGTGTGGAAAATCTACATTTAACTGAAGTAAAGAAGTCACATTTAACAACTTTTTTCTTTTTTTTTTTTGGTTTAACTATTTGTATCTTGAATCATGAATTTTGTTAGCTGGATATTCACATACTATGGATAAACCATGTTTTATTGCAACCTTTTCAGTAGCGCACGACATACTCATTGGGCTGTGTACCGTTATACTTCCTACAAAATAAGCGTGATGTGGTCTTTTAGGCCCATCACAATGGGTGTCTCTTACAGCTCGGTCAACTGAACTGTCACATAGTCACATTGGTGACTCCCTTGGACAAATGTAAATTGAAGATACATGCCATGCACGATCATGAATGAATGAAAAACCATTCGACACTTCTGTTTCCTTTAAAAACTTTGACTATTAATTCCCCCAAAAGACTTTTTTCTTCAACACAGCTCTCGATAAGTTGCAAGTTCTCTGAATTCCTGCACAACTATATTATTCAAAACTGTAAACATTTTACACCAATTCTCTTCAATTCAGGTCACTCACAAAACACTTATTCAAAAACTTTAATCATTTAGGTCCACTATTAATTATGTCATGCTCAAAATTAGATGACCCTTCAACACTTTCAACTTACAAATTTTGATTCCCGTCGCTTCAAAGCAAAATAAATTTCCAATACAATTTATAGTATTAACATCTGAATCTTTCCTTTATGTACAGTTTATTTTGCAATCTCCCAGATGGTGTATAATCCCAACTGGCAACAGTACATGTATTTTATTTCTCAAACGCCAACATTTATATTCGTATTAAACTCGAAACATCTTTTTTTCACAGTGCCTTCACTTATTGCCACTCACAACTTTTCTTTTGACTTTTTTACGTACTGGTACCACTTCCAATATCAGTTGGCAGGTAGTCGGAACAATCAATCAATTTCAATAATAACTACACATCTCCATTCCAACAGCGTCTTTTTGTTGACTCTTCACTACAATTACCAACTTTCAAAATTCTTACTTTCGATATTAATTAAACAATATTACCAGTTTATCCTTCTCAATACATACGCCTTTTATTAAACAGAAGATCAAAATTCAGCGTTAGAATCTGTGATTTTAAACCAATTTCCAATGGGACTTAAAATTCAATATTTCCATAACTGCAAGGCATAATCTTCCAGCAGCACACAATTTTAATATTTATAAAGTCACTGAATATCACGGTCAAGAGTCAGATGATCCTAGGGCATACAAGTTCACAGGGTTTTGCTGAAGTTGATACTTTGAGCGATCCACCTGTGTACGCCATTCCGAGCTCCAAGTATTAGCCACGAAGGAGTGGTAGCTATAGGCCCCTTTTCGACGATTCTCATGGATCGCGTGATACAGCAAAATGATCCGAGGACCCATTTTAGTGATATCCCGCTTCAAAACCAGTTAAGCTTTGAAAACAAAATTTCACGTTGTTCAGAGGTTCTGCAATATTAACCCTAACTGGATTATACCCAAAGAAAAACTGGCAAAAAGTTCACACTTGATTAACCACGGCACTGACAAAAGATGCATTGCTTGGAAAGCACACACTCTCATCCACCTTGCATAATTATCCTTATATGGCAGGGTTTACTAAACTGTGACACGCACAGTAAAATCAAGGTACACTGAATATTCATTAGGCCTAAACTATCTACCAATGAGAATAAGGAAAATAAAATATACACCGAGAGACTTTTTTTTCTGGAAACTTTATTCGCTTGCTAGACAACATACACAAATCATAAAAGCAAAAAACAGGTTAAATGTGACGTGAACAACTTTTCTTGGATACTCGACGCCATTTCATGAGATTGGGTCTGCATCAGTACATGGGCTACTGCTCGAAATTATGTACGAATATTATGGTGTTTGCTTAGCAGGCACTTCTGAAAGACTCAGGCATGCATATTAAGCTGTACTTGCTAAAATAAAGCAAAAGAAGGAATACGCTCCAAAAGTGAGTTCCTTATAAAAAGCCAATCCAAACGAGTGAAAACCACGTACTCTAGAAGAGTGACATTGACACCTTTTCAAGGAGCCATAGAAGTTACAACTCAACATGGGTTCTCCCTTGTATGGCTCCTCTCATTCTTACCGAGTTCCGAATTCACTCTTTGTGGTGGCTTTAGATGAGGGCTTTACTCTTTTGGAGAGTGCATGAATTTTCACTCTTTTGTATTTAGAAAGAGTACCACCAACGGTCTTAACAAAGCGAGTCCCCCATGTGGGGGTCAGGAGGTTGATTCGCAGTTAGGTAGAAATGGAGACTTGACTTACAGTTCCTGAAAAGCATACTCAGGCTGTGCTTTATAAACTCTCCACCAGCGTATGTTTGTACGTGGGGGAGCGGGTTAGCGTAGCGGTTCTTTCCTCGCCTTGCACCAATGAGACCCGGGTTCGAGTCCCGTCTTGGCCCAGGCTTTATTTGGTTTCCAGTCCATACTCGCTGTCGCAGGTTTTCTCCGGGCACTCCTGTTTCCTCCTGCCTCTAAAACTGGACCTTCTGCCTAACTCCGTAATGTGATGCTGATTAATAAAGTGTATGAATAAACGTACAGTTATTGGAGCAAATAGCCCGAGTTGCTGAAAGCGCCATTAAAAACAAAACAACAACGCTTGTACGCTTGAGAAAGGGTTGCATGCAAAAAGAATGATCCCTGACGTATACTCACATTTGGATAGACTCATGGCGTTTACATGTATGACTTACTAAAGTTATTTTCAAAAGATAATAAAATATCAAGCATTTTTCAGTGTTGCGTATGATTAGTATTCTCACTGCCTTAGGAACACCTTCATTACAAACCGCGTATATTTATGTAAAAATTGCATTATAGCGTTATAGTGTTAGTCTAGTGCACACATTATTACCCAACAAAACCGGCACAATAATTAACTGTAACTAAAAATACATTACTTTTCTGTGATCGAATTCTCTCGTGTTGGACAATACTTCTCAAAAAGCAAAAAGAATTTAAAATGTTATGCAGCTAGTAAACCACTAAATACAAAATAACTGTTCTATATTGCCTTAGAAAATTAGCATATCAGATTAAATTCGACGGCGATACTGTTCACAATGGTCTGTGCACGTAAATTTTCCGGCATCCACTATGGAAAATTCGAAGCACAAATCTGTAAAGCAAAATAAACCTAGACTGATGATTATTTAATTAGTCTCAGTTTTTGTGTCGAAATCAAGAATGGTTTGAAATTTTTCTGGGAGAAACCTGACGAGATCTTGAAAAGCGATGACCTCGAACCTCTCCAGAAAGGCTCCCTTTGAAATCATGTGTCGATTGATGCTGTAGGCAAAGTGCACAACAAAGGCTTTCCCAACTATACAGTTAGGGTTTTTCACTTTGCGAGAGTAGATCTGCGTCAGCCACTCTTCGTCGCTTTCCTTTAGCGGTCCACTCTCAAGCATGGCTTTAAAGTCGAAGAGGTTCACATCCAAAAGATAGAAATTGATGCTATAGCGAGCTCTCTCTTTTGTCAGGTACCGTCCGTCAAATAGGAACTGCTCTAGTGATTTGTTCTCGTAGTGATGGAGAAATGCCTTCAGAGCAAGCTCGGCACATTCTGCAGATCTCCACCCACACTTCGGGCTGCCAGCGAGGTTAAAGCCAAACTTGAGTTTCCGTGGGTTTATGACCCCGTCGTCATAGATACCCATCTCTTGGTGTATGTAGCTACTTCGCCAGTTAGCACCTCCGATGTTGGCAAAATGAATGAAGCATTCAGAAGTGTTCTGCTGTTCTATTAGCTGCCGGAATGCTCCAGGGTGAATATATACAATGTCGTCGTCCATTTTGAAGTATTTTCTCTCGGGGTGTCTCGCCATTTCATTAAAAATCTTGTACGTAGCCCCCGCGAAGATGTATTTGGGACGGTCCGTCGTGTCCGTGTTAGGATTCATAAGCCAGAACCGAAATACATCCTCGTCTAGGTGTTCATTGGCGCTGTTAGCCAACTGGATCAGCTTATGAAGTGTGGAGTTGTCGTACTGGATCATGATATAGTACACCTTGTCCAGAACACCACCATTTTTCCGCAAACTGCGGTAAATGTAAGCAAAGTTGATCCGAAGGTATGCCCATCGCCCAGAGAAGATGCAGAGAATAT
The DNA here is from genome assembly GCF_001949145.1 of Acanthaster planci. The sequence goes on from NW_019091373.1 coordinate 662,127, forward strand.
TCTGTGTGCTAAGTCGGCTGGCATTGGTGACGACCTGGCTCGGTTTTTGTTCCAGTCCCTCACGTTCATGGTGTAGAGGCCGAAATGTCCGTTGCTTTGGAACTGGTAGCTCCATCACTGGCGAAGAGGAAAAGAAGATGTAGCCCAGCGTAATGAAAGTGACAACCAAAGCCACGCATAAGAGAAAAACTTTCCCCTTGTAGGCATTATAACGACCCAGCCTCCGGTACACGTACATTTCGTATCCTAACAGAAAGCAAAGAAATTTTGCAACGAGTGTGCCAGACCGCACAAATACAGTAACGCTGTCATTGGCGGACACTGGCACCCTTTACTCATTTAGTTTTGTCAGTTTGGGCTGCCATACATGGAGATGGCTTGAATGCATGCATTCTAATAGGATACTACTCTTTGGTGCGTTTCAAATTCCCTTTGTGGATTGTTCAGGCATACTTTGGCGGAAACTGACACCTTTTGTGGCGGACCCATTCGACCGGCCTGATCAGAGATGGAATTGCCCTCGTCCAACGCCACAAATATATTTATTAATCTTACACAAGGACACAGGGGGGGGAGGTATCAGCCACCGAACGGCAGACTAAGCCTGGGAGCAGTTCGTTGGGTAGAAGTTTACCAATACTTAGGAAAGACAAGGTCTATCTGGCAATAGAGCAATTAAATGAAGGGAAACCTAAATCAGCCTCACAGTGACGCAGGATTTCCAAGGACAATTAATCAAGTAATTGGTTTACTGTAATGACAAATCAATGAGGTATATAAATAGCACAAGGTTTATTTACACAATACACCTGAACAGGCAACGCAATATGCCTCATGTGGTAAACTTAACCACCCGACTAGCTTTAGCACAGCTAATCTATAACCCTAGGGATACCTCAGTACTAGCAAATATAGATAGCCCTCACGCAAAGAATATAGAGTGTCAGTCAAATCTGGGTAGATTTAACGAAAGGGTAATGACTCTCACAGCGATCTGAGCACATCAAGTAAACATCAAGGCCAACTAGCACAATGATAACTCAGGCCCGTAGGCTGGGGGGGGGTGTCGAAGGACCCCCCGCGCTTCTGAGTTCCGCTCGTTGGAGGGTATGTTTGTTTTCAATAACAAATACATATTTTTAATATACCGTAATTTTCGCAATACAAGCCGCGGCTTACAAGTTACACGTTGATTCTCACGCTAAAAAGATGTGACCCATGTGGCTTATACTCTGAGCGGCTTATACGGCAACATTTTGAAGAATGAAATGCAGTCACTAAAGGCCTAGCTAAGCCTCAGCTCAGCACAGCCTAGCCCAGGCCGCCGCCGCCGACAGGCCACGCGTGCAAGCGGCACAGCGCTCCAGGCGCGCGGGCAACGCAGTCATGTTTTCGTTCGTTGCCGTTAACTTGGGCTCTACTCACGTGTCGGAATTGAAGGAAACCCGTCCAGAGATAATGGATAGACTTGTAAATATATCGTAAGTACCGCTCACACCTCACAAATCGTGTGTGTGGCGCGTCTGTTTGTTTTTGTTTTTTTTACGGTTGTGTTATCCATGTTGTTTATTTCATTGGTTATTTGGTAAACTGTTAAAAAGAAAGAACTGCATGGACCACCCAGCAAGGACACTAATCCAGCCCGTCAAAAGTAATTTTGAGGAATTGAAACTTAAAGTTTTGGTTTAAATTAACGACAACACTCGTTCGCGCGTTGCTCCACTTTACGCTTGGAGATTCTGTACGCAAAAGTGGTGCGGACCCTAACGTTGGGCTCTTTGAATTTTTGCTTCTAACGTTTGTGTATGGAGCAATATTTTGCCTCCAATCTCACGAAAGATGAAATTTAATCAGACTCCAAATATTCTGATTCACTGTCGATTTCATATATCCGCTACAAAGTTCCGATGAAATTTTATTTTGGTCCGATTTTTCCGATTTTGTTTTTACCTGAAGTGCAAACTGAACTCTTTTAAATGCGCCCCAAAATACACACACTTTTTTTTTACAATTTTTAGTGAGTGGAAGTAATAACTATTTGCTAGAATTTATCTAGAATTACTAGAATTTATAGAACGTCTGAAATTCTTGAGTGGAATTTTCTGAGATTTTTAAAAAGTGATGTTCATATTATTCGCTCGTCACCCAGCGCCTGATTCAGGGTGCCGGGTGACAAGCAAATTCGCACCAGGCCAATTTACGAAACACTGTGAATTTTGAAAACTGAAATATACAAGTCTTACATGCATCCTTCGGTTCGCAACAAACATGCAATTTCTTCAAAAGCACATTATGATAGGCCAGAAGTTCCACTTCTGGGTTTAACGACCCCCCCTTCTCTGGTCTGAGGCAACGGGATAACAGGATTGCCTTCCAGCCATCACCCCATTAACAGTAGGCCTACATGTACTTTCAACAGCAGAGACCACTAGCTCGCAGCCTAGGTTCACTACGTACATTCATTTAAATAATCTATACCCAATACGACTCATACACCCGCCAGTTGTCGCAGTGGATCCACACGCAGCGGCCCCCCTCCTGTCACTCTACGACCCTGTAGCGAACTAATTGTGCGCGCCTTAGGGTCCAGACCACTAATTCAAGTCCCATTGAAAACAGTGTGAAATCAGCACCGTTCAGGACCCAATAGCATGCACGCCAACATCCCTGAGATTTCTGAAGCACAAATGAAATTCTTCTCGGGTCATTTATCTTTCAATTTCTTTTCAATTTTTTATGGGTTAACCAATTACATTTATAATTATTCCCACAAAACAAAATCACCCCCCCCCCCAAAAAAGTGATTTTTCCGAAGTCTGATTCCAGCCATTTTTCAAGTGGCAACCCTCAACTTTCTGGGGCACTTAGGACCCTTTTTCAACCGTAGTTTTTAGCCCTTCTGCTCTCATATGAAAGCTCAAAGATCCAGGGAGTTGATCCTGGCAAGGATTTACACAATCTCACCATTTTGGGGGCCAAACAATCTCCTTTTTCAAAAGATCCTGCGGGGGCGCTTTTAATGCTAATGAGCTGGCTAGAAACTCTCACTTGAATTAGTGGTCTGCACCCCTTAGGCATGCCACAGGCGCTAAGCGCTGGCCTGGTGATCCACGAATTGCTGATTGGTAAACGTAAACATTAATAATTTATGAATTAGACTGGCATCGATGCCTACCCCTGTACTCTGCATGTAAGGCATGTGTTAGCGCTTGTACTCCCATTCAGGTCTTACACCCACCGAGTGTTGCTACACACTTCTTGTCCGCTATTCTCGTACTGTTTTGCTTGTTTTACTACCCACCCGCCCACCCACCCACTGGGTTCATGTTTACTGTCAGTGACAAATTTTAATATTCTGTAATTATTTATGGGGCGCAATATATATTTTCAGTCAATTATTTGTTTTCCTTTCGGTTGTTCCTACCGACTGTTTCCTTTAAAATTTTCTTTCCACCGCCATGCCAACTTTTGACCAATGCTACTCCTGCGGTTCCGTCGGTCACTGGGCAAAAGCCTACCCATTCATGCAAGGCGCCATTTCCTTTAACATTTACCATGCCCGTACTAGATCCAGCTCCGTCTTCACAGTCGGGGGTCCCAGATACCCATTTCCAGCCTGGACTGTCTCAGCCTCAGAGCGAGCCCTCGCTGCCCCACCCAGTTCGTAGTCCAGTGCCTCCTCCGCAGTTGACTTCAACAAACTCGGCCCCTCTAGCATCTTCGGCTCGTCAAAATCATTGTCGGACATCAATCGTCACGACGTTTGACGATGTTCTTCAGATATAATGTTGTGTTGTATTGCTGCAGCCGCCGATGAAAGTTACCCCTTGTCTCTAAAAATTCTGGATAACGTCCGCCATTTGAACGCCCGACACGTCTTTTCCCATCAGATTCACAATAAAATCGAATGCTCCGATTGAGTTTTACCGCGGTGAAGGGGCTATCGTATGCAATGACATTGATTCCGCTCGTAAGCCCTGGTCTGTTGAGGAATCACCTCTGAGTTCAACATTGAGAGAACTTGAAGGTATTCGTTTTGCTCTCTTATCATTTCTTCCATTATTTCATCCTCTGATCTAAATATACTTTTTGACAGTCAGACTGCTGCGAAGATAATCGAATGCGGCAGCGTGAAATCGCACTTGTAGGCCAAAGCGTTTGACATGTTTAAGATATGTCTTCGGAACTCTATCAGAATTGACGTGGATTGGATTGGAACAAGCTGGTTTTCTGAGCAAGATCATTGACTTGGATGACTGGACCTTAACAGATGAATTCTTTGCCACACTTAATAGCCTTTAGGGCCCCTTCACGGTTGACTGCTTCGCAAATTATTACAATGCCAAAGTGTCACAACTTTACTCTCGTTTCTGGAACCCAGGCACATCCGGGGTGGATGCTTTTGCTCAAAACTGGTCTGGAGAACACGCCCTTGTAGTTCCACTTGTGGTTCTGATTCCGGCTGCATTAGAACACATGCAACTTTGCCAATGCACCGGGGTTCTTGGCGACCCTCCCATCCCTCCTGGCCATTGTTGTGGTCCCATTTTAAACATTCAACAATGATAGGTGAAGTGGGCTACATCGCCCTCCAGCGAGGCAGAAACATGAATTCCACCCTCGGCTCCCCATATTTTAATGGTTACATTCCTGCAGCACATTTTGATTTCTCTGCCCACTCGGTGCATGGCTCATCTTTCCTATCCTGTTTCAAGAGAAACGTGACCAAATCCTACAGGATATAATCTTTGCTAAATCCGAGGGTACGGTAAATTCAATTTTTTTCCCTCGTTAAACAGTTACAGCATTCCTCTAACCTTGCCTGTCCCACAAGGAATTTTAGTGACACACCTATCACACTTCAAAGACCAGTCAAGATCAGAGAATGTGTTACTGTGGCTTCATTGAAATGGTTACCTACTAATCAATGTCAAGAGCAATCCCCTCGACTCTATGAGGCGCCTTTTATGACTTTATAAGTACAAAAAATCTCACGAAAATAATATATACATATGACGAAACTAATTTCTACAGGACGAAAGTGAAAAAAATCTCAAACGAAACAAATATATAAGGACGAAAGAAGTATATTAAATGGCGAAAACTAATACATAAAGTACCAAACCAATCTACATGTACATATAGGACAAAACTACGTTTAAAGGACAAAGGTGATTTATACAGGACGAAAACTAATAAATATACGACAAAACTCATATATTTACGACGAAACTAATAAATATAATACACTTGAAAATAATATATAGGATGAAACCAATATATAGTGGACGAAACTAATATATGACGAAACTAATATAGCCTATATAGGAAAAACTAATACATATAGAACGAAACTATAAAAAATAAAACGAAATGTAAAAAATGTAGAACAAACGTAAGAAAATAGAACGAAACTTAATATGGAACGAAACTGATAAATGGGACGAAGCGTCGCCTCCTCGACGCCAGACCAGTTGTGAGAGCAAAATGTAAAATATATAGAACGAAAATGTAAAATTTATAAGACGAAGCGCCATCGACCATTTCACAGACGTCGCTCCTAACCATGATGCAGTTATCGATATTTCATCCCATCTTGATCGAAGCTCATTGATCATCCGATGCTTACACGTTCGTTGTGAATCAAAGCATACTATGGCAAAATTGAGCCTATCTTTTAATATGTCATAATACTAACACGTAACAACTGTCACGTAATACTGTTTATAAAACTCAATCTGTTTTACGTAGATGTTGAACGCTATAGTTATTATACAACTTGTGTAAAATTACTAAATTCCATTTGAAACAAGTCAGTTTAAAGTTATGGCCTGAACCCCTTCTGTAAATCCTGAGTGGGCCACTAACTTACTGACTATCATTCTTTGTCTCATGAAGCTATGCTCGCGCTGTTGGTTGCTACGGACGGCGGGATTCGGCTTGAATTCGCTCCAGCCTTCTCTACATTTCTTTGTCCCTTTTTTTACGGGGGTCGACATCTTTCCCATCTTATATTCCATCTTATATTTTGATAGTTTCTTTGAGCAGTTTGCACATCACACATTTTTGCCTCCCGAAAGAAATTGTCCCCCCCAAAATTTGATTCTGAAAGCCTGTGTTAAGCGTATTTACTACCCGTCTTTAGAGTTGCCTCATTCAGAGAAGCCTTATACATGTTTAGGCCTAAGGTGCAAGTGTGAAACAAGTTCCGAGACGGGGCAATGTGTTGTCAATGCTAAAAATCAAAACAAGAAATATCGAACATCTTGCACTAACATTTCGCAGTCAACATGACGGTACTTAGTACTAAGATCGATGTAAACTGAGACAAACCAATCTACCTTTTTCATATCGCTGAAATCATGAAATAAAAAGTCATGAACCATTTCTATGTTGTGAAGTCAATCAGCGTCCTTTTCGTTCAAACCAAAAAATGTTCGCCACTGCGTTAAAACTCTGTGCACAGATATACAGATATATATTAAGTCATGTACTTTTTCTTGAAGAAAGATCCTATTTCATTTGTGTTCTTTTGCTCGGTGTTTGTCTTTCTGTTTTGATTAAACCTACCTCTGATCTAGGTTGTCGCCCGTGCTCGTTCCCTCCCGAAAAGAGTACTTTACCGTGCAGCACGCACAGCGCTACCCCGCAGAACATGGCCAACATTATCGTCCTTCGGCGGCACCGACCGAGCATGCATCGTACTTTCATGGCTATGATTCTACGTCTGAATGTCCCGGTCCAACCGCCCTCTTCATCCCATTTATGGCCCATATAATGGCCGTTGTTGTCAGCCCAGACAAGCCCGTCAGCTAAAGCCTTTGAATCCGATCACACCAACAGTAGCTTCTTCTAGATTCTGTAAGGAAACTGAGTGGAGTTGGGATGTATGTCTATTCCATCCCCCTCCTTTCAAGGAGATCAACTCTCCTGTGCGATGTTGTCATCCATGGTCTTAATAACAATAGGACAATTCACCTTTGGAGACTAGCTCCAAGAAGACGAGTGCTCATGTAGTGCTTGCACACTCAATGCGACAGACGCTCGTGTCGCCCGGATCTATGCTTGGGGAAATTTTACCTCCGATAGTCACACACGCGGAGCAAATTTAATCTACTTGATAACCTTGTCTGACCCGGAAACTCAGGGAGGCGATATTTCGAAGTTGAAAGCTAAAGAGCGAATGAGACTAGCACTTGGAAGAAAAGGGCCTGGCCGAGATTTCGGCATAAGATTTGATGTTGAGAATCGATTATATAAACCGGGTTCTGCCATCGCAAGCGGGGGTAGTATTAGTTTGGTGACGTAACGGTGTTTGGCCTAGCCACTGTAAGCGTCAATGCACCATGGTGATAACTAATTCCACACTAAATAACAATGTCACAGCTAAATCCTTTAAATATGACAGAGATGAAATGGTCCCTTCGTGTATTTTTCCAAGCATATAGATTTAGATGCAGTAGGCCTGCATATACAGTTGGCCACCGATCGATCAGATTCCCACATTTTTACATGCTCTTTCTTCTTATTCCACTTGTAGCACCTTCTGATGTTTCATTATTTTTCAAACTCAAGTCATATTCCACATAGTCCTTTCGTCTTTTTTAAAATTAATTATCTTATTGCACTGATCTCACTGTACTTTAACAGTTTATAATCATATAATGTGTGTTGCACTCTAGAGGCAGGATGCACGGGCCAAAATTAATCAGAAAAACTTTTCGCACAACCCTAATCCGAAGCGTGTGGGGCGGAACAATATGAGCGCCCTCTCATGATTTAGACTCTGTTCACTGTGCAATAAAGTTATTTCAGTCGGATTAGTCCTCATTTCTATTGGAGTACAAGTGTTGTAAAATACTATGGCTGAATCGGTGCTTTTGTCTAACCATCTGTAATTTGGTATATTTTTCGAAAAATGTGAAGCAAAGAGGTTCCATTCAATGTTTGCAACACTTTGAAACAAACTTGTTTAAAAATTAAACAACAACCGACCTATACAAGTTTAAAGTACAGAATACTTGAAATAGTACGGTCGCAAGACAGGTAGGTAATCGTTATACTCATATGTTACATCGTCGGGGAACCGCACCTTTCCTGTGCACCACGTATGTTCATGCGTACATACCGAACGATTTTGCAGCACGGCAGAGCGGGGTCATATCATACGGCTTATCTTTGGCCAGCGCTGCCATGACTGCGCCACAGAATGTCAGACCTTGCTCAGACATTCACTTCAGGCTGAAGTCGAATCTTGGAGAAATATGAGAAAGTGACTGACGTAATGTTACTTCCTGTAATGAAACGTTCAGAATGGAACATCGCTTTATCCCGCCTCATTATAATGGAACCAGTTACCATGACGTCAAGAGAACACGACGAACCATAGCCTGGGGCTAGTCGGAGCCTAGTACATGTACTGATGTTGTCGGAGGTAAACTTTCACCTTTCCATGCATTTTCTCATCATGCTCGTCGTCATGTTCTTTTTCATTCGACCATGACGACTTGTCTTGCCTTTTTTTCTTTTCCTACCTCCATGTTTAAACAAAACAGTTAAACCACTGAGCATGGCAAAACTTAGCTAGGCCTAGTCCGAGTAACTTGGACTCTTGCACATGACAAATTGCCTTTTTAACATTTGTCCAAATGTTAAAAAACGCGATTGGTAGAGTCCAAATTACTCGGACTAAGCTAGGCCTATTTTTATAGCACAAAGGCTTTTACTAACAGTGACACCCAAAGACAGCACTGTCATGACTTACCCCCAGAACTGTGGGCTCCAACGTCCGCTCCGCTCCCACGAACCCCACAGAAGAAGAGCCTTTTTCGCCATAGGCTCTACATGACATTTAACACGGCATGAACAGGGATTCTATTCTAGTTGTGTACCCATAGAAATGCTGCTCCATTTCCCCCAAGATTTCTCTATGTGGTAGCTTACATCCCTTTGTTCTGAGTACCAAGAAAAAAATGGGCCAAATCATCACTGATCAGTATCTGAGAGTCATGCGGTTCACATGTGTACTTGTGAAGCATGCTCACGTGCACTGGTACCCAACAGCTGTTGCCTGTCGTTCCTGCAATTCAGGAATAAATAATAAGGAGCCGTGTGATTGGTCAGTATGACCTCCAGCGCGCTGCAGCCAACTGCCATTTCTACCAGCGTGGCTAAGAATTAAATACACACATACAGAAAGCCGCTGCAGCCAATTTCCATGTCTTGTGTATTGATCACAGCTGTAGTCAGCCATTTGGTCAAAGCTCATCTTCGCAAGTACACATGTGAACCGCATGACTCTCGGACACTGATTGGGAAATATTTGCACTTTTTCTTGGAAAACAGTATGGTTTGGGCCAATTTTTTCTTGGTACTCAGAAAAAAGGGATGTAAGCTATCATATATAGAAATCTTGGGGAAATGGAGCAACATTTCTATGGGTACACCTCTAGAGTAGAATCCCTGTTTGTGCCGTGTTAAATGTCATGTAGAGCCCACGGTGAAAAAGGCTCATTTTCTGTGGGGTTAGTAGGAGCGGAGCAGATGCCGGACCCCACAGTTCTGGGGGTAGTCATGACTGTGACCAAATTGGCCAATTTCTTTTCCCAACATGTACATGTAACTTCCGTTTTGACATTTTCTCTACTCAAATTTTTGTTTCCTAATTTTTCTCATGCTTGGGCTAGTAATGACTAATGACATGGGAAATTTTGATGCATGATGAGCATTTCTAAAATACATTACAGCTGAGCTATAATACATAGATTCATAAGTCTGTCAATAGAGGCTGCACTTCATCAGGCATGAATTTACTGTGACAGATTTGACCCACTCCACTTAAACTTATGCAGAGCAGTTTGTATATATGATATCATAAAAGCGAACCAATATTAAATATTGTTCTGGTACAAGTTTAGGGATGATTGTCAAGAAGCCATCTTTGACAACCAAGTTGGAATTTGCACTCTGGAAATTATTTATTTGTTCATACATTTCTTCTATTCAGAATAATTGTGTTATTGAATACATGTCGGACAGCAAAAAGAAGAGTACATGGAAGGTGTTCTTATATGTAACTTCATATTATGTAACCAACAGCATTGGAATCGCTAAACTGGTGGCACATGTTTATTGTTACATAATGTCTCAATTTTATTAAATCATGTGTCTTTATTTCACAATTTTTTAAAGTTTTAATGTTGGTTTAATTTCAGTATTGCATTAATTCAAAGACAAACTCAACCTTACACCTATTTCTTTTACTTTTGGTGCTAAATGTACATGTATTTGCTTCATTAAAAGCTGCATCCTAATTATATATTTTTATTTCATTTTTACAATAATTTTAAAATCAATTGCGTATTTCAGTTGGCCTTATCATGTTTCTTTTTATCTGATGAACTTGTGTTATTTGTACAGTTTCCCCTGGTGAGTGCTTGACCAATCAAAGACTTCTTGCTATCTTGAAAAAAAAAACCAACAACTCTGACTTATATGAAACATATTTCTTGCACAGTTACATGTACAACACGTGTTTTAATCGGTTGCCATGCTAATCATGGAAATTCTAGAAATTTGGTTTTTGTATCAACCCGACCCCTAATAAATGATCCAAAAGGTTCCCAAATTTCATGTTGATTGGCCAAAGTGTTCTGCGGTTAAGATAAAAAGTGCTGTCCCCTCCTCTCCTGGTCTTGACGTGCACTTTGCCACTGATACATGGTCACAGGATAATGAATTAGTCCTGGAGCCACCTGACATGCGAGCATCAGTGGTGACTGAACAATCACACTTCATTTTTGTGCATCCTATACAGCTGTGTAACCCCTCATTCTCTCACAAATGAAATTGTGGACTCTTTCCGTGGTACTCCTCGCTATGAAGTTGGAGAAACTGTGAAATTTTGATGAATCTAGTTAGCTGTGATTGGTCATTAGTATAGAGGTGATTAGGCCAATCAGAGCGGGGCTTTTATTTGCGGGTGACAAGAAAAACAAGAAAAATGCAGGAGCTGCATTGTGATTGGTGAAACTGTCATGCTGTTGGCAATGATGAGAGAGTACTTGCTGTCGATCTTCCATAGTGTGGATGGGTGATATCTAGATCTTTGCACAATCTGTTAATCTTAGGGAATGATTTTTCATTATTTACACCATCAGCCAATTGCCTTTTCTTTCTAATTCACGTTCATGAAAGATTGTTTCAAAAGAGTAAAGAAATTGGGTGGTCATGCAGATTGGCCGATCATGCTTAACAAGAAAGAGTTCCACATCCAGTCACCACTGTAGACCTTGTGCAGAATGTTGCGTACAAAGTCTATTGGCCTTGACAGAAAACGTCAGAGATTTTTAAAGGAAACTTTTAGTTTTTTCTCCACCCCTAATTCCTGAATTTGTGTTTCTTCATCATTTCTTGGTAATTTTCAAGGCATATCAAGGATGATATGTAAGTTGTTGCCAGACACAGAACCCTTTCCTCCAGGTACATGTACTTGAGGTGCTTGCCCTGCAAAATTCACCTTTTCCCCTGTGCTCCTTAACCTGTTGGTGTGTATGAAACTCCAAAATGGATCTTCCTCCACTAAAAAAAAAGGAAACACTTTCCAGAACGAGAATATAAATTGCTTTTGTGTAGGACATTCTAGATGGTCTTTTTGTGTTCGGAATAATAGTTAACCACTCCAGATTTGCTTGACAGGTTTGTACCAATGAACTGATTGCATCAAGATGGACAACATTCATTCTAGAGACGGTCCTGACAACGGACTGACAGAAATGCCTCAGCACGCCACCCAGATTCTTCAGTCTCTCAACCAGCTGCGCAAGCAGGGCGAGCTCTGCGATGTGGTGCTGAAGGTAGGTGCATGCAGGGTACCTGCCCACCGGGCCGTGCTGGCCAGCTGCAGCCAGTACTTCCGGGCCATGTTCACTGGTTCCCTGTGCGAACGGGAGAAAGAGGAAATAGAGCTTAAGTCGGTGGACGAGACGGCCCTTCAGACCCTGGTGGAGTTTGCCTACACGGGGAAGGTTCGCGTGACCCACGCCAACGTCCAGACGTTGCTTCCTGCCGCCAGTCTACTGCAGCTCAAACCTGTCATCAAGATTTGCTGTGATTTTCTTGAGGTACAAAATAAATAGTGGCTGTAATTATGGAAGCTGAAACAGAACTTCCCAATTCTTAATTCTTTATTATAGATTCATTCACATTGAAATTCCTTAATGGAAAAAATCTGAGATCCCTTGTTCCAGACAGGTCTGGTTCCTGTCTCCACTGCTCTAGGTTGGTGTAATAGAAGTAGACAGCAACTAGTCTAGAGTGTGTTAACCATAATCACAACCTAAAAAAATACCCGTGATGATAATTCTCCAGTTCCTTTAACAAGCAAGTTACAGCAGAGCTTTCATATGGGAAGAAACCGTGTCTGCTGGTGTAATGCACTGTATGTATGCATCGTCCAGAGAAAAACTGAGACAGACTCTTGTTTTCCCGATTGCCCCCCTCAGCAGGTTCATTGATCTTGTACGGGAATTTTTGCAACAATTTCAAATGTTGAAAAAATGTGACCTCTGGTCCAAAAATCCTATTGAAGGAAACTACCATATAATTACGCCTTTGAAACTGTTGTTTCTAAAACTCTGCTGGTCAGTGCATGTGGAATACTGTACATGTACTTACACACAGCCAACTGTTAACTTCAATCGCAAATTTCTAAATTAAACTTGAATGACCCCATCGTGAATAGGTAGAGTTGGTTATATTTTGAGCCGACTTACATTTTTCACTAGTGATTCCAGTGTAAGGTTGTTCCTTCTCAGAATCCCTGATTTCAGGTCGCATATGCCTACTCACAAGTTAAAAAAAGCCCACCCATTTTCGAGTCCTAGATTTCAAGCTAGTTAAATTTCAAATCCAACTTGCCTGCACAGGCCCACCTACATGCCACCAATTGCATCGGCATCTCCTGTTTTGCTGACACACATGCCTGCACCGATCTCCACCGCACTGCCCAGGCCTTCATCGCCCGCCACTTCGAGGAGCTGAGCACCAGCGAGGAGTTCCTTCAGGTGGAACACAGTGACTTGGCCAGCATCCTGAGCCAGGACGACCTGCTCATTGGCTCAGAGGAAGCGGTCTTCAACGCTCTGGACAGCTGGGTGCGCTATGACCCCAACAAGCGGGGCTGCTATATGGGCAAGCTCCTACACTGTGTGCGCCTGCCGCTCATGACCCTGCAGACACTGACGGGGCTGTATGAAGCCAACCCATTCATCCGGGACAATCCCTCCTGCCAGGAGCAGGTGAATCGGGCCCTGAGGTACCACCTCAGGCCTGAGGAGAGGCTACATGTGGCTCGGAAGATGGGGGCCCGGGTAAAGACGAGAGGGGAGAAAGGATTACTCTGTGCAATGGGAGGCAAGAATGGGCTATTTGCTACACTAGATAGGTAAGTGAACTTACTGCTTTCGTGAAAAGGACTTATTTTGATATTAGATGTTGGTACCGGTATATTTACTCTTGAAAGTAGCATTTAAAAACTGTTGTCTTCACTCATAAGAAATAATTGTGGACCTTACACAGTTTGCAGAACTTGCATTTTATGGTGAATATCTAAAGTGACTACTTTGGGCCTTTTGTGTTAGCATTTGCATTTTGTCTGTGAACTGAGGTGCATTGGGAGTTGACTATTGATCAGTGAAGCTTGTGGAAATAGTTCATACTAGTTGTCTGAGCACAAGTTTTGGAATGTTCGAAAGAAGAGGATAGTAAAAGCATAATGTTTTTCAATGGCATTTAGTTTCAAAAGCAACCCTTTTTTATGAGCACAAAGTGGAATGCAGAATGTAGAATTCTCCTTTCAAAAACCGTTTAATTCCTCCATGATCATGAATCCAATCAATCAACAGAAGGGTTGTTTGATATACACGTACATGTATATCAACTGCATACTTGTATTGTAGTATTATTAAAGAAACTGAAAAGGGGCAAGTTGAACACAGTTTTGATTGGCACTTTCAGAGACACAGTTACTTGAGATGAACAGAACATGTTTGAAATAAAAAAGTGTACCTTGAATTGTGTCAAGTCTCATCCAGCAATTGAAATAATTTGCAATCGGTATGTTGTAAAAATGGACTGTCTTTGCATATTTTAACCTCATCAGGTTACCTTAACTGTTTAATAAAATAGTCATCTTTTTGTTTGTTTTGTTTTGGGGGGTACTAATTATTGTCTTGAGTGACAACATGTCCCTTTACAGACTTGGGTCATTCCCAGCTAGCTACATCAGATGTTGGGATGGTTTTTAATGTTGGAAATTTTGCTAAGCGCAGTTTCATTTTATTTGGTCTCGCTTTTTTTTTATCAGGTTGAAATTCTGGCTAAACCTGGAGCGTTGGTTTTATTCCCAGGCTGTACACTGAATAAAACGACCTGGTTTATGATGTTTTCATTCCCTTATCAGTTGGCCCACTCCCACTATTTCTGCCCTCTTTTATCTTGTCTGTGTTGCCATTTTATTTGGTTCAACTAAATTCTTTCCCAGGCAAACAATATTGGTGGGGGGGGAGTCTTAAGTTCAGAGAGATGCCCGTTGATAAGTACAACAAAAGGGCAGGGTCGGGTCGTCTGCGTCAGACAAAGTACATGTAGTCGTGTGTGTTCACTGGCATGGGAAAGTCCTCCTTGTAGTCACTGAGCACCTTTTGTCCTGAACTTGCCATACCTGAAAAATATTCAATTTCCCTGAATTGCTTGGGTTCTTCAAAGAATCAGAACAGCAGTTTGGATTCTGCTGGCTGACATTTGTTGAATTTGTGCATGTCTAGTGTACAGTGTAGGAGAAAAAAGATATATGTGACAGTAAAACTGTCCACCGCTGTAAATTCATGTAATTTAAACCAAAATACAGGTACGTGTATAGAATACCTGTGAATGCTTATAAATGCATGTTGATAGCACTTTTCCAGTGACTTACCACTGGGTAGCAATGGTCTACAAACACATTATTGTTATTATTATTACCCCATCCATCAGCTGGCAGCTGGTACACCGTTGGTGTGAGTGTGTGTTGTCTCTGCCCTCAAAGGGTTCCATTTACACCCGTGACTCCTTGGTGGACCATTGTGAGAAGCAAGTTAGGGTAAAGTGACTTGCTCAAGGTCACAACATGCAGTCAGCTGCTGGTTCAAACCCCAGCCTGACTGACTTGAAGTCACAAACCCTGGGCCAGGAGTCAGCCCCCCCCCCAAATGAAATTACATGTCTGTGTTTCTGAGTTGATTTAACTCGCCCAATACGGCTCAAGCTTAGCATTCAAATGTACATGTACTGGTAAGTTGGTCATCAATGATTTTATTCTTAAAAGTTTGAGTTCTCTTTTGTACATGTACGATTGCTATGCATGTACATGTACAATGTATATTGTATTGGTACATTATTATTATTCTAATAGTTGGTGTAGAGAAAATTTCAATGATTAAAATTTAGAGAATGATTTTGAGAGGATAGACAAATAATACAGCCCTAAGTGCCGAAATCTAAAAAAAAAAAACTTGCATCCCCAAAATGTGCATAGGGATAATTTGTGAAATTACACAAAATTTGAGTACAAAGTACAGTGTCCGTGTAGTTTGTCACTGCAGAATAATGTTCAACTTTTGTCTTTTATACCAAACCTACGTGAACATACGCGAACCTACGTGAACATACGTGTACATGTACGCTACTTGGAGACACCACACCCAGATTCATTGCAAGCATAATACACAAGGACAGGTGCCTGGAAACCTGAAGGCCTAAAGATGCATATTGCATGCCATCAGCTACATGTATAAATAGCGCAGGCAATTAATAACTCTGCCCTGTCCACCCTGAGGCATCTGTGCCAAAAATAACTGGCTAAAAATAGCTGCAATGCAATTAGTAGTTATGTTTTTTTGGGGGGGGTGTTCCATCAAAGGGAATTTTGTACGATGATGAAGTGGCCAGGCATTAGTGGTTTTGTAAGCACTTAGAGTCGCTCATTAATCGATATACACAGAGCATAATGCAAGGACTTGTTTACAAAGAAGTAACTTGTGCCTTGCAGCTTAAAAAATGCATGACTAATATATATGACAGCTTTGAAGCAGCTGTGTTATTGCATGTATGCACAAATTTGATACATGTGCGGAAAGTATTTTTAAAAGAAACCATCTTGGATCTTAAACTGAGTATTAAATGCAGAGTTAAAGTGTTTGAGTAAGAAAACCAATCCAATTTTGATTTCCTGCCCTAGTGTTGATGAGAAACTTACATATACTGTTTATACATTTTGGGATTGTACATGTATCTGGACAACCAGTGTTATTAGGCTTGTTTTTGGCAGGAATTGAACGGATGCCAAACTTGGAAGTAGCATTGTCACTCTATTTCTTTGCGGGACAGACACGTCTTATTCAATGGTACATGTACATACACTTGTACTGGGTATGGTAGTTCCCCAAGGGTGACATCAGGGCAGATTCCCACAAGGCTAAAGATAAACTGACTTCAACATGGAGGTCCAACACTGGGAAATTTACCTTACTTACAAGTCGGCCATATTTAATGTAATTGAAAGGGAGGTTAACTTAAATTTTTTTTGGGGGGGGGACGTAAGAATAAAATTAAACTAGATAAAAGTTCATTACAGATTAATTTTATTAACAATGATGATTAATTTAAAAAGTGGTGATTTATTTGTAAATGTTTTAAACAACATTTAATAAATATGACAGTGATGCTTGGAATCCAAAATAGTCTGGTACCACCCCAATGACAGATTACATTGAATAAGATAGGTTCAGGAAACATGATCAAAAATAGCTTCCTTGTTAAGGACCTGTTTGTTTCACATGGATCCAGATCACGATCATTGATCTGGCATTGGTTCACTGGCACCAGAACCTGCCTAATGGATAGCACGAACCAGCTGTGGGATCACTGATCGCGATCCAGATTGGTGAGAAACAAACAGGGCCAAGGTCCATTCTTATAAGATCAGCAGACCCGTCTCTTGCTTGAAGAAAGTGATCTTTGAGTTCATGACTGGATTTTATGGGAGTTTCTCCATTTTTCATTGTGAAACGTGTGAATTTGTCAATTCTGAAATGAATCTTGACTCTAAGAATTTTAAAGTTGCCTAAGCTTACGTCTTACAATGAATGATTAGGTTTAAAAAGGAGAAAAGAATCCCAGAACTCAAGTGGTGTTTTGATGAGTTCAAAAGAATCCTTCCTCAGGCACAGAAAATTTTAACAGGGACTCTGGGCATTTGCCATAAATCATGGTTTCCAGCCCGGAATTTTTTTTTTGCACCGGTACTGTAATTTACTGATATTATTTATTGCTGTGGGTTACAAATGGAGTCATCCAGGGACTTTGCTAATACACGGTACGACGACACGTACCTTTGCTCTTTTTAGAGTATTTCTCAGGAATTTGTTGTTTATTATCAGCAATCAAGGTCTTCCAATATTCCAAACATGTGGGGGCCATATGGTTATGGTAACAACGCTCCTGTGTAAACAACCTACATTAACTACAGAACTGTTTGCAATAATATTGACAGAACGTTGGCATATTTTATCAGGATCTTTGGCATATCTGAATTTTGTATAGGGCAGGAATTCCCCTGGGATACTGATATGTGTGAGGTGGTCAAACAAATTTTGCCAAAATTCTAAAACAAAATCAAGCGTTTCCAAAAAGGTCCAAGATACCGGTAAATTCTATATTACATGTACATGTATCTAACAGTACATGTACATGTACATTTACTCTAACTTTCTCTCAAATAAATCAATGTTGCATTCTATGTCCCTCTTTACCATTGTGGATGATAACGAAAGTTATCTTTTTCTAAAGGTCTAATTAATTTTGCCTTTTCCTTCCATCTTTGTCTGTTTTAAGTTCGAGGTGGTAAAATTCAACAGAAAAGCCTGAGGTGGTCACTAAAATCAGTGAGGTGGGCTGCCACACACTTGAATAGGCAGGGGAAACCGTGGTATACGGAATCCCTTGGTTGCAATTCATTTACATGGACAACCGTACATGTACATCTAAATGTGAAGAATGCAAAATATCTGCCGCATCAAGCCCCACTTACAATGTGTACAATGTACTGTACAGTGGCTAAACTGTATCAGAACACTGCACAAGATCTTTGGTATTGGCATGTGTTTCAACAACATTTAGTGACAGAATCTTGGATTTCCCCCCTTTTTTTAACCGTTCTTTTATCATTTTTTAACAGTTACAAGTACATTTACCTTCCTGGACCCTCCCAAATTGTCTATGAAATCGATAACGCATTCATCACATTGTCCCTAAACTTTTGGAGAGGGTTTAATCCTGTGCAAAGTCAAAGTGACTAGGATTGTCTTTCCTCAGCTCTTCCAAAATCTCCCAGTGCCCCCGGAAGATTCTTCAAGGATGTCAAGTAATTCCCCAGAAATGCCCAAAGTACCCAAATTAGTTCTGTCTTTGACCTCAATAAAGCAAGCAGGGAAGAACTTCTTTGAACTCAAGAATGCAAATATAAATTGATGAAAGAAATGAAATTAAGTATTTACAAAGTAATCAAATTCAATCCATAGGTCTTGCATAATTAGCAAAATCAAATCAGCTCAAGCATCCATACACCGCTCGGTGTTGCCGTGTCCCTGCCGGCACTTCTGATGCGGTCTCATGGGGTGAGGTGTTGCGTTACCACTCCGGGGAAAATGGTTATCTATTAAATTTAACTGTAACCCGGAAAACTACAAATCTCTGTTCCATTGGGCATATACCATGGAAAATTTCCTGACAATAAATAGCACAAACATTTACATTATCTTTAAAATTCAAGTAAAGTAACACAATCACATAAGGCTTCAAAATAATTGCTAGAGTCAAACAGTTTTGCTTTAAACATGACAAAATGTGGAGTCGGACAATTGACCAACTGCTCGTGATGTCTGGTCAGACTGGGAGAGTGTCGTAAAAACAAAGGGGTTCGGTACATCTGTACCCTGAATTAACCCCTAATGCGGTGGCTCAGGGCCTCGACAACTTGCGTATGGCTGGCCTCTTGCCTGTGGTGGCTGCTTCCACTCACCTGGTGGCTAGGGTTACGGCGTCCCAAAGACTTCTGTCACACTGACATACGACGACTCTCAACGCTCAAAATGGTTCTCTCTCACTCTACACAATCAATTTATACCAACCCGGAAAAGTATTTACACCTGAACATTACATACCGTCCATTGCAAACACAAAAGGAACCAACAAACAATAACCGTGAAAAGAATCAGTGAATTACCATAACGATTGTATACAAAAGACATCTTATTGTGAATTTGACAAAAATAAGTAACTACAGGGTTTGCTAAAAGGAACGGCGTGGCGCGGAAGCTATTATGTAACAACTCGAACAGAATGCAAAAGTTCGATGGCGTCCGCGTGGAGTAAAATAATCAAACACGAAAACTTTGTTTTAAAAAATGCAGGCATAAAAAAGAATTTGATAAAGGATTTTGAAGGGTTGGGGAAAGTTATTTTAGAAAACATACACCTAAGACTTCTGTATATAACATTGAACAGGCACTTTCCTGTCACTGTTGAAATCTCAAGACTTTGAATTTATTTGCTTGTTTATCTTCAACATTTAGTGTTGAGGTTTACCATCTGGACAACAACGTGTGGTCCGAAGTGGCGCCACTCAGCTGTCGACGTCAGGAGTGCGCAGCCGTAGCCATCCAGCAAACCCTGTATGTGACAGGAGGGATCATCTCGGAGCTCCGTAACGGCTCCATGTGCCGGCGCCACGACAACGGCACCGAGTGCTGGTCCCCTGCCACCAACGCCTGGACCAAGGTCGCGTCCATGCAGACCAGCCGGAGCAACCACGGGGTGGCCGTCCTGAACGGGACAATCTATGCCCTAGGGGGCTACACAGGGCAGCTGTACCTGCGTAGCGTAGAGTGCTACGACCCAAAGACCAACCAGTGGAAGGACGTGGCACCCATGATCAACAGTAGGAGTATCTTCAGTGCGGCAGTGGTGGATGGGAAGTTGTATGCCATTGGTGGATACGGACCCAACTACCTTAATAGGTAGGTTTTTAATTGGCTCTGCGTAGGCCTTCAAAGGCAGAGACGAGAGAAACTAGTAGTAGAGACTGTTGGAGCTTGGCACCCTGCGCACATAGGAGGCAATACATTCCAACTGTAGTCATCAGAAATTGGTTTTGCAACTGCTCATTGCGGCCTTTGCCAACTATGCAGGATCCTGGGTAACTATGGACATGTATATGGTGTCGACCAAAGGGCCGTCATTGCTATTTAAGAATGCCATTTCTTGTTCGTGCATGGAGCAGATGCTGTGTCCTGTTCATCTGTGAGTTTTAGATCAAAGCAGTAACTGCCCATTTTTTAACCGTTCCCACAAACTCCAAAGTAGCTAGAAACAAAATTGAGTTCTTTTGAATTGAATTCTTTTGGTCAGATCAGCTTTCCAGTAACATGTAATTTGAGTTAACTACCCGTACACCTCAACATCCTATGACAAGGGATTCAGACCGTATTATCACCCAATCTGTTAAAATTTTATTCGTAACAATTTGCTTCCGTGCTACTCTGCGGTTTTGCGACAACAGGTCACATTTACCTCGACACTACACCGTATATCACACCATCATCTCACCATTACTACCATAGTACCAAATCAGGTTATCAGTAAAACAAACTCTTGTCCTAATTGTTGTGTCCTCCCCTGCAGTGTTGAGCGCTACGACCCAGACTTGGATACGTGGGAAATGGTAGCCCCCATGGCAGACAAGCGCATCAACTTTGGCGTGGGTGTGATCCACGGCTTCATCTACGTGGTTGGAGGGCACAACGGGGAACGGCACTTGAGCAGCGTGGAGCAGTACAACCCCACGCAGGGAACGTGGACAACGGTAGCATCAATGAACACGACCAGGACAGGTCAGTGACAAGGGACGATCGTGAACCTTTTTGGACGGGGTTCAACATTTTTTGAAATTTCTTTATGATGCAACCTTTTATGGCCTTTCTGAGGGGCGGGGCTCAGATCTTGTGGTGTTTTACAGTTTGGAAGGAAGTAGAGTGAAGTACATGTAATCCACCTGAATTGCTTTTTTCTCAAAAATATTTCAAAGCCGTTCTCCACCAATGGTCAGTGGTAGTTGAGAGACAGTGATAAGGGATTGTTTCAAATCTCAGATGTGAGTTTTGCATTCGGAAACCAACATCACGGCAGCCAACATATTGTAAGTGCTGGACCTCAAGTGATTGTTTTTGACCATGGGTCATTTTTATCTGTCCCAATGGTAGGTCTGGGTGTAGCAGTACTGGATGGCATGCTATACGCTGCTGGGGGTCACTCGGGCTCAACATACCTTGACCTGATGGAGAGGTATGACCCTTACAACGACACGTGGAGCATCGTCCGCAGCATGATCAACTGCCGCTGTAACTTTGCCTTTGCTGCCCTCTGACAGTGTACTGCAGTGTATTCACCCAGAAACAAAGTCCTATTTTGACGGGACGTTGGCATGGATAGTCTTGTTCCCAGCGGGCTCAGTGATTATCATCCTAGCACCAGCCGTCTTTCGGGCATATACCGTACCACTTCCCCCATTTCCCACTGGTTTAAGTATCCGATACATTTAAGGTCTGGCTGTTTACAATGATGCTTCAGGTACACAAGAGTATCCAGTGGTAGTATATGTGTGGTATGAACGTCCCATTTTTGTGCAAATTTTGGGTGTTGATAGTTTGACGCACAACAAAGTACCGAAGAGTGGTGTGCCGCACGGTAAAATGCCCTTGATGAATGGACAATTCACATGACTCCTGAAAGGTTGACCAGTTGGTATGAACTTGCAATATCATAATACTGTTGTACACTGATTGTGCAGGTAGTTAACCGCGGTTCATACCAGTATGTAAAAATCACTTAAATCAGGTAACTAGATGTACCTATGTACTTTTTACTCCAACATGCCATTGTACATGTACATGTATGCCACAATTGTTCGCCAAGACAGTGTGCATTTTCAGATTGTACCATTTTGAAATGTTAATTTTACAGAGTTTGAATAGTTTATAATTTATGCATCTGTGTATGAACCTTGCATGCTGCATTGCGGCTGAAATGGTTTTCAAGTCAAACAACTCATAAATTTAAATTTTGCAATTTGGTTTTTTTATATTGATTGTGTTTATATTCAGAGAGGCTTCACTAAAACTCTGTAATTTTTCCTGTTGTTTTCTGTAGCACTAGGTACACAGAACCGGTGGCTGCCCAGCAATATAACAGTTTTTCTGAATGAGCTTGTAAATTAGGGTTATTATGGCCGAGATATGCCGTCCAATTTGGTTCACTAGTTCTTCTACAGTATTTAAGGTACACTGTACATGCAAAATCATCATGCACATGTGGCTATCAAACTTGACACACCTAGAAATACAGTTTTGATACATGCATCTCTTTTACCTGGCATATGTGGGGCGAGTAACCTTTTCAAATCTTTTGTAAGGACCTACCCTGCAGGAAAAAAAAAATTGAATGGGGAAAAAAAAAACGATTCAGAATCAGTCTGAAGAAACTTGCAGCTGACGACATTGAGGCTTGTAGCCTGTTGCTGCTGCGAAAAGCTGTTTTCTGACCAGCATTTGCAAAAATTGTTGCTGTTATCTATTAAAGATCATCTACATGTAAGCTATGCTCATATGCCTTGGGGTTCCAATATCCTATGTAGTTCTGGAACAACTGCACCAAATTGAATGAGACTTTGACAATGTCTGAATCACTTGGCCAAGGCTGGAAATACACCAATGGCAGTCGCTAGCTAGTGGCTGGAGCCATTTTCCATAGACTTGAATGTTACTGCTGGCCGTGGCTAAGTTGTTTTGACGTCGTCTTGCAGAGAAAGGTTTCAAGTCATGGACGGCCCTGCCGTGTTTGAACAGTTTCAGTTTTGTACATTTCATACCAATTTGATTATAAGTTGATTTGAAAAAAACTCTCAGACACCCATTGAAGAAGGTTACAAGAGCCATCACAGTGAGTCAGATTTAACGATTATTTTTTTAAGTGAAAGAGTTTGTTCAAATCAAACTGTAATTACTGTACATACAATTTCATTTTTTTAAATTGCAGATTTTCTCATGGCTCGTATTGTGCATGAGGACGAGCACGGTTTTCATTGCAGCCATTTTCAAATTCAAGATCCTTTACTTAAAAAAATGAAAGTAGCTCTTTGAGGTTTTGCTATGGTTGATTACAAGTTGTTCGCTGTACTTCATTCTACAAGCATGGCTTTGTGTACAAGCACCACTGACGTACGCTGTGACAAAAGGAGAGGCTGAACTGACCCTTCATGCTGAACATTCAAAGCCCCTCATAAGGTGTGCAAAGTCACTGTCTTGGTATAACGTGGAAACTGTTCAGCAGGAATTTCACATTGAATTAAATTCAACTGGTATTCTAAGTGAATCTTCAACAGTGTCTGAATGTAGTCATTGATGCATTGGGGTTAGCCCCGGTGATGACTGCACGGATTAGCATACATTCATATATGAAAAATTAAGTGTTAACTTTTTGCCATGGGCACATGAACGGTGAGGTACGTTGGCTCGGTGCCCCCATACTTGGTAGAATAGCAGCCTGTCTTGTTCTCCTGGTATTCACACTCGACCTCATATTTGCAACTTGATCGTAACTTTGGTGTTAATAACTGTCAAGTTTGAAATCGTGCACTTCTCTTAACAAATGAATATAATAAAAATCTGACAACCTGCTCCTTCCTGTTTAATCAACTTTTTGACTAAGCAATACCTGAATACAATAACATTTTAATCTATCTGTCAGGGATACAATAGTACATTATTAAAAACTGCATAATAGTCTCTTACACAGCAAATTTCAAGCGCAAGTTGAAAATTTCTGATTGTATCCGTAATTGTGCAATAGCAGTGCTTGTATTAAGCTAACTTTCATTCGACAGGAGTTGAAGTTTTGAACTTGTATTAATACCGATGTCGTTTTGGTTTAAAAGGCACTATATTGATGTTGAAAGATGTCAGAGTATTAACACCTGACCTTAACACTGCTGGTAGAAACACCTGCAAACTGACAAAACTGAGAATAAGCTTTGAAAATGAGACGTCATTTTTGCCCTAATGACAACTGTTCCCCCTGATGTTGCTTCTTCAATTTATAGTGTACACTCGCAATTTAAATTGCCCAGCAGTTTTGTTACAGATTTTTACAACAATTCTGAGAACCTCAATTATTGTTTCAAAGGCTTCAGCAGATTTAAACCACACCAAAAATGACTGTCATAGAAAAGTATTGCGTTAACAAGGATGTTTGGCCAGGCGTAAACTGGTCGCCAGATTTTAAAAAGGCTGACTTATGAGTGATGTCACAATATCTACGGCATATTCCAGCCCTAAGATTTTCCTCTGTCGGTTGACCAACACAACATACCATTTATAAAACTATAAAATTTAAAATGCTTGCGCGAAAACAAAAACCTCGAGTTTTTCGAGGGGGCCATGGGGGTGAAACCTGTTTTCAGTAAAATTAAAAGCTTAAAGGAACTGCACATTTCTGCTGCAGACAAGTTAACCAATTGATCGGAAGATCAAGGAGGTGGGTCTACCCAACCATAGTTACACAAGACCTCATGGGGCATTGTTCAATATGAAAGACTGTATTTTTTGAAATGCATTTTAATGAAATTATCCTTTCAAATAAGCTCTTAAAAAATAGTTATTCATTTCCGTTCAAATTATCAAAGCTTTTCACCAAGAAATTGTACGGCTAATATGTACAGTCATTTGAAAAGGGTGAATACATGCGCACATATGCCAAGTATATGATTATTCCATCTAAGCATAATGATAAAAATGTCACTACAAAAGGTTACTCCTCGTGCGTATTTATACCACAGTTGTAGCTACGACAGGTTAATTGTAATGGCTATAACAAACTGTATCAAGGTACGATGAAGCTTGGGGAACACTTCCTGCAGTTAATTTGGCATATAGCAACTTGTGTAATACTATGAAATATAGTACTGAACTGTGGAGAGTAAAGGTATTGCAGAGATATAATAAACTTCTTTTCATCAACAAAAATATGATAGCCTTGGCCTCATTTCTTTAACCACTTGCCGCCTGGACTCCAGTTTCAAGCACCATGTGTTTTTCAACGTGGCCGGGGTTTCCGGAATCGAACAAAGGGAACTGGGCCTTGTAACAAAAGACCGTACTCGGAACAAAAGACTTGGCTGCTGGGCATTACTGACATTTTTCACTCTCAATAGTGGAGATAATCCAGCCTTGTTTTGAAACAGTATACCACAGTTTGGGACATTTGGAACGAGCAGATTACCACTGGGGACAAAAGTGCTCCACCACCACAGCGATGAGCCACACAGCACCGCTGCATGCTAATCTGGTCCCTATTGAAAAGAGGTCAGCAGTGCACTAAGCCAGGTTTGTGAACAAAAGAAAGTTACATAACACCGTGCAATCTGGGCTCTTTTTACAAGGCTGCGGGCCTGGCTGAAATACTCGGGTGTCAATAGATTTTGTCTGTCAGACTAGAGTAGCCACCAGACAGTAATTCGTGTGAGTGTAAACGTCCATTAATTGAAATGATGATTTTTTGAAGAATTTTTTGAAAATCTTGAAAAAGTCCCAATTATGTGCACTGCACTTTCAAACCACCCGGTAACAAATGGTTCAGGCTGATGTAAAAAACTACAAAAGATAATCTACCTTCTGCATACACACATAATATTTAACGAAAGCATATCTTCGTTCTAGTACATCATACACCTAACCTGAGTATTTCCATATTATCATGTTGAAAGTTCAAAGTGTTCTTGTTTAGTGCTGAACTCCCCCTCTGAGGTGGTGTAAGTCGCTATTTTGATGTAATGTAGAAACTGTTCTATCAAATCAAGTTCAGTGTGTGTGACTTTAAAACAGTGCCTGAATGTAACCACTGATGCATTGGGATTAACCCAGATGCAAACTCATGTGAAATATTAGGTGTGTACTCTCTGTCAAAGACACTCGATGACACCATGCACTTCAGCAGTTCACGTTGGGAGGCTAGTTTGACTACACTGAAGCAGTGTGTAGCTGAATGCTACACAAAAGACAGTGCCGGTGCACCAATTAACCTTTTCCTGCCGGGTGGAGTTAGTGGTATCTATCACCAGCTGCTGGGCGCTTTTTCATATTTTTCCGTTCTTAAAATTCTTCAAAAATTCATATCTTCATTTACAGGATGTGTACACCCAAATAAATGACTGTCTGGTGGCGAGTCTTATCTGACAGGCAACCTCCACTGATGCGTGAGTATTGCAGCCATGCCTGCTGCCCAGTAAAAAGCCCCGTTGTGCGGTGTTGCGTCATTTCATCTTTGACGTGGAAATTGACCCAGTGTATTGCTGGATGGTGGTGTTGTCTGTACTATTAAAAATGTGGCCAGTGGTATTGTATCGCTCATCGCTGGTGTGCTGGAGCACTTTTGTCCCTGCTGATCCACGGGCACTGGCAACGGCAAAATAATGGTACAGTTTTAAAACAATGATGGATTACCTCTCCTGAAAATCGCCAGCACTCTGCAGACAGCATATGAACCTTGTTTGGCAAGTCCCAGCAGCTGACTGACAGCAATTAAACCTTTTCTACAAATGCCAAGAAACTTGATTTTTTTTTATAAAGGAAGTTCCAATTTCAGGCACCTCGGCCATGCATATACGGACAATGTCTCCGGTACCGGGCTCCCTGGCAAGAAGTGGTAAATGAAAAACTTTTACAATTTGACACCAGGGCGAGCTTTACAAACCTTGTTTTAAGGAACTTGGGGTTTAGGAGCATACGGAATGTACTCAGCCGAGGGTGGACCATCGTCAAAGGTATGCTAGAGTATAGGAGTATGCAAAACATACTCAGCCACAGGCGTGAACTCCAGGTCATAGCCAAAGGCACGCGGACCAACAACATCGAGTGCCTTCTGGCTTCGCAGCAATGGTGGGGAGGCCAGGACCAAGACTGCCACACGCAGGCCATAGCGGAGCTCCTCCGTGCTGATTGGATGGCCTAAATCGGCATCCACTATTGCGATCAGGTCAGGGGTCGTTGCTAGGACCTGCAACAAGTGAAGATCAAGATTACTTTGGGGGATTTTTTAGAAAATGTTCAGAAAGAATTTTCATGCTTAAATCAAAGCCATGAAACCCCCCCACTACATAAACTGGAATTTACCACTGGACAGGTCCTTGGGTTTTTTTACTAGACAGCAGTAGGATCAATGCTCAGCCATTACTGGGGGCCTTGCTGAGATTACTGTTATCAGGATCATCGATCGAATTAGTGCCTAGATTTATCTGTAACAATCAGCTTCATGTACAAGTTAAAAGTGTCTCTCATGTGTGCAGTTGATTTTGACCAAGTCCCTCTTGTCAAACCCAGTTGATAACCCACCTTGCTGTGATCCTTGCCGACGCTTCTAGCCACCAGGTTCTCATTCTGGAACTCCACCTCCAGCTGCTGCCCGGTGGACTGCCCAGTCCCTTCCACCAGCAGCCTGCCGCGGGTGAAGCCACCGGTGATCCCTCTTGCCACGTCGCATATCTGCAGCATCGGAAAGCATGCTTCAAGAGAAGTCTAAATCTGGGTCTCTTCCAACGAAGAGTTTCACGTCTGAATCCCCAGCCCCATTGGTCCAATTTTTCTGGTGACTTTTGATTGAGTTTGTAGCAAAAATGGCAATTGTGCCAACAATTTTTTTTTAAAAGTGGGAGGATGGTGTCTCACTCGGCATATCTCCAACAGAATTCCCCCGTATTCTATCAATCCAGTATTTTCTTTTGTACAAGTGACCCATGCAATCCCCCCAAAAAACAATACTCAAAGTTGCTAGATTGATAATGTGCAAGAAACGAAACCATGGTTACTCATGTGGCCAAAAAGTAATTTCTAGTACAATTTAATTGCATAGCACATATTTGATCTATGGGATCTTTGCAAGACTGTGAAGCTGCTGATTGCAATTGTGAAAAACGGCATGTTAGAGTTGAATGTGACCACAAGTAGAGAGGTTAGCCTGTGCTTCACAGTCACCTTGCCAGTGATCAGGCAGATGCCGTTCTCATGTTCCAGGATGACATCAATGGGAGAGGACTTCTTTGCCTGCATGACGGCGCGCCCTAGCTTACAGGCTCGGCTGACCGAGTGGTGGATGGTGTACTTCTTGACCGTGTCTGGGCTCAGCGGGGCGATGGCCAGCACACCCTGGCATCTAGGGAAATTGGGACAAACTTTACTGAGAGATTGTGTTAGGAGTGTGGGTTTATCCACAAGTACGAACCACAGATAGTATATGTGTAAAATGCCCCTTCCACTTGACAGGGTGTTCACAACTTGCCTGCATGTGTATGTTAACATGCACGTGAGTGAGTGAGTGAGTGAGTGAGTGAGTGAGTGAGTGAGTGAGTGACGTACCACTGCAACAGTACCATCTCCTTGGATTAGTGTATATAACAGCTCTCTAAAAATGGTGTACAGTAAACTGCTGAGTGACAGAATTTATAAAGTGAAGGTGTTGCTGTTATGGTAGAGGAGCAGACCAGACACAGCAAAGTGTTTTCGGTCATCTTGAAGATTAACCCTTGAATTCGTCAAGGATGTGGGGTTTTATGCAGTTGAATGATAAAAGATTCTACGATCATTTATACATTTTCCTAAATGTTTAAACACAACTTAATTTGTACAAATTGCGCCATGCATGTCATCTGCTTTTGAAGAAGAGCGTGCAACATCCCAAGACTTGAGCTTGTTGTTGAGAAGAGATCTATGAACTGAAGAGGAGGGGGGGTTGAACATGGCTTCCAAGAGTTGAATGAGTTGAAAATGTAAAAAGAGGAATGGTCCCTAATTCAGGTACGATGTTCCTAAGTCAAGAATGACAGATACAGTACAGAAACAATAAGAAAGACAAACAGACCTACCCCATTTCAGCTACGACAGCCCTGAAGTGATCTTCTAGGTGTTTGTTGCTCTCAGCCTTAAAGGTCACTGCCCTACGACCTTTGTCATCGACCAAGACACTCGGGCACAGTGGATGGCCATAAATGGAATGGGCAATCATCTACAAAGAGACGAGAACAGCAACTCTCACAACAATAAGTGGTCCCTGCAGTCATTCCGGGACATTTTTGTTCCTCTCAATTCCTCTTTAGGAGCAGTAAAATTAAATTTGATGTCATGTCTGCCTAAGTCAAGCTTTTCTCTCTTGTTTTTCAATATTTTCCTGTGAATTGTAGTGTGACTTAAATTAACAGGAAAAACTTGTCAGTGTGTTAAGAGCTGTAGACACTGAGCTCATTAACGAGACAAGTGGAAAACGTTTCCTAGGCCAGTTAGTAACTTTAGATTCCCCTGTTTGGAAATGACATCTCTCATGTAACTTCTTAAGTGAATGGCAAGCAACTCTGCCTGGCTTTCCATCTCACAGGAACAATCGTGATATGCATATTTTATATACATCTGCTTTCTTTCTGTTGAACAAATCTGGATTTTGGTCACATGCTACGCTTTACTGACTACCTGCAGTTCCGGGAAGGCTCGTCCCATTCCATCACAGTCGACAACGGGTAAATTCAACATGGCCCCTACCACTAAGGGCTCAATGCCATTGGTGCCCCCTATCTCAGCACTCATTAAGGCAACCACTTTAGAACCTGTGGGAAATTGGGAACATTCCAGCTCAATCATACCTTCTAGTTTGGCCAAATTTTTCCAAATCAGGGGGCCAAATCTCACAGACTTCCAAAAATATTCACTCAACAGAAACAGGTCACGGCTTGACAAATCCTTTCACCCAATGCCTCGGACAATAAAAATCATGCCTCGGGCTAGTGCTTCCTGTCACAGGCCACGACCGAAAAGGTACCAATTTATCAAACACTCGAGCGCAAACAGAATTTTAAATCAATCATTCTCATGAAAACAAAAAGCCATCTACTTATTGTAGAAATAGTACAAGGCCTATCACCATTCAGGGAGGCTGGGGGATGAGTTAATGAAGATTATAGCATGGATGAAAAAATTTGACATGAGGAAAAATTTTTGAGTTTTGCCTCCAGGACCCAAGACCTGGAGATGTCATGCTCTTGGTTTGCATGGTTAGTTTCCTGAATCTGGGCTTACGCATTGTCATCATAAGTTTACAGAATGCAAACGTGATATTTAAATTTGGTATTTAAGTCCATTTTCCAAATGAGTGAAAAATGGCCCTACACATGTTTCTGAGTGGACTGATTAGATTAGCAAAAGCTTGGCTTTTTTCCTGATTGGCCGAACAGACAAGAGCAACTTTACCTGCTGGGGGTGCGAGAGAAGCTGAACTACTCCCCACCTTCGGGAAGTCATCAATGTACACTACCCCGCTGTCTCCCTTGACTGGAACTCCCTCTTTGGAAAATAAAATGACAAAAGAGCTTCGTGAAAATGTTTTGTAGAAAACTTTGGAAATTTGTTAGCAGTAACGGGCAAAAGCAATGAAGATAATAATAAGTAGAGTAAAACTGGTTCCCACTGCAATATTATGAGGTTGCTATCAATTGAAATACATCAGCTTATCAGCGTCGTGGCATATCTTCAGTTTTTTTTTAATGAATGCATGATTGGTGCATTCCTGTCTATTTTAAGTGTTTCACTAAGTTTGCCAGCAGGTAGCATCGCAAGATAGTCGAAAAAGTTTAACTGGATGCTGATCTAGTTAACTGGATGCTAATTAGTTAACTGGATGCTAATCTAGTTAACTAGTAAAAGCATCTGATAGTTATCACAATAAAAACCGCCAATGTTTGTACTCCTAATTCATTCCAAACACTCTTTTGCTTCTATACAAAGTTAAATGCCGATGTATGTCCCGTTTTTTACAAGGTCAGCTGTGACCTATGTAATCAGAGGTCATCTGTGAATAGGGACAATCTTTGGGCTTACCTATGCTATCTGGTACCCTGTCTCCATATCCAGCCTGCACTAACTGTTGGATGCATTCTACAGCTTGTGTGAACTCACGGCCAACCTTCAGTTTTTCAATGGCGATCCCCGGAGCCCCCATGAAGGCGACGGGAGCCACCAGACCGGTCAGCTCTGGGGTAGAGCCCAGCCTACAATCGGGAAAAACAACAATAAACTTACCTGTGAAAGGCAATGACACAGAGTCACGAGGACACATTTCAATATGAAACAAAACAGAATTTCGAGGTCAGTAAGTCACTGTTACATGCACAGTATTTCAGAGATGGTTTCCAATTTTTGCCATGTCTTGAAACAACCTATTCTTCCTATGCACCTGCATGGAGACCTTGACTAAATTGAACCTGTAAGGGGGATTCTGTTTTCAAATAAAAATAAACATCCGTTTTAATGTCAAAACTGACAGGTAAGATTTCGTGCTGTCTACTTTTTGACCGCAACTTTTTAAGTATACGACGTGATCCACTCTTTCATTCAATCTACAGCCCAAGTGCTTATTTACCTATGTCAAATGTCTTGGGTGTTCAAAAACTGTCAGAAATTTCTAACCACTGAGAAAACCTGCCCACATGGCTGATCTCCTTGGCAGATTTTTGCGCCATACTTATACCAAACAAGTGTGACGAGACACCACAACATGGTGGATGTGCATAGTGATACGGAGCTTTGGTAAAACATGCACAAAAAACCAAACATTTCCAGACATCAAAGTTACAAACTGTGAGACAACAGGTCATTTTTAATACCTGAGAAAAAAAAGGATCCTTCAAAAAGGGGCCTCCAATTTTTTTTTTGAAAGTGGCCCACCTCTCAGGAGAAATGATCCTTATCTTCTTCCCCTCCCGCAGCATCTTCAGGGCGCTGAGCAGTCCAAGGTGGGGATCTCCCCCACCCCCACAGCCCAAAATGCCCGCCCCTATGGCAATGCACTCCACGTCAAATGCAGACAGGATCCATTCACCGGTCACCGGGTCAACCTGGGGGTCCGGCAGGGCAGCGGAGGGCACCGGTGCTGGTATATTGGCAGTCGCTGAAAGTGGGAATGCCAAACTCTGTTGTCATTCTAAACCAGTTCCACAGGATGTATAACATGGAAGGATTTCCTGTGCCCGTTAAACGGACAACATTTGAACATGTCCTAGCCATGTCTGTAGGCAGGGCAATGTAGCTTAACCTCATCCACGGAGGTTGAGAATGTGTTGAATACTCAAAGGATTGAATGTAACGTGGCAAATATTACTTGACAGCCTTGACGGTAAGAAATGTTGACACAAATCTTGTTCAAATGACCCCCTAAAGGGTCAGTATCCACAAAGTCTACCTTTGTAAGGGAATGTGGCAGTGTTATCCTGTCATTTTCAAATGTTTTCTTTTTTCCATCCAAAACAATACCGTGCCTGGGACAAGTTCCTTGTGGAATCGTACCATAATGCGACTGGTGAAAGTAAGGTCATCGTAACTCTCCAGAACAGTGTGGCATTCTCCTGCAGGTGTAGAGGATGGATCACCCCTCCACCCCGCAACTGTGATTCAAAGCCTACCTTGGCCGGGAGCATCGCCTCTGGGAGCAGCAACAACAGCCTTTCCTACAGCAGAAGTCACTGGTGGAGCATCGTACGCTGCCACCGTGATGGGCTCCCTCATGCTCAGATCACCGACAGCTTTCACCTTGATGCGCGTGGCATTATTGGTGACGTAGGCAAGGGGCGTTACAGTCACCTCGGTAATCTGTAGATTACAGGGAAATGTAGTTGCTTTCATCAATAGGTTCGACCCAAATTTTCAAAAATGAATCATCAGGTACAAGCAACTTCTGCGCAGCTCCATATTTTCTTCTATTTTTATAAGCCTGTTTACAATTTCAAGACAATCATCCAGCCTCATTGCTCGGGTTCTTTTGGTACTTCAATTTGAGCCTTGAAATAAATAAAGAAAGTCATCAATTTCATTCAATGTAAAGACCATGTCATTTCACCGAGTTAAGGGTTCTGCTCGGAAAATGAAACACTTCAGACAGCACAGGTACTGTTAAGTTGTACAACTCTATCAAGCTGAGCTCATTTATAAGTAATTAAGTTAGTCCAGTGGATGGAAATCAATCTGTTAACAACTAAGAAGGCAAAAAAAACATACATACATGGGATTGTATGGAGGTAGGCTATCTAGACTGAGTAATGGACATATGTAGCTTGGAAAATTGAGAGTAAGTTCAAATCTTTGGTGAAACCATTCAGTTTCGTACAACACTCACCTGTACACTGTCTGGCTGGGCACCATGCTCAATGGCAGCCTGTTTTGCCTGTTGCTTAGCCTCCTCTAAAGCCTCCTCTCTGGTCATTTGGTCCAGGCTGACAACAGTGTCCCTCAGACCACTGACTTGGCTTAAGGCTGCCCCTATGGCATTTGCTACCTGAATGTCACAACATGAACACAACCTTGCTTTTAACCACTTGCAGACGACACTATTTGGGCAAAAAAAAATTTGAACTTGTGAAAAAGGCAATATATACCTTTCAACTTTTGATATGCACCCAGGTACTGACTTGGACGTTAAGAGTCTTTGAACAGTACTTGCACAACACTTGTTACAGCAACGTCATCTCCTCAGACTCTGAGTGTGTGTGTTCACAAAAGAAACAGCGGATTGCCAGCTAGAGGTGAGACAAGGTGGTGTAACTCGTCAGCCATGCCTGTACAGACAGTCTGATCATGTTGACATATCCTCCTAGGCAAAGTGGTTAAAATCCATCATCCTTAAAATTGAGGCAATTCGTGATTTTGTTCTGATTGGAAAAATGTCCCTTGATTGTGGAAAAAAGTCATGTTAGGTTCTTCCTACTAAATAAGCAATGCAGTGAACACAAACAGCCGAGATTTTTCTTGGCAGATGTGATGCAGTCTTGGAGTTTGCAGACATCAGTCAATGTTGCTGCTGTACCAGAGTGTCGCCCAGTAATTTGGATCCTTAACAGCAATAAAAAAGTGACCGTGTCAAAATGTTCATGGCCTTGGATGATAATGGAACAGCCTTTATCAAAAGTTTCATGAATTCAAAAGTGCTCAAACCTGATAGTGTGGTGGCTTGATGACTTTAGACGTTCCCTTCAGACTTCGCTTTTCATCCACGAAGATGCTGCCACCGCCAACGATGACAACAGGCACATCAGTGGCACTCAGCTGCAGTGACAAAGCAGGAGCACAGCCTTTATGAATCAGCACTGCACAGTTAAAGGGTAGCTACAATCAATGTTTTGATTATAAACCTGTAAAATGCACCTTTGTGCCTCAGTAAACCTTATTTTCATCTTTAGTTTCACTATTTCAAAGAGTTTTTGCTTTTATGCTAATAAGTATTTCTATATTCATGAGCAAAACTGTGACATCAACTCAGGAAGAAGCCTCAATATTACACTGATTTGTACACAAAAAGTCCTGCATTTTTGTAGATTTTCCTGGACTAATTTTTCTCTTCTTTGCTAATTTATTGTTATTTATGTGCATAGGAATAAGAAACCATCAATCCTTCTCTCAAATGTTTTCAGTCAGTAAATTCTGGGTTCACAGTTTGAACAGAAATACCTATGCATTGAACCATGGCCATTTTCAAACACTCGACTGGGGCTCCTTCTCAGGCTTCAACTGTTTTTTACTTCCTGACTTTAAGGTTGTAAGAGCAACAGTAAGTCTGATAGTGCCACAAAACATCAAATAAGATGCAAAAGAGCCAAATATTTCAGTACTTTCATTTAAGTTAAACGCTTCAGGCCCACGATCGGGATTTGATTTCCTACACGAAGCCTCAGACGGAGATGAAAGTTGAGTATTGGAAAACGGCCCATGTCTTCCCTAGATGACTTCACAACAACAGCGCCCTCAGTTGTCCTTGAAAACATGCATCATTTTGATTGTATTAAAGTGTGCCCTTTTCATTACATTTAACCAAATAGGAGGGCGTAAGAGTTTTCGTACAATGAAGAAAAGAACAAAGATGCAGGAAAACTGTGACTAAGAAAAATGTGGACAACCTAGTCATCAAAAAAGTGACAGTTCATAGATGTGGCCAAGCAGACTCCGCTGACAGTTTGCATGGACCCACAAACTTCAATATGCCTTTTGTGAGATAAATTGGAAGAAAATCTGGTGCACCAAATTATCTGATTGCACACGAACAGAACAATATAAATTCCCCAGACTACGGACACTGTTGCTGTACCTCTTGATTCGCGGCAAGCTTTCGCATAGCGACCGCCATCTCTGGAATGGACTGGTTCCTTTGCGCCCTTCTTATCCATTGAAAAAAGTGTATTGGTGCAAGGAATCTCTTATGTAACTAAGCAAAAGCTTGCCCCGAATCATGAGGTATGGCAACAGCGTATTTAGTATGGAGAAGTCAAACTGTTATGTTCATGTGAATTTAAAGAACTCAGTGTACCAGATTCTATTCAAATTTGATTTGCAAAAGGCTTATTAGCCTTGTCGTTAGGGTAACAGAAATACATGGAAGATTCTTCTATTAATACAAGCCTTCAAGGATACAGATGTTATATTCACTACTGCTGAGTATGAAATTAATGGTCAGGTGAGTGATCGAAACTGATTGTCTGGGATCTCGCTGACCTCACACAACCTACCTTAACTTGGTCAATCACATCCTCAAGCGTACCGTGTATCTTGTCCACTGCTTTCTTGACAAGGTCTTCAGGCAGGTCAGTCACAAGGGCAGGGTTGCCAAACGAAGCCATTCCTGCTGCTACTGCAATGTCGCTAGTGGTTAGTGTCTGACCACCAAAGATCTTGGCTTCCCTATTGAGCAGATAGCCCACGCTATCAGGTCCAATGGTCAGTGAGGTCTAGAACAGAGGACAAAAACCCACACCAGTTCAACAGGTAGGTTTAATAACTCATTTTATTTGCACACAGTAATGTCAATATCATGTTATCTCCCCCCCGCCCACCCCTTGAAAGCGTGTACCGCAATTCAAGTTGACCGCAGTTCAACAGAGAGAGAGTAATATAACAGCAAACTCCAGCAGTCGATTAGACAAACCGTGGCGTAACTTTGAACCGTGAGTAAGCCTTGCGCCACATATGTACGGTGTCGCTGCACAATTTGCTTATTTCAAAGAAAAAAAAAAACAGGAAAAAGAGGTACCCCTTACCACTAGCAAGAGCAGTTGAGGACTAGGGACGTCGCTGTCGGTGGAACAGCAGAGCAAAAACAATTTTTTTTTTACAATTATAGCGGTGAATTGTTGGCCAGCGGATCCAAGACTTCTCAAAATAAAAAAAAAAATTTTTTTCCAGTTCTGAATCAAGAAGGTTGGCAGTTCTGAGCAACAACTTAAAAAAAACTCTTGCCTAAGCACTGTTTTACAGATTCTTTCTATTTGCAACCACTTGCAGCTTTAGCAACAAATGCGTGTAGTCAGCACTTTCACTAAAGTCATCACATATTTGGTGCAAAAATTCACTTGAACAACTCACGATTTGTCCACTCTCAAGAGAGAATTGAATGCGGGACCCTCCTCCTAGCCCCTTACAGACGACGTCCGGCATCTGGAAATTGGTGCTGACCCCACCCACTTTGACTTTGGTAGACGCCTCCTTGGGGAAACCACCTTGAAGGAACCCGACGTCGGATGATGTGCCTCCGATGTCGATGACAATGCCATCTCGGACACCTGAGATGGATACCATGTAACACAATACAACACAGGTACACAGGTTGTAGCAGCAATGAATTTTTCTGAGATACAAGTGTTCTGCAACTTTGTAATCTTCTTAAACGTATGAAAACTCTTTTACCATTACTTATTTGCTTTAACCATTTCTGGCCGAGGGCACTGTTGTAGTGATGTCATCCAGGAAAGATGTAGCTCAGTGCATAGGTTTATCTGTTCAAATTCAGAATCCTGAATTTACTTACTGAAAACATTTCTGAGAAAGGGATTGGTGCTTGGGATGACATCATAGTTTTCCTCATGAATATAGAAATTCATTAGCATAAAAACCAAAAAGGCAGTTAAATACCTTCTGAAATAGTGAAAAAAGTGGGAAAATGAGATTAGGTGAGACACAAAGGGGCATTTTGAAGGTTTGTATTAAAACAAATTGGTTGCAGCTACCCTTTAAAATGTAATCATGGTTCTGTAAAGAGACACTTGACTGTATGACAAGCAGGTACCTATTTCCAACCAAACCTGTGAAAGCATGCTGTTATGTTGAAATCTCTGAGCAATGGGATTGAAATGAAAACTCTGACAAGATTTGTAACACCTTCAATAATCTACATGCAGGAATGGTAAATAGTGTGGTGTAAAGTACTTGACAGCGGCTGATGTGTAGGGACAATAGAGGGTGAGTGCACTGGTTTGCAAAGATGTGGCACAAAGTGCACCTTGCCACTTTTCCACTGAATGTGCACAAAGGCGTCAGACGTGCAGGAGTGACGCCGATACGTATCTGTCACATCTCTCTCTTTGTCCTTTTTGAATACTTGAACATGGGTTCCTTTGATATACTCTGATTCCGTTCGCGGTGGGCCTGTTGTCCTTGACCTTGTCGGTGATGTTTTTATGAAGGCAAAACAATCAAATTTAAAAACCATTTTGCTAGTGAAAGGGCAGATGGTGAAAGAATTACATGTAAAAAAAATCACCTGAAAGACTGGCAGCCCCTCTCATGCTGTTGGTGGGCCCGGACGAGAATGTGTGCACTGGGAACTTCAGTGCTTGCTCAGAACTGATATATAAAACAGAATGTTGTGATCATATCACATCAACCTCCAATAGTTGTAGTCCGACTACAATCTGAAAGTAAGCAGAAGTGTTTTGGCAGTATGCAGGTGTTAGGGTCCCAGACAACAGGCTCAGTTGTTGTTATGCCCTGAAAAATGTTTTGAATAGCGGCACTAGGCATAGGGGCGTGAGCAAATGGTGAAGTGGGTCGAAGGTCAATTTTTTTTTATACATTGTGGAACAATTCTAAAGGCCAGTTTGGCAGCAAAGTGAACACATTTGGTGATGCTGAACTGAGTAATCTTCAGTGCAAATGTTTCATGATATTAAAATCGTTCCATTTTCCCATTCACTTAAGTGTAAACTGGCCTAATTGTGACTTTTTGTACGCTTTCTGACTTTTCACTGATTTCAGAAAAGACTCTGGTTAGGAGGTAGGATGGCAAAATCCCTGCCCCCCCCCTTTTTCTCCACCGACAGAGAGTACACCAACTGTTCAAAAGGGGCAAACACAACAAGTCTGTAGTTATATGGTTGCACCCCCAACATGTGACTTATGCACAGATTGTGTCATTGTATGTTAATGATGAGCAAGCACTGTGGTTTATGACTGTCCATGCCAGCTGACTCATGCTACCGGCTGCATGATGCAACACATCGTTGAACACTAATTAGACTTATTTCCTACAGATGGCAAAAAGCTGTGTTTTTATCAGCTGCAACTGATGACACTCGACGCATGTACGAAATTAGGACATTAAAACAATGGGCTGGAGCTGAACCAAGTTTGGATAACAGCCCATCTGCCAGTTTTGGACTTTCTGGATTTACTGTCTAATTTTCTGCTATGATTGCATGAGACTGTGACGAGGGCATTACAAAAACACAGGTATCAAAAAGTGCTAGCTTATCTCAGCCTCTGTGGCTAGCTCAGCATGTCATAAATGGCTATGGCTAGAAATTACATGTGCTCCTATGGGAGCCACTGGTTAGTAGTAGCAGCCACCCCCCATAAACACATCGTTATTTGAGCCGCAGCCAGTTGATTTAGACAGAGGGCGTGTGTGTCTGCATCACTCACCTGATTACTGTGCCGTCGTTCTGGGTGAGGAAGAATGGGCAGGCCAGGCCCAGATCGGCCAGGGTCTGGGCAAAGGTGGCTACGGTGCGGGAGCACAGCGGCTTGAGACACTCGTTGAGCACAGAGGCGTTCTCTCGCTCCAGGAGGCTGAGCTGGCCCACCTGGTGCGACAGGGTGACACCAGCTGACGGGTAGTGGACAGCGAAGAGTTCAGCAACCTTTGTGGTGGGAAAGATACTCCATGAAACGTTAAAAACTGTGTGCCTACTTGTTGAGGAAATGAGGCAAACAACGAAAATTCAAGCCTTTGGGTGGGGCTGTATGACTACTTCTCTCAAGGAACGGTGTACAGCATGTGCACAGACTGGAACCCGGGACCTTTCAGAATAGAATGGAGGTTTCAGAGAGGTAACAACAGCTGTAAAAACATGGTGGCAGTTGCGGAAACAATGCCAGCAAGAACTCCTTCCCTAACTAAAGCTCGGCGGAAATCAAAGCTTGCAATAACTGTGACCTGGTTTTACTATTGCTGGTAATGTTGCTCTAAGCTTAAACTCAAAGCACTTTGCATTCTGTAAACTTAAGAACAGAGAGTTAGCCTAGAAAAGTCCACGTAGAGTGGACTCTCCACGTCTGTTGAGTTCTTCTTTTTTTCCAGCCTGGTAGTTTGGCTGGTTGGAGCAAACTTGTTATGGTTAGAATTGAATGAAATCGTGAAAACCATCCCAGTGATGGCAAACTAGGATTGGTCTGCCAGTGACAACAACAAACCTTCAATTCCTGGGCAGGATTCACCGGAGAGAAGATGCCACTGACCACCACATTACTGATGCCCTTGGCCCGGATGTCTTGAATGCAGCCAATCAGCTCACGTTCATCCAGTGGCGTGATCTCTTCCCCGTTGTACTGGTAACCACCACTCACCAAATGGATGGAGGCACACACAATCTAAACAAAAAGGAGAAATTTCACTGAGTTTTGAGTGGCTATTCCTTGGCTGACTGCCTTACAAGTTGTATCACAAACTGGGACAGTGTAGACAGATGTAAAGGCCGAGGGTAATCAGCCTGCAGTTTCCAGTTACGACAGACCAAATGATATTTGGAATTTGGTTCTGAAAAATCAAACCTTCAAGCATTGTTGATTGCAAATTTCTGTTTCCACTTCACATGAATGAGCTGATGTCATTGTCATGACTGGAATAACTTCCGTCACTGAGAATTTCTGAATTAAGCACATAACAGACGAGTCCCTAAGCATTTTCTAGAACTTACTGAAACAATGAACTGCTTTGATTTATTCAAAGACAAAAAAAAACTCTCCCAACAGTTCAGCTGTAGAACAGGAATTGCTGAAAGAGACGCATACCCATCCAAACATCCATTGTAAGAATAAGAAAAATCTGGCAAAGGTCATTGGCAAACTGAAGCAATGTGGTGTGCTCTACGATACCTGCTTGAGATCCAGCGGGAAGTCGATGAATGGTTCCATCATGTGGGACGCCGTGCCGCACAGCCTGATGACAGCAACCGGGGTCAAGTCCGTCCTCTGAATAACGGCATTGACAAAGTGCGTGGTCCCGATGTTGATGCGGCTGACGGGAACATCCTGACCTACAAAGTGCCCAAGTTTCACAACCCTCAGAAACGAACGACATTTTCATGGCAAAATTATGGGGCTGGAAGACACCGTATCCCCTACTTATTAATTTTCAACTCTCTCTATTGAAATATCCCCTTTCTTGAGCCGAAGGGTAACTACTTGATGAGCCTCTGGATACAGTCTACGAGCAAGAGCAAAATCCCGTCTGGCTAAACTCACCCAAGATCTGCCTTGACTCGCTGAGAACATTACACAGCGCTTCCCGCAATCCATCAGTGACATTCTCGGTGGTTGGAACCTTACTGGTGGCAACAACACGGCTACCTTGCAAACAAACGGCATCCGTGTTTGTCCCACCCACATCAACACCAATCACAAACAATTCACCTGATCACAAATAAAAAATACCTGTAGTGAAACTAGTATTGGGTAAAAGTATGCACAATTCTATTAAAATCAACATTGCCAAGATTTACCATTCATGTTTTGATATTTACCCTTTAACAAAGACGAAGTTTACTCAGCGCAGCCAGTTTGTTATTCAACCTTGTTACTTGAAAAGCTGGCTCTATTCACTCTTAGCAGGAACAAGAGGGTGGTGTCTTTTTGAATAGTAATCTGGTGGGAACTCACTAAATGTGTGTTTACCTCAGGGCGTGCTGAGCATGTATGACTAACTATTAAATGTACAGTCTTTGTGCATACGCCGCGGCACATACTCCAGCCTGCTTGAAAAAATTCCCACACGCCTGTCTTTTCCTTTGCTGGTAAGAGTGCATTTGAAAGGCAAAGTAATTTTGGCAATGTTTAATACAGTCAAATCTGGTGTCAAATTAGGACACATTGGAGGTTACACAATCAGTTTCTGTGAAC
Organism: Acanthaster planci; assembly: GCF_001949145.1. Next base: position 703,520 of record NW_019091373.1, read on the forward strand.
ATTTGTTAACAGTGAGAAACACAGGCCAGTAGGCAAAGTTGCACAGGAGTCCAGCATGATTCCAGTCACACATATTGATCAACAGGTTTGTCCACTGGCAACACAGGAGGAACAAGTGACAGAGAGAGGTACATTGCTTTTGCTACAGTTCATTTGAATGTGTTCTGCACCTGTAGACTACTGGTCCCAATGCTGACACAGGGTACCAGTGTGTGCCACACAGCATTTGCCATGGAATTAAACTCTAGTTTTAGTATATGTATGTGCCATTGATGAAGTGTCAAATCAAAATTCTGCTGGGTACGAACTGCAAAGACTGGAACACATGGAGAATTTTTAAATGAAACTTTGCATTATGTATAGCTATGAACAAACCTGACTGCAGTGTGATAAATTAGGACTGTCTCAGACAAAATTGTCGAGAATATTACCCAGTTCTTTAGTTGAGGCATAAAGTTACAAAGACAAGCGACGACAAAATTCTGCACGTAAAAAATATAAAGAACAATGGATTCCCATGGGAGTGTTTTCACAAAGGGTACATAAACTGCAGGGCTCAGAAACCTAAGTGATCTTATTCAATGATACCAGTATGACGTCACAGATTGGCTGGGGGAATTGCTGGAACCAGAGTGGGTGCGGCTGAGATTCTAACTAGGAGGGGGCCCATTGTTGTTGTGGACATTTACTGACATATTGATTCACGTACCGAAAGAAATTTCCACCGCTTTCATAGTGCACGGACCCTAACATTGACTTGAATGAGACAGCGAAACTTGTAATAGACTCAACGGTGACACTGCACGCACAAAGTGCAATTTGGTGACCAGAATTAGAGGCCATTACTCTGGTGTCACAACATTCATGGACAGGTGGTACGCGCACATTAAGCCTGATTTCCACATTGACGTACGAAACGCAGAGGGTAACGCAATCAGGATGCAAACTGCAACACAGACAACGCAGACAAATGCAAACCAGCCCGCGAACGATCGGCAACGTTGAGCCAGGTTCAACTTTGCCGACTGCCCGCGTTGAGTAGGCCTATCCGTAGTATCCCCATACAAACACACATGCTGGCATGACCGGCATATAACGATGTCCCTCTCACTTAGTTCCATTAATTTTGCCCATTTTCTCCTTAATGCTTTTATATTACACCCTTATAATCAACTAAACAGTTGACCATCAACGAAATACATGAAACTGGAGTACAGATTGGCATCAAGATGTGGTACAGTCAATCTAAAAGGGTATTTTCTGCAAAATCCAGAGCTTCAGATGCCATTTTGTTTCAATTCTTGGGTGGAATGACATCATGCACTGTCTCTTCTGTTCGTGTCCGCATCTTCATGTCTTGCGGACAGTCTGCGTTACAAACGATCATATGGAAACCAGGCTTTACACGCCTCAAACAATAGAGTGCCATGATTTATCAAATACATGCGCTTGCCAAGCTTAAAGAAAGCGTCTCCTTAGATTAGTCTACAGGGACAAAATTTAAAAGGATCATACACAAACTTTGATAACTTACCAAATTAGGATCAAATACTCACCATTTGCAGTTGGCATTTTGACCAACATTAGAAGGAACGTCTCGTGCAAAGCGGTGTCCTAGGGCACACACAGGTACCAGGGTCCAGGATCTGTTTGGAAATCATACAAAATGAAGAAATGGTAGATTTAAATATTTAGCAGGAGTGTAATTACCTGAAATGAACAGTTATGGCACTGGGAAATTTGCCAAATATCAAAAAATTCCCATGGGTACAAATCAGAGCTAGCTGGTTAACAATGAATGTATGTAAAACATTCCAGGAAGTCATTTTTGGAGTGGTTAGCTGTCTTTGCGCTTTAGAAAAAGAAGTTTGAAGAACTATACTTTTGGCATGTTCTCCTTTATACACCACTACAGACTAGTATTATTAGTATTAAGTAGTAACTATATGAAGGCCGAGTCAGGTGCTCAACATGTTCACGTACATTAACACAGCAGGCCTATGCCCTCTCCAACTCGTCTACATGTATGATGGGTTACGTGTCAACGTACCCCTTCACTTAAGTCATGTCCTTGGGTCAGATCATGGAAGAAGGACACAGAAGGAGTTTGAACTACGCAGGCTATAATATCTGGCCAATTACCGCATTCTGGCATGCCCGGTGCATGTATGTCCACGGCCAGAGCCCAACGCACGCTTGCTACGCACCACCTGTTTGCAACCATAAGTCCCCTTCGTACCCCATGATCAACGTCACAATTTTTCGGTAATCTGCATCCTTAAAATGTTGTGTACTGCAGTATAGGAAGTTGAAAATTCATGCCATCGTTTGTGCTTGGTGTAATCTGACAACATCAAATTTAGTGCTTGCGCAGTTGCTTGAATTAGGCCGTGTACCCGAAGTGTTCATGTGCAGTTGTTGCCCTTATCGAACACTTTCTTCTGGACTTTTTTTGGGAATAAATAGCCAAGCTGTTTGTGAGATTTTGAGTTTTATTTGAATCATTTTTATTATGGAATTTACAATTTACACAAAACCGTATTGTATGAGAACTCATGATCACTCCCTGTGATGAAACAGCGCATTTTGTTTTTCGTGAACTTAACTGTCCTGTGGTGTTCAACATGTTGTTGGCAAGTCTTAGCATAGACTTTGAAAACTGATGTTTTGGAGTGACAAAATAATATTACAAACATACGCATGGATAATGGAAAAGGGCATCAAAATCTTTTAAAATTATTCAAAACGGCCAAAGTAAATCTAATGTTGGATATTTTTTCTTTCTGTTTCCCGGTCACTGTGATACATTGTAGTTAATTGCAAAGAAAACACCACAAATATTGCTACGATATTACTGGCCCCACTTGTCTGGCTAAGCTGCAGGCAGTAATCAGGGATTTTGGGAATGTTTACTATTGTTTGTCTGACTGCGCAGCAATGATCATCGAGCACTTTGATGTGCTAGAGTTGTAACTCCTTCTGTGTGCTTCCTCCATGGTCAGATGTGTTTTATTCCTCCATGGTATGACCACGGAGGTACATGTAGGAAAAGATATCTGACATAACACTTTCACATTTCCACCCCTACTACCAAGAACCAATTCTATCTTTTGTCATTTTGTAAGCTTCTAATTTTTACTTACCCATGAGTAAGCCTTAATTTTTCTCACTGGAAACAAACACGTTTAGGCCTAGTGGGGATTGTATACTTGGGGACCCCCCAGTTTGGTTACATTTTAATCTTGCAAAACTGGTAAGTCCCCCCCCCAAACAGGCAATCACTCTCTTTATTCCACTGACCCTACGTTTTGGAAATTTCAAATTGTAAATTGTGAGAAAATGTGACATTCTTACTGGTAAACTAACCATGCCAATTTGAATCCACCATGTGGCACATGTTAAAACACTCAGTTTCCCCTCAAAATTTCCCTCAAAACTCAAAACACTGCTCTTTTTGGACAACAGTAACCCTGGTTATCGAGCATGATGTCACAGTTATCTGTCAAGGTAAATTCAAAAGTTAAAATGTAGCTCTCCCTTCTATTATAGGAACAGGGTCCCCAAATTTACAATTCCCGGCCTAGTGAGATGGCCGGCCGTCCTGTTTCCTTGCTCTATGCTATGCCCAGACTTCGTGACCTTGCAGCAAGCAAATTTGAACATGCAATCTGTTCCTTGCTCTATCGTGATCCGACAGTGAAACAAGGCCTACTTTAAACTTACATTATACTGAGCCAACTTACTTAACTTTATCCAGTAAAATTACACATAGGCATACCTACTTACATGTATAATCACTGATAATAAGAAAAGCTCTGTTTCGGAATAAGTGTTAAATCTGCGGTAATATGAAACTTTGAAAGCGAATCAAAGTCGACTGACCTTCAACAACTCGACCCTGGTCTATTGTGATATGCATGGAGTGGTTGCATGAAGCCGCCGCCCGCGGATAGTGAGTGCAGCCTAGCCTAGCCTAGCCCAGCCAGTGACTTCCGTAAGGGCCCGTGTTATTTGCGACCACCTTGAGGGCGCTGCTTTGCTCATACTTGAAGTTTGCTCGTTCGTGATGTCCCAGCCCAGCACCTGTTTATCATGTTATGTTGATGCCTGACCCCCTCGTCCTTCACCGCTCATACAGGGAGAATTGGAAGGGCTAACCCCACCCTTGCTAACTCCTGTCAGCTAATTCGACGCCAATGTGACTTTCGCATCTTCTGTGACACCGTAGCATGGAAGTAATTAATGCAAACACGCAAGAAGGGGGCGCTTCAAAACAGCACTGATGTTGATATTATGGAGCTCAGTGCTGGAAAGACGATTGCACCATGGAGACAAAACAAACCCAATACTCACGAACAGAGCCTCTAGTTCTCACGGTACTGTCATGAATTTATAGTACCGCTGAAAACAACTTAGGTCCTAATAAAATTAATGTTTCGATGAGTGACGGAGTCTGCACGCACTGACACCGAAGCCAGCTAACCAAAAACGAAAGGAGTTCCAACCTGGTATGGCACGGCTGGGGCCCCTAAAGCTGGGTCACACAGGCGTACGCCACCACTACTTTAGTTGCGCACTGTTTGGACGGCATGTACTCACACCGAACACAGCACCATCGGCAACTCCGTAAACGGTGTAAACTTTTATGACATATTTGGTTTTAATGCCAATTGCTTTGTTTTATTACCAGCACGTCAGAGAAGGTGAAAGATTTGGCATGGAAATCTGAATTTTTGGCACCAAGGGTATCACTGGGGACTAACTCGTTTTTCATAATTCACAGCCCCGAGTGAACTGACAAACAGAGTGGACGTATCGGGTTGGCATAGCTTTGTGGAGAGCGTAGACCATCGTACCTTTGACCTTTATAAAAAAAATATTATAACATATAGAAAGCCGCAAATCATGCAAGCAAAATACAAAATAACCCATCCTCAAATGTTTTGACAAATTATCTTTTATGAAACCGTTGCCCCAAAATTTTCTAACATTTTACCAAATTTTCACTATTTTGTCTCCAAAATTCCCAAAAGTATCTGTGAGGACCATTTTTACCAGAAATCGTAAATTTTTCGAGGCGCAAACTGTAAAACAATAATAGGATAAATTCAAACGTCCCTTCCTATCCCTTATCAATAAAAGACGACAACTCTATAAACACTTTCTTGTACATTTAATATGATGAATGAAATTAATGAATATTTATGATTGTTATAGAACATTTCATCTGTCTGTCATATTTTTCCACAGCACGAATGTGAAACATTTTCGCCTGAACAAATCCTTGTAAAATCGTTGTATCATCTAAGAAACTCTTCAGTATCACTACCTGAATAAATCTCTGAATAACCTGCGAGTTTAGAAATTTCTTCGGAATAGGATTTTGATTTACCGTGGAACATTACTTTTATTTTGTAATCAGGCTGCACGCATGCGTTTGGACGAATAATTCAGTAAAACTTGACCGACAACCCACCAGCCAGATAGAGGTTTATTTCACTACAGGCGTTGTTATTGCAAGTAGTACATTTTACGGTTTTTTAATAGCTTGAATTTTACCATTCATCCGAAATTTGGGTTAAAAATATCATGTAGAAATACGGCGATCCATATAGATGGTCATTTCTGCTAAAAACGATATCAGGTTTTACAGAGCAAAAGTCAGCAGACGCGGTTCACTGACTGAAGTTTTGAATTCCTGCCTACTTTTGTGATTCGAAAAGAGTTTCAAATAAACTTGTTAAAAGCTTTAAGTTCTTCTTGTTCTTCGCGATTGAGTTGTAGAATTATATGAGGTTTCTTGACAATGAGTGTTCAGTGCCGCTATATGGGGCATGTTGTTTCGGATGAACGATTTCATAAATTTGGAAACGCCCGCGTCAAAACGCTACGCGGAATTAATTCGTCAGAGCGACATTATTCGATCAAAGATTTCGAACTGCTTATTCAACCTCCCTTGAATGGTGTGGGTGGGTTTATACTTTGTATTGTGGCCTTTTTGTCTCAGTGCCGATAGAACCACACGTGCAGTAGGGTGTGTATTGCTCGCACCCCACTAAGTAATGATGCGATTATGGCTGTTGGGCCCATAACGGTGCACGCAACAGCTGTATGCTAATTAAGCTATAGGCCTATAGTTTGAGTCGCGCCTTTTATGTCGTGTGCGCAATGTGCTCTTGTGGGCGTATCATTTCCACCAACACATTAATTATTCGGCCAATAACAATACGTCTTTCTTTCCATCGGAGATTCCATGGAAATTCAAATATCAGAGACGGGCGATACATCAGACAGACTTCACTTCATAAAATGGAAGCCACGAGGTCATGTATCAAAGTTGTGAACAAACATTTGCGTATGTTAAAAAAGCGCGACACTGGCGGCACTGGCTACAAGTCATGTGCTGCTTTGTTTCAGGTGGGGGCTAAACAATTGTACATTTTGGAGAGGGAATTTACTTATTGTTTTTCTGATTTAGGTGGGACTATGGATGAAATGACCACTGTAGACTAGTGAAAACGACACATTGGTATCACCGCGTCACTGTCCAATATCGAGTTTGGTTGGATTTTCGTTGAAGTTACCGATCCTTTCATTTGTTGACAAACGGTTTTGCAATAAGAGTATGAAGGATTCGAACTTCTTTTGTAAGCGGGCACGATTGTCAAGGACAGGTTGAGCATGTTGACAAAGAAATTCGGAGATGATTCTGTAATTATCAGGGTAGCGTTTGTGTTAATCTGTCTGTCCTGTGGAAGACTATAAAAAGGAAAGTCGTGAAAAGTGAACTAGGCCTACATCCCTGGACGGAATGCATCTTTTTAGGTGCTGACAAAATAACATTTCAGAACTTTCTTTGTTACACTCATTTCCAAAGACTGGAACTAAAGACCAGACGATTTGTACTGAAAAATACCATCAGGTGCAGACTGGAAAGATATTTATACTTGAAAAGAGATCACAAGACCGGAAAACTGATCCGATGAAGTAAATGGATATCAATCCGAAGTTTTCTCTCTTTGCAGTTTCTTGTCGACAGAATGAAATGTTATTTTTATGGAAATACTGTTCTCTTCTTCTAACGTGGATTTAATAAGGCCCATGTTGGAACGAACAGACGTCTCCTTTACAATTTGTTAAATGCTTTGACCAGTTAATAATCCTCTCCAACTATGGAGGAATGAGCGGAGAAAAAATGGTCGGGTTTTCGTTGGGCCATCTGAATCGGTATGTGAAGGCAGTCGACAGGATTTGTGACCGAAATGGATGGCAATCCAGAACAGGTTGAACGGGATAGCTCGCATGACACCATCTTTTGGACAAATACATATTCATTTCGCAGACAGAGTCCCTTTAATAAGTAATAAGCCGTGAGAAGGAAGAGTCTCATCTCATGTCAACACGGAGTAGGAGATTAATGACCCAAGTGATGACACCATCACCATAGGAACGAAGAAGCCCCTCTTGCTCGTCCATTGTCATTCCATCATGGGGGGAAAGACTCAGATGGCCGGGCTGTTGTGGGATGATCCTCCACTCATTTTGACAGCTAAATTAACCCGACATGTTGTCCAACCCCGGGAGCGAGGGCATCTCAATGGGCCGGGCCGGAAAGATGCCGGCCCAAAAAAAATACGCATCTAGACCGCCTGTTGACGTGTTCTCCAGCTGCCGACCTTTAGTACTGTCAGAGTGGCGCTTTTTTTCCATCCCTTTCGTTTCCACTCTGTTCCATTATCTGTAGTCTCTCTGTGTGTTTATGGGTTCTCGTGAACCACTTATGATTTTACGTGCTCGGACAAAGCCCCGATCCCCAAGTGATCCTAGTCCCGGTATCATAAAATCACTGGTCAACATTTCATTTGTATGCCGGAAACCTTCTCAATCATTAATTTTTTTTGGTCAAAATGCAAGCACCATCATGATTGGATTGCGTCCAGATTGTGCTGTTTATGTCAGACTTGTGTTTCAGCTCCTGGAACAGAAAGTCAGCATTCTGGATCTGGTACTGTGCCATATATCCTGCCAACCCGATCTCATCCTAGCTCGTGTATTGCTATTAATCTTCTTGCATTAAAGACATATATTGACAAACGGCCTCACTTGCGTTTATAACGTGCCGTTGCTGTCCATATTAAATCAGTCTACTTGCGACATTTAAACCGTAACATGCCGTATGATTGACCTTACGTTCAGTCATGTGATATTAGTGCAGCTATTTATTTTGACAAAATCAGATCTGCGTTGATACTATCAAATGTTATTTTCCCTCCTCAGAGTTTTTGTTGGTTTCTTTAAAGGACAACTGTGAACTTGCATGAACAATGCAATGTGTCATTTTTCCATGAAATTTTCGGAGCATCTGAAAACAACGACGACGACAACGACGACAACAACAACAAATACAAACTGGAATACACAAAAATATCTCAGTCTGTTGTTCTGTCATCGACATAAAGGACAAAATCTTATGATAAACGGTAGGTTTACTGCATAATGTCAACCGGCTAATGAAGTTTCATACTGGACTCTATTGTTCACTTCCTCAAAATCAAACAAAAACAAAACAATTTTTCTACAATTAATGATAGCAATAATAGTTTACAAAGCATCAGGACTCATGCGACAAAATCTGGTACCGTTTACTTCACTATGTCCACCGGCTAATAAAGTTTCATACTAAACTCCATTATTCACTACCTCAAAATCAAACAAAAACAATTTTTCCCAATAATAGTAATAATATTTTACAATGCATCTGTCCTTCATGCAATCTGCAAGTGGTAAACAGTCGGTCGAAAGAGTCATCAAAGACCGGAGCATCAGCATTCCTTTGTTCGACGTCGCTCCTCTGACGAAAAACCTCGTTATGCGCTGCAGCTCGCGGTATATCAAGGCTAGTGCCATTATTCGGTCCGCGCTTCACGAGTGATTCTGAAGTGAGTTTTATCGATCCCTCATTGTCCAAACTTGAACTGGTCTGTCAATTGCAAAACCGACAAAATGGAACCGCTTCGCTCTGCTAGGGTCAACTTCTTCCTTTTTCCTTCAACACGGTCCAAGAGTTTCGATTTCGGCCAGAATAATCGATTATCCATTCATCAGGCAAATAAAAAATAGAACCACTATGCAACAAATCCAATGAACCAGCCGTTCCAATTTGGTTACACTTAAGCAGAGGGGTTCTGATAGAAATTGCCAAGAGCTGAAACACAACAGACAGAAAAAAAGACCACTTTATGCACGCAAATTTCTATTACATTCCGGTATCCAGCCTGAAAGTAAAAGGTTACGCAGCGAGCTTCCGGAACCCACGCGCAGTCTGCCTTTGGGGATTTTACATTGGGCCGTCCTATCACTTTCGATAATTTGTGGAAGAGCAATTACTAACTGAAACCACCCCATGAAAAACTCATGTTGGAATTTTATCTTTGTCTTCCTCAAGTAATATTTAGGAAAAGTCACCTTAAGATGGGTAAAAATCGAACTTTATCAACGACCTTTCATGTCCGGCGATATCGAACTTATAGGTCTCCTTGTTCATGCATACACGTTTGTTTTCATTCCCATGCTTTCGTGAAAACGACATTGTACAACCTTGCAAAGATTTACCTTCCTACAGTCGATGGGTTCCAGATTCCGTTGAGTTGACATCACGCAGTTATTGTTAGCAAAGGTTAGATGAAATATTAGAATCTCTTGTAAAAGTAGAACATTAAAGTTTATTAACTTATAAACGGGTGTAAAATAATCTCTGTTTTTATTTCGGCTTCGACTACCATAAAATTTCAAACCGTAAATGCTCATCTCCGTACGAGACTGCCGCATTGCACTTTTTTTTACGTATTTTAGATTGTCGGAAGTGATGGGTCAATTTTTGGCAGGGTATTTCTCTTCTAGGTCAGGTTATTTTTCAGTTTCTTTTTATAGATTTACATACTAGCAAATATTTTCTAAAGTCCCTTTTCTGAGTTGGATTTTTTTAAAAGTAAAAGTAAATTAAAAGTAATTGAACGAAGAAAATATTACACATTTTAAAATCTTTGTTTTTCCTATCCAAGGGTTCCGGAAGCGCGCCATCAGGGGTCAACTTTCGGGGTCAATTGTGAACTAATTAACAGGCACAATAGTTTTCAGTTTGATTGATTTTAAAGGCCTCTGCCATGTTTAAATGCACTTGTATTGTTTAATTCGGGTTTCTGTTTAAATTTTAAATACATCATCTGCCAACGACTTGTTTGTATTTTTGAATTGCAATCACGTGCAACTGTAGTCAGGTTAATCCCAGAAAATTTCCTAGACTCGCTCTTCATACAAGAGAATTTCTTTGCTGTGTTGGAGATTTTCACGGTAGAGAATGAGCCTATACTCAGTTACGAAACAACCAGATCTACGGCGGATATGCAGGGTCGGAAATCAGTTCTATAAAATATAGAAAAAGAAAAGAAACTCGTTAAATCGGATGGCTTTAAATCTGAATTATGCATTAATTTAACAAGACTGATGGGAACGTGTGTAAAACGCGTGAACGCACAGAAATTCAATTAAAATTAAATGCCATTCGGATATGAAATGTTTGGGAGGGTTTTTCGTATTTAATTTCAGAGGACAACATCTGCCAACCTGTTTGCATATTTAAATTGCATTGCAATAATGGCCTCATTAATCTCCGGGATTTCCTCCAATATGCCCTCCCGTTTAAGCTTTTTTCTTTAAATCACACGCCTAATTAGAAGCTTCAATGCGCTGGCTTAGAAGATACCTAGCCACTCTTTTGCAGCGTTTTATGGGCCTTAACATGTTTTATTTTCAGGTAGCGCAACGGAACATATCTGGCTATACGCGAGCTCACGGCTTTGAAAATTCGCTGATTGGCGAACATCGGGAAAAATAATCATCCGGAGCTGTTTTTCCCTTGGAGCACGGCACAGGGCGGTACGGCCGTTCCTCGTGGCTGGTGATGTATCACATTCGCTCCATCACCCTTTCGTGCCTTGCATCCGCATAACAAGCCAACACCATCGATTATCAAGACTCTTATTTCATAAAATTTTATACCACTGCAAGAATTTCGATGATCACCGTAGCATGAGAACAAAGAAAAACCGGCTGAGATTGGCCGAGGAGGGCCAGATTTCTTATCTTTCTTTCCTTCATTGCTCTTTTTTTTCTTTTTCTTCCATCCGTGGAAAGAATCTCGGCACCGGCGAATGGCTCGGCGGAATAATGGCTTCGCCGCAGGGTGGCTGGCTCATTAGTCTGTACATGCGCTGTTGTGGGGTCCGCCATCCAGTACACGATTACAATCCAATCTGCCCGGCCGAAAACAAAGAGCGGACGCGTGTCCCGTTCTGCAGTGTAGTACCCCCTCACAACCAAACAAAGGAGAAGCTAACGGTACCTCTACACGCTAGCCGGGGGAACGTGCCGGGAGATTGCAGCTGCCTCAGCTTGGCGGTCGACACACCAACCGCATCGCCGAGCAAGCCGGCTGAGCCGTATGGACGGCTGAAAGGGGGCGGGGACTTCGACGACGACAGTTTAACGATAAGCGCCCATGACGGAATTCACTGGTCCGTTGCGCATTCTACGGGCCAACCAGAAGGCTTGCTGACTTGTTAGCATCTCGTCGGCCGAGTGACAGAATTTGCGCGTCACATTTAACTGTGCAAAACGCCGCTAATGCCCGCATTCTGCCACATGAAAACGGGAAGTCAGACGTGTTATCACCACCTGTGGTCCTTCCCGTGCATAATAGGTGGAATCTGTGAGCTTCGTTTACCGACAATACTGATGAGGCTTACTCTGTAATAGATCTCTACTGATATCTCCAGTCACCTGCTACCTGGTCGGTGTTCACACTTCGCAGTAAACGGGACGATTCTTGTTGTCCTCCCTGCACACGTCTACGTCTCTAAACGCACGACGGTTTGACGATAACGGTGGCGGTTGGCATTGCGGGGTCTGCGGGTCCCCCCGTTCAAGCGAGAAGATGCCGAGGGGGTTCCTGGTGAAACGAAACAGGAAATCCGGGTCTGTCTCCTACCGTTCTCGCTGCTCCGACGAAGATCAGGATGATGCCTACATCGAGAATGATGGCACGGAGTGCTATACTAAGCCATTCAATTCCCCGGACTCCGGCTACGGTCACAGCCCGGTTACGCTGCTAGTGAAGGAAAGCCCGGCCTTCAGATTCGACAAGGAGTCCGTCTACTCTCGTGTTAGCTCTCCCCACCTGAACAACTGTTCCTACCCGTCCCCGCTGACTTACAGTTCCCCATCCTCTGCATCCCTGAACACCGAGAGGAACAAGACGCTCTGGCCTTTCACCGTGACTCCTACAACGCCGCCCAGGAGACTCCCCTCCGGCGTCCCGCCCCCTCTCAGAATAAAGCGCCCGCTATCCGAGGAGAACGAGCGAAAACAGCACAAAGCCAAGAAGCCCAAAGCCGCCCGCAAACTCAACTTTGATGAGGACAATACCTCTCCCGTTCACGGCACCATCATCCGTGGTGATGTGTCGTCCAATGGAGGTCCAGATAATGGTAAAGGTGCCAACGGGGGATGCGACAGTGACAAGGGTGGAGCGCAGGACAACAGCCTTGGCGGGGACTTCGTCTGTCAGCTGTGTAAAGAGCAGTACCCTGACCCCTTCTCCTTGGCCCAACATAAGTGCTCCCGTATTGTGCACGTTGAATATCGCTGCCCCGAGTGCGACAAAGTGTTCAACTGCCCAGCCAATCTAGCCTCCCACCGACGATGGCACAAGCCACGACCCAACAGCCGGTCCACGCCCAACTCTCCTCGCATCCTGCCGGCATCACCCGCCAAACCGGACGGTAGCAAGACCTTCGAGGTGACCCATCGGGCCGAGCAGCCGGACGAATCCTTGACCCTCATCAAGGATGATCTGACCAGCACTGGGAGTGACAGCAGTCGCAGTACTCCGAGCCCCGGGCAGGCCGCACCCAACGAGGAGGGGCAGTACGAGTGCGACCAGTGCGGCAAGAAGTTCCGGCGGCCGGCCAACCTCCGGAAGCACATGCAACACCACGGTGAGGAGGACACCTATCCGTGTCAGTACTGTGGCCAGACGTTCAGCAGCCTGACCAGCCGGGCCAAGCACGTCCTGACTCATGCCGTGGGCCCAAAGGAGGTCAACTGTGACGTGTGTGGAGGCTCCTACCAAAACAAGATGGCGTTAGACCAGCACGTGCGACTACATCACTCAAGCGAGGTCTACCCGTGCAAGTATTGCTCTTGTAACTTCACCAGTTCACCTGGGCTGACTCGACACATCAACAAAAGGCACCCATCTGAAAACAGACAAGTCATTCTGCTTCAGCAATTGCCTGTGCACCCGTGAGTACAGTTTAACAAAGCCACGTGTAACAATAATGTACCGTCGTTTTGCTACTCAAAGATCAATATTTTTGCACTAAAAAGAAAACGATCTTTAATAATACAACCTGAAATCTCCAGAGGACAGTTTTGTGGTCTTAATTTCACCTATATACACAAAAAGTTTGCTCTTAGAGAATGCATACTGTTTCTTTTCTGTTTAAAAGCGAATTCGCCACGAATTACGTCGCCAAAACTAAAAGAGTAGGGTTGATTGTACCATTCTCAATACAAGAAAACGGCCTTCGAATATGATAAACATTTACAAGTTACTGTGCACAATAGCTATTTATCACACAATAATTATGTTGCATATTATTGCCATTAATCCTCAGGCTATTTTATTATCAAGACGAACAAAAACTTGTTCGCTTTTGGCTTTAGTCCAATAGACTACATTCAGTTCAGCAGACCACACTACATCTCCAACGGATAAAGAATCACAGCTGTGTAAATATCAGAAACAACACTACCAAGTATACATGTATGCTCCATCAGTACACATCCTGGTGGAGAAAACGTGCTATCGTGTTCACGTAACGCATAATAGCTACAGGTTTTGTTTAAGGAGGACATTATCATAACTCTGCGATTTACCTATTGTCGAACTTCGTTGAATCTTTTCCATTTTTTTTCCTCTGGGAAAAGAGAGATGCACAGTCGGCCGTTTATCTATTATGTTTGAAGTTTCCCTCAGAGGGAAAAAATTGTATTCCAACAGGCAAAACCATTCCTTCGTGTTGTTATATCTTCTTCTGACTATAACCAAGTACTGAAACAGATGTCCAAATGTTTCTGCTCTGTTAATGATTATGTTGTAATAAACTTATGTTGTTTTTACTGCCATTGTTCAACTAAGTGTGAGCCGGGTACCTATTATTTGAAAGCAAGACACTCGCCATCATTCCGTTTCGGACGTCTTTTTGTGTATATAAAAGATAACAAATTGAATATTTATGGTAAAAGCTCGAATCTGATCTGCCATCCTCCGCGTTGTCATACAATGGGTATAACTAATGCTTATAGAACAAGTCCTGAGGGAATGAAGACAGAATTGGAAAGGTTTGAGTTAAGCTAGTTTTTACAGATGTCGGTGTTTGTGTGGTGAAACAGTTAATCTCCCTATACAATTCATCTATAACACGTACACATTTCGACAAGAATCTTATAAACCGTTTCATTCCGTTCTTTACGTTTGATTATAATTCAACATTCCATTAGTCAACTTAACTACGGAAAATAAAATTGTGCCTACACGACTACCCTTCGATTCTGTTTTTTTCTTCCAGTGATTTTCAGTTTTGTCGCTGAGTAAAATTTATAGCTATAACATTAAAGGGCACTATATATTATTTGTAGATGTTAATTACCATTTTGTGTGCTAAATTTCCATATGGAAATATTTGAACGAATAAATCATTCCACTGGTTTGTGTTATTTTGTACACACTGTTTGTACCTGTGTATTTAAGGATACATGCATCACATAAAGTGGGGAAGAAAGAACAGAATATATTTTACCTTAATCGTAATAGTTGTTTGAATATTTCAAGAGATGTCATATTTTTTCATGGCTCACTTTTAATAATGCCATTCCCACAAGTTGTGCTTGTTGCTGTGGTAAATATTTATCTTGACTTTTCTTTAATCATGATTTCGTTCATGAGAAGGAAATCGTGGAATTCAGTAAAACATTTGTTCGAAGTTTGCAAATTGATTAAATGTACATGTACATGGTGAGCATAATCTAAAAGCAGTACCTCCAAGCCAATGGAATGAGTGAATATCACTCTGTTTAGTAGATTATGGAATGACTAGCACCCCCAGTCATTAGGTCATGCAACACTGAATGTGTGCAGCGGTGCGCGAACGGGGCGAGATTGAAAATGGAAGATTATATGGGATGATTATTTCATGCTGACATCGAGAGACCGCTGTCAAACACGTGCATGTTGTTGCTACCGTCATGTTTCATTTTGAATGGCGATTCTTTGTGTTCGGAAACCGTGCATTGTGCAGGGAGCCAAGTCGGTTGGTTTGTTTGTCGTTTGTATTTTAAGAATCTGAAGTCAGTAGTTTCTTATTTATCCACTGTATCGGCGGCATTATACCGCTGTTAATATTTATCGTATTATAGTGTTGTCGTTTATTTTATCCTCGTGTTCGTATTGTGCTGTTTATTTATTTATTTGTATAATGGATAAATTAGGGAGTAGTGGAAATAAAGATCCACTAATTTTAGGGGATTACTGGTCGACACGAAGATTTTACACTGCTCCATTCGACCTCCAAATGCTATGCCCTTGCTTTGAAATATCGTGCTAGTTTGCCAGTTTACCAATTCATTGTACTCCAAGAAGTGTGCTTTTTCCGTTTAAGCTATTTATTGAAATATACTATACTAAGATTATTTTTGGTCTTATTTATTTATGTTTTCGTCCACAAATGTACTCACATGTTAACCACAAAATGTTTTATTTGGTGTTGAGGTATTCGGTGTCATTAAATACCAGGCTGGTATTTATTAGTAAATACCAATTTACTGGTTACATAAGCATGTAAAAAGCTAGGCGTATTTATTACAAACAATATTATAATTGGCGATATGTTTACATGGCACAGGTCACAGTTATTTATTCGTAACTATGATAAATTTACGGATTTCTATTTAAACGGCTTTTGTATTTCAGTGTCTATGCTTCATTTCGTGAAAATGTCAAATTGAGTCATTCCATATTTATGATTATTGACAGTTTTATTATTGTCATGAGTTATTTACCACCATATAAACCTTTGTTTATGGATTCGTCTATTTATTGTTTTTAATTGCATAATGCAACATAGCAAATTGAGTGTTATCCGTATTTGTCTGTAATTATGTTATCATAAAATATGCTATTGTTTTGTCGTACGATTTTCCCCAGACGTGTAATTTGTTCATAATGATCTCATACTGAGGATATTTGAAGAAAAACCAAACACTTAAGTATGTACTAAATGAGATTTCAAAGTATTTAGAAGCACTCTATAAAGATGCCTTCATTTGTTATTTGGAAGAAGGGCCTTGATTAAAACATCGTTTTTTGATCGATCGTTTTTTTTACAATGATGTAAATAAACTATAGAAATGACGTAATTTCTTTGGGTGTTGTGTTGTGTGTTACAAGGCTTTCTTTAAAATGAAGGGGGGATAAGCTATGTATGAAATCACACTGGATGTGGAAGTCACAAAGGGCCATAATTGGGATAACTTACTCCTTTTAAGAGGTGGATGTGCGCCCCCCCCAAATGGGTTGAGACATTGTTATAACCGACATGCAATTACACCTTGCCGCTGCATGGAAGTATGAATTCCTCATTAGAGAATATGGTCCCTGGTGACGTTTACCCCCCCCCCTGCTCCCTTGCTAATGAGGGGTTGTAAACCCTCACCTCCAAAGCTAACAACATTCCACGGGGAGGGGGGGGTGCGTTGAAAACAGTGCTATCCATTTTGTTCGCCAGTTGGTCATTAATTGGTTCAAAAAAGGGGGTGGGGCGTTCATACCACATACATGTATAGCATTTAGGTACTTTTCGGATGGTGAAACTTTAAGCTACGGTGGCATAGAACATAACACCTGGAACTGTCTTGTTTGAGGAGATATTCATTACAAAGGGAGTGCTGGTAATCAGCAAAACTGCACGAAGCTCACTAACACTGCACTTCTTCCTCCTAACTTTGTTTACTTTTTTTCACTCAATTTCTTTTATTTAACCAAACTGACTTTGAAATACATGTCCTTCATTGATGATTCCTTGCGTTGGTCTTAAATCTTAAATATTAAAGTAATAAAGAATACCAGTTGAGGTTTTTTTTACAGGCAATTTACTTCTGCAAGTGTTGATTCCAATTTCTGACATGAACGAGCATAGTTGCAAACGATTGCGGGTCACGATCATTAATTTTTATGATCGTACAGCCAGTCTTACCGTATCGTGCTATTACCTTCGCAAGCCAGCGTATAACTTTCAACTGCCAGAGTAGGCCGTACAGCACGTGTCTCGTGTCTGGACGTTGGATAACTCATAACTATGACAGACTGGCACCTGACCACAGCTTCATGTATACACAAACTTTTTGATGCAAAAACTGAAGCAAGAAGCCGCACTGATGGCAAGGACAGCGTTGTGCGCATGAACAAACGGTAAAGCGATCGTGTTTGTTTGATCTGACCATGATCTGACACTGGTGCACGCTCATTATCGGCCACTGCAAGCCTTTACAAGTCCAAACGTCAACCTCAGTTGAGGTCTTGGGAAAAAGTTCACTGCTTGGTTCCGAACCTTACCACCACCACCGCACTATGCACATGGACATGCTGTTCTCGAGCCCTACGCCTCGAGTTACGGACAATAATCTCGTAACATTTTATTGCACCGGGTCGTGGTGGGCCGGCAACGGCGCCGAGCGGTACCCGTACGCTGGCATTACTGCACAGACACAAAGATGAAAACACAACACGTTAGCATATGGAACGTGTATCGACAAAACGGCATGTCCACTGCGGAGCTGGAAATGATGACAGATTCAATGATATTCGGACAAAGAGAAAAAAATCGTTCGTCCAAATATACATTCTTTGTGAACTGGGACGGACTTTTCTTCCTGGAGACAAAGAACTTTGACAAGCATTTGTTTTTCTGTGTGTGCGGGTTTCGAACGAAGACATAATACTGGAGTTAATTTGATCACAGTTGGTTTAAATTTTTTTTCGTTTTCTTTCATCTATTAAATCACACTTTTGTATGTATGAAATTCCCTTCCCAACAAACAACGCAAACTCTTTTGAAAGACTTGCGATAAGATTTTCAATCATGACCAGGCAGTAAATCCTACTTTAACTCATTTCTTTTCCACGACATATCACCTAATGTTGGTAAACGTATTTTTTTCGTTCCCACAAAAATCGATCCGTAAAATTTGGAGGTCTGAAGCGAGAATCTGATGAACTAAGTGTTCTCTGAAAGACACCGTATCACATTCAGAACGAGTGGTGATGCCAAGACCATTGTAGAGGTGGTCACGTCCTGAATATCCCGTCTCAGTAGTGTGCAACCTCCGCATTTGAAGCAAGACATTGGACGGAGAGACCCTCCGCCTTTGTGTTGGTCATTGTTTGATCGGAATGTCAGGTATTCTTTGAAGACTTCTAGGGGGATGTGTTAGGTAGCAATAGTCTAGAGTGTGTATAGGGATTGGACAGGTAAGGGGGGGTACCCCTCCGCCCCATATCTTGCCTGGTATAAACCTCCGAGTCAATCCCAAATATGACAAATCAATGCACTTCCAACATACGTTTCACTTGCATCCAGTGAGCCATCAGTTTAAACACACTTCTAAACACTCGTTGTACCTACATTTTAAACACGCTTCACCGACGAAATATTTGTACATTTACACTCAAATGCGTTTAGGGATGCGTTTAAATGCTAAGTGGATTTCACAAAGCATGTCAATAAACACACCGTGGGTTCAACGTGCTTAAAAGGTGCCAAAATGGGTGGGTACGGAGTATTTAAACGTTGTTTACAATAAAGTCTTTGTCATGCAGTTTAGTGCAAAGCTTGACTTTCCAATTTGATATGACCATTTCATTTCGAGATTTCACCCAAACAGCTTGAGTTAATTACTTAAGCAGCCTAATGTAAGGTGCAAATGTACTGGTACATTTAAAGAAACAAAACAATGATTACATTTCTTTGTTGCTTGTCAAGACTTCCTTGACACGACAAACGAAGTACGTCTAAATGCTGGTGTAAACAGACAGCACTGCAGATGTTTGCTTTCTTTGAGAGTAACCACAGCGCGGTTACTACAGTCGGCCACGAAGGTAATTCAATTGAATCTCCTCAGTTCCAAGCTCCTTAGGAGAGAAGGTGAGTGCAGTTGTGGCCCCCTCCCGTCTTTTTAACGTAGATTTTCTTGCATCATCAACGTTGAGACAGGGCGTCTGCTTTGATTTCAATGTGCTTAAAGAAAATTTGATCAGGGCATTTTAAAGAGCCGTGTGGACTGGTAATGATGATGCGATCCAAAGCCGATGCAGAGGGTCCTTCTTCGTTTCTCGGGTCGATTTAGCGGCTGAGTGTCTCCAGCCATGGGTAAGACGAGGTATCCGTCCAGTCTCAATCTCGCGCACTAGAAAAAGCTAGCTTTGTGAGTGCTCCGACTCGCCGGCACGGGAGTCATCACGCGGCTTCCCTAGCAACGGAAGGCCACTCTCGTTGGTGTATGAGAGGAGATGAGACGAGTAGAACATGAAGGAGTGCCACTCCAGGCGGCAAGGTAATTGCCTCATTTCATCCGCAGTCCATCCCATTCGTTAAACATCATACTCCGGAGGTCAGGGGAAGACAATATTGTCATAACTCTCATCTGTCTGGTATCCCAGCGCGCGATGACATCAGAATGTCGAGTCTACAAGCCCACATGAAAATCTCGTTTCGAGTCATTTTTGGCTATTAAGTAAGTTTTAATTAAAGCCCCCACAAACAAGTGACGGCAGGTTTGGAGTGTGACCTCGGAGAATATGGGAATGCACCGTACGATATTACATCCGGCCGGATGCGCTTGAGCTTGATGGGCTGTTGCTCCAGATTCCAATTGGAATTTGTTTTCTCTGTCTTATCCGATCAACCAATTTGCAATGAGTTCAACCAAACGTGCTTACCGGAAGAAAAAAAAAATAATTAAGGCGCACCAATCATTGTATATCACCACCATTACTTCCGAAGACGAGCAGGTTGATCTCAACCTCCACATGAAATTGGGCATGCGTGAACTTGAGGGACTACTCAAAGCAGTGAGAACAATGGTAGTTACAACACCCGCGTGGAAGGCTGGGAGTCCAGAAAATAAGGGGGTACAAATAAACTCAGCGACTAGATTTATGGAAGTCCAATAAAAACGTGTTGACTACTGTGTTGAGCCTACCCGCGATGTTCTGCGTTCCTTCACAAGATTCCAAGAGAGATTCTGCCATTCAGCTGCAATTCCTTCGGGTGATGGTGTAAGCAGAAACCGAAGGGCGGAGTGATGCACTCCTGCGTGGATGGAATCACTGGAGGGCGCTTCAAAAAAAAGGAACACGTTCGATCAAAAATTGTGGTTGTCGGTGCACCCTCATAGTTAGGCCAGAAATATTTCCGCCGAGCTCATTAATAAAAGTTATATTTACACTCAAAATATTCTATATTAGCGGGTCCTGAGAGGCATGGAACTGGGGAATTGAAGAAATATGACACTGAACCTCTGGGCCGGACTCAGGGCTTCCGATTTTGAGCAATTTGAATGCAACAGGGTCCGAAAGTGGCACTAATTGAGCCATTTTGCAGAGGGATGCATTTTCAAAATAGCTATTTTCCCAGAGAGTGAAATTTCCTTCATTTTAGGGGTGGTCTGCTATAGGTGAGAATTTCTCAAAATTTCATTGGTCAACCCACTAAAAATTGAAAGGAAATGAAAGAGGACATGTGGAACATCATTTTTCTGTGCAGCCGGAACACCTGTGAGAGTAGCATCTTTTAAATATTTGTGAAGTATGGGGATTTATCACTGCTGCCTATAGAAATTTATTTGCTGCGGTGCACCCTTGTACAGAATGAAGAGGACTGACCCAATTATTTTGAATGTATGCCAGCCTGTTTAAACTGAATCTGGTTGAGCATTCGGCATTAGCGGAATGACGTAACATGTGTTTATCATTACCGCTTTACCGCTTATCAAGACGCGGGAGAAGTGACGACGTTGAAATTAACAAATGGTTCGTGATTAATCGTAATATAGGCCTATTTGGATTGATAACGGACCAAGATGTATTAAATATAAATGAAAACTGCCAAGCCTAGTGATTTTTCTTTATAATTCCCCTGGTCCATGCTTTGATGTGTGAACGCTGGAAATATTTGCGCCAAGTTTATATCAATTAATATCACAGTTTCGTCCCCTTTTGTCTATCTTTCCCCCTCTTCTACTGAATTGTAGTGTCTGAAGTAAGCACAGAAATACTCGAAAGACAAACCATTTATAGAACTTTTAACTAATTGTGTTTAAAGAGCAAATAAAATTTTGTCTCTATTCGTTATCGGTGGGATTTTGCCATCTGTGGGATTTATAAAATTTCAGTAGGGTATGGAGACAGCCTGTTAGGCGAGCGCCTTGAAATAAGACTATGACATCAAATTTGAGGATCCCTGTAGCATCACATATCCGAAACAGTTGTCGATTTCATAGTACCTAGACACGACGGAAATGAGAAGTGAAAAATGAAGCCGCGCAAATTTTCGCACGAAGATAACGGTACCCAATGTCGCTCACCTGGGAATTGGCTCACAGATAACCCGAGGTAGCATGTCAGATAATGCAGAGGTCTGTTGGGCAGTGGAGAGATCAGAAGAGAATACATCGCGGACCTTGTTGACAAAGCCGGGGGGTGTAGCTGCTCCTGTATAATGTGTCATATAGACCTCTTCAAGAAGTATAAGCGGGCCATTGAAAATGTACAGGGGTGCCACGTCNGTAAAAACTACATCGTTAGCGTTATCGGAGCAAAAAACACTAACACACAAAAGAACACACACGATGTAGTTTATACTTCTTATGATGGAAGGGGGCCACACTAAGAAACGACGATCTCGTGCACACAGGAAAAAAAATGATTTAAAATCTTTTAACAGAGCACTAAAAATTCCATGTAGATTAAAAACTAATAGCAAAAACGGTTTCATGGAATATTCTGAAGAAAAAAATGAACAAACTCAGAAAACCTGAAAGAAAAATGATCATCGAAGTCGCACCCCTGTATATTTTCAATGGCCCGCTCACATTTCTTACCGCCATTTGTGCGCATGCGTGCATAATTATGAATTTATTAGTGAAGAGGTCTTTGGGAACGGGATGGAGAGTTGGAAGGGGGTGGGGCTAGGAGCAGAGACGTGTGGAGTGTCTGTACTCATTTATACTCTACTGCGCTTCTAAACGTGTCACAAGTCCACCGGTCGTAATCAGGAGTCGATTTGGTGAACGGGCAAAGTAACTTTGATGCCACATGAAAGACTAGCAACTCTTAGGAACCCAAAAAGTTTATTACTTCTAGGAAGAAACCCCTTTTTTGAAATTCACTTCGTTTTTCATTGGGATCCATTTTCGTCATTTTCCATGTTTTTTACCTCACTTAGTGCCCTGTATTCGCACTTTTGTTGAATTCCCCTCAGATCATCAGTGATACTGTCTGGAAGACTGTTGAATGGTTTCTTTCCATCAGTCCGTTTCTTCGTTATCTTCAAATTTCCGCGCCGAGTCCAACAGTGGTCTACAAAAGAGATGTCCGGATTTTGGGCATGGCATACACGCCCACTCACACACTGGAGTGTACGAGTGCGTTTCGGTGCGAGTTGACTTTACTACACTGATAAGTACTATGACGTCAAATTGACCGATGAAAAGGCACAAACCAAAATTTTCTGTTCTAGTTCATACGGTTTCCTTCTTGCATAATACTTTTTCATCAGAGACTTCATTGTATTTCTCAATATTCACAAGCAGAGAAAAGTCAGGGAAAACCCGGTAAAACTGAAAAAAAAAAAAACAACCCTTTGACATGTTGCCTTCGCTTCCAACTTCTGACTCTGTTACTTTGGAGGTACGTCAGAAAGACGGGCAAAAACTTGGCAGAAAATGGATTTTTATCATGTGCAAGTTAGCAAAAGGGACTTTTAGTGGTTAAATACTAATCAGTATGGAAATGAGGAGCAAATAAATACATCTGAGCCTGATGTTGATCGATTACTTTTGGGGTCCACCTGTCCGAGTACAGCTTCTGGCTGTAGTGGGATTCAGTGCGCACGCGCACCAACCAAGTGAGGGGTATGAACATACGTGGGAGGGAGACGTTGAGTATTGATGAGGGTGGGGTGGTTAGTGGGATGGGAATATCCTGTATGTCCCATTTTGTCAATGCAATCTACGAAGGCTTAAAATGAGATTAAAAATGAAATCAGACCTTGTTTCGCACTTACGAAATTGAATCAAAAGATATACTTATGGAATTACCATCTCCAAATGAATTAATATACACGTAATACAGAACTCTGCAAATTAAGAGCATTAAAGGAGAAAACTGTGTGTGAAGCCTAATAGCCTGCTTATAGACTGTGCTTTCAGAAATCGGAAGCAGCCTCGGCAGCGATCGGGAAATAAACAGATTTAGTACGTTTAATGTTTGAAAAAATATAATTTAGAAAACCTATAACGTTGCCAAACCCTTATAAGTTATACAGCCCCTGCGACGTACAAAACATGTACAGTGTAATCCTATAATTCGGAAACAGGTGTAAACATGCGACATGGGCTCTGTGCGCGTGCGCTACACAACTGCAAAACCTGGGCTTCGGAATTACAACTGCATAAGTGGTCATGATTGGACGAGTGATAGGAGAAAGGTAAAGTGTAGGGGTCGAATTAACACTGCTAAATATCTTATAGGATAGGATTTGTAGTAGAAAATGAGAACCACGCGGATGGTTTTTTTGGTCGAAATACCCTCTTTAACGACTGAACCAGTGCTGTGTGATTAAGCGCGTAAAATTCTCTTCAAAGAAAGCCATCTCTTTGTTCTGTTAGCAGGAAAGTTCGGGGTGAATTTTTTTTTTATTTCATCGAAAAAGTCCCCCCGTGGGTCTCGGCATGGATGTATCACCTACCATATAGGTCTGCCTCCAAAAATATAAATCAATTACTCAATTCCCCCCGTCCATCCCCACTCTGAAACTGGGGAATATTTGAAGAATGGAGAGGAAAACGAACAGACGGTAAAGTCGTCAAGTGGGTGAGAGGATTCAGTCGCCAATCGACACAGATTGCTCTGAAAGTTGGGAGTGATATACTGAGGCCGGCGCAGATTGAAATTTTACCCGAGACAGGATACAGTCATCAAATCCGGCACAGTCTGCCGAGCAATTCGGGTTAACTCGCTATAAAACAAGCTGTTTTAGAATGTCTCTCTCAAAATTTAAAAAGATACTTGTCTCCGAATCCAAAGCCTCGTTGTCGTCTTTTGTACTATTGCAATATTGTCAACCAAGGGCGGATCCGTAAGTGGGGGAGCAAAATCTTTTGGGGGCGAAAACTTATGGATATTATTTCTGTCACCCGTTACGTCCTTTTGGAGGGCCGAGGC
Source organism: Acanthaster planci (assembly GCF_001949145.1). The sequence goes on from NW_019091373.1 coordinate 728,139, forward strand.
TACGTTTTGGTGCTTTTCAACCGCTTTGAAAAAGGGATGTGAATTAGAACCCCCCAAACCGCCTTTCCTTTTTTTTTTAAGAAAAAAAATGCTCTTTTTGGGGGGGGGTTGCCTGCGCTGGTCCCCCCCCCTGACCCTCCTTGTTGTCGACACACATGAGGCCAAGGGCTTTCTTTTAATCCTATAACCAAATCACACGAACCGTGTGACTTCTCCAATATTTTACCAAGGACAAGTCAAAGATGATGTGAAGAGGCATACAGGTCGTAACCTCCTCGTGTTTCATTTGGCTGTTCAAATTGTGCGGAAAAAATGCCGTTACTCGCGTTTACCTTGCGCGTTACACTTACACCTCCGCGCCAAATTGGCAGCTGTAATCACTTTAGACGCGGGCAAAGAATTTCCCAGCGTGGGGATTAAACATGTTTTCAAAAGCGAGGGGACAAAATTAAGCAGGCTTGCTTGATCAAACCACCCTTTGCCTCAGCGTTGTTCCTACTTACATAAATGGATTTACAGCCGTAAAATTGAGTGTTCGGTGACGCAAATTTAAATGCTGTCAGATGCAATATAATCACCGGCAGGATTTTGCAAACTATCGGGCTCCGTCTCAGGGGAAATTACTTTTTCTCGTGACAGAAAGCATGGGTTATTCGCTAATGGGCAGGTCTTCATTATGCATAGGGTCTGCGGATGAAGCTCCGTTTGTAATTTCAATTCCGGAGCCAGGTTCATTATCAGGAGTTAGCATTTTGGATGTTGCGGAAAAGTAATACCACGGAAGGTAAAAAAGTACTCCGCGTGAGTGCAAGCGGTCAGTGACTTTCATTGCTTTCTTAGTCATATTCCATCAGAATTTAGCAAATTGGTCAAATATTTGCTCCCCTCTGCAAAGAGGCAGAGCAAAAGAAGGCATCAGTATGCCGTGCCCAAATAGTACGGCGAAAGATAACATCCTGCGGATGCTGTAACCCCAAAGGAGACAGGGCTATTTCGGAGGAAATGAAGCTGGAGAGATGCGTCTGAAACCACGGGTGCCTGGCTAGCCACATGCAGGCTATAACCACCCGAGTGTGTTGGACCGGACAAGACAATAAGGACGCAGGGCCAGGCCTCGTCTCTGTATATAATGTTGCTCACTGAGGCAATATTTGCCCGGGCCACGCGGGATCGCACTGGGTAAATTCAAACCGACAGTTGAGACGGAAAGAAGGGGGGCCCCTCCCCCATAGGCTCAGCGCCACTCTTAGTGCTAATAAAAGTGTCGCTTTTATTTCCCAGGTGTCCATTCGAACGCTGCGTGTCGCTCTGCCGTCGGCCTAAACTCTAGGCAGCGTTAACGATCCGAGGTGGCTAGTTACAGACAGAATGAGGCTTTTGGCCGGGGGCGCTCGAGCGCTTGATGCTTGCAACGTATAATATTCCACAGAACGCTCGAACAAGCCTCTTGGTTTTTGTCAGATCTTTGGTTTTTCTCAGATATACACAATTGTCTATGAAAATCTGTGATAATAATAGGCCGGCACACAATGTACTTGTTGCTACGCTGCCCGATTCACAGGATCAGCACATCAAGGCTTCGAATTCCAGTCTTGCGGGGTCGAGTTGGCTGACCGTGTGTGCGTGTACTGTGTTGCATGCTCTGGACCATTTTTCTATTATAATGGTGAAACTTTTCCGTGAAACGAAATTCGTTTTGTCTATTTTAAGGGAAAGGGTTTAATTTCGTTAAAACATGAGCTGGCTTGCAGGTGGCACAAGCCATGACGTTTCAATGGTCTCCTTTGAAAGTGTTTTCTAGTTGGTATTTCGAGACAAAATTGAGCTCCTTGAAAAAAAACGTAATAAATAAATTAAAGAAAAATACCGATAAATCGATTACCCAAATGAAATCGTCACCTTTGGAAACCGAATTTTAGGACCGGTTGCATTTCCTTACAAGGCCAGAGCCTAGTTTGAATAGCGTTTTGCACTTCCGTGTTTAGTCTCCTGCTAGCTTAGAACATGTACAATCCCATTTCGTGTCGGTTCAAATGTCAACTCATACCACGTTAAGGCCCTCCGTGGCAGCCTCGTGCTTCTTCGTGTCATCTTTGGATGGACGGTCTAGCGCGCCGACCCAAGCGTACGATCTTCCACTCGCTGCGACGCGGTTCATCGACAAAGCAAGATCAGGTGACAACAGCTTGACGACTGTGGCATCAGTCAAGCTGCAAAGAGTTTGTCAACGTGGGAAATGATATATCACCCGCTTCTACAAACCCTTCTGATGATGTTGGTGGCTGCGAGGGACTATCACTTTACTAATAATAACGTCCAATGCATGTAATAAAATCTCAAACTGTAAGCGTCGCAATATTCGTCAGGGGGCAACACTTTTAGTTGCGCTTTCCATCAGTTTAATCGCTAGGGGCGCCCAACGAGCCAATTTCAAAAATACCAACAATATCGATTAGAAGGAGTCTTGATATTCGCAATCGAATCTCGCTGACAGCAGCAGATCAGGAAGTCAGCAGACCGCCTCCCTTCCGCCCCCCCCCCACACTCGTCAATGTTGCAGGAGTCCGAAATCATTCAGCGAGACAACATCGGAATTCCAAATTCTAGCGGCTTCTTGAACATCAAATATTTGTGCATCCTTTAGCTGGCAGTGGTGGCTGACTCACCCTCGCTCGGTTACACGACATCCAAGCAAATCATTGATGCTCGCTCGCTGTAAGGCTGACACGCCATCTGTCCACCTAAATACACCTCTTACAGGCCTTTGTGTTACTGTATACGGCACCCTTGTCAATATACAATTTCACATGCAAGGGCGGATATTCTAATAAATGGAGGGGAAGGGGTTGGTCCTTCGAAAACAAAATGGCATAGATCTGCCAGTCTATCAAGAGTCGTGGTGAAAGATTAAACCGTGTTAATGAAGTGGTACAGGCGACAGGTGTCAAATGTATAGGCCTGTTAGACCGGTTTGCAGAAAACGTGCAGAAATCCAGCAAGCCCAAGCTGGCGCGACCGGGAAAAATGGTTCCTTGAGTAACCGCGAGAAGGGGCTGGCCTCGGTTGGAGTAGGCCGGCTCAACCGCGGATAAGCGTTTAGAGGACAGCTTATGTACAACTTGTGCACTAATCGGAAAAAGCTTGAATACACTGACAAAAAAACCGACATGGCGGCCATGGGCATCTACTCTGTAGAGTGGCGGTAACCGGATGTTTTGGAAGATGAAACGGGAAAAATGATAAATGACAACGGAAGAAACTTGGAAAGAAGCTGCCATGTGTGGAGACAGTCAGACCTATCTTAAGCAGGGAGGACTTCGTGAGTGGAGGGGGGACCCAAAGATGCGCTGGAAACTGTCCTTAGGGAATGAAATGTGGCAGGATGAGAAACAGCCAGCGCCAAGTAGGTCTACCACTATCAGATCGGAATCATGATCATGATCTTTTGTTACAGTTGGACCTAAAATAAGTTGTTTATTGTGTATTTATAAACAGCCCTCGCACAATTCAGTTCCAATTAAAAAATCACCACCATTAACCATTTCCTTTTTTGTAAAAAATTGTTTCTGTTCTATCTGAAATATGACCATGTTGGAAACTCTAATATTTTGAAAGAGTTGCCGTATTACGGAACAAATTCTGATGCAATAAAATCAATTTTAAGTATACGATTTATCAATCGTCATCTGACTTTTTCTCGGCTCATTTTGAGATAGCTGTTGGGTAGAGCATTCTATCTTGTCCGCTCTCGTTGTCCAACCGTATAAATGCACCTTGAATCATCCGTGAAACCTGAAATGAAGATCGGTTTGATTGAGTTCGTTGTTGCACAGACACGCATACCCATATGCAAACTCATGCACAATACCGAAAACAACTAAAGTGTACGCACTGGAACCGAAAACAGAAATACTCCATGCCGCAACACGAATTTCGAGAAATTATGAACCCGTGGAAAATAACAAGGCTGATGTTGACAGTTGAACTCCACAATTTTGGCTCGATGTTCAAACCTCTATACAGCAGTTGTACATTATCAAGACGCAACACTTCCCACATGAAGATCACTAAGGGAAAAGCTGAAAACAAAAGTGTAAATCTTTGCTCACAAAATACAACTGACGCCAGCCGGCTTCCTTCTTATTTCCCCCCATGATATTTCCCTCCCGGCTATCAACCCTCTCCCCGGACGGTCAGTCAACCGACTCAGTTCCATTGTGCTTTCAGACAATACTAAACCATTTCCTCTCTCGTCAGGAAGACGAGAGAGGAAAAAATGTTCTTAAAGAGCGTGTCCCAAGACGGGCCCTGGCAAACACTCCCGTATTAGAAAAAAAATCGCACATTTCGCGCTGTGGAAAAACAAAGGTATTTTTCCAGGTTGTGTGAAGAGACGAGACGGGAGAATTTTTTAACATTCGGAGCGCGTCACAGGCGACCTGTAGAAGCGTCACTTCATCAGAAGTGACGCTGCGGTGCTATTAGAGAAATTCCTTGGGGGAATTGGAAATACAAGGAGGATCTGAAATGAGGCAAAACTCAGATAACTAAATACAAAGGGAAGATGCGATCATCTTTCTTTTTTTCGATCAAAGCGTGAACGAGTTGAAAGTATTCCAATGTAGCATTAATGTCGCACAGCATACTTTCTCGCCTACAGTGCGGCACAGTTTTCCTCTGTTGAAAGCCAATTTTCTCTGCTCGGCTTCTCCAGGTCTAGTCTATGTACATACACAGTTGCCTTGCTTCAGTTTGCACGCAGTTGCTCTCGCGCTTCTTCGGACCTTTTTTCCTTATCATCTCTATTCCTGTGCCGGCTTATGGACTCGGAATGTACCTTCTCTGAATGCTGTTAACTCCACTCGTGCACTCAACCTGTCCAGGCTTATCTCTGCTTTATATTTTGGTTACTGCTCACCTTCGATTTGCTTAGTTTGAGTGTCACCCGTTCTACTCCGTGCAAGCTCTGTATACGACCGGGCGTCTATCACATAGACTACGGTTTGCCTAACTACAAGCTCTGTCTTACTGTAACTCTCTTTCTAGTGTTCGGCCATGTTGTCATCCCTTCTGTTCTTCTCTGTTCTTGCTCCCTCCTTTTCTTGTCGTTTCCTCACTTCAAAAACTTTAGTTATTATTATTTTTTTTCTGCGTTGCCTTACACATGTATCATTTCCCGCCTTGTCTCCTCTTCTCCGTAATGGGTGATGGTTTGAGGGGGCAAGAGATTTCAGGAGATGGCATTCTCCGGTCCCAGCGGGGTTTCGAGGCCCCATCATCTGCGATGACTGTATCCATTAGTTGGGGGGGGGAGTGTTGCGGCCCGTGTAACACGTTTTCATCATTTTCTCTCCGCGCAATTGTCGCTAAAAGGCGAGTGCCATCACGCTAAAAGGGAGTCACTCTCAGAGGGGGAAAGGGTTTGATGGGGGGAATCTTCGGCGGTGTTTGGATGAGACGGGGGCAAGTCGGTTTCCACTGGGTCCCCTAATGGTGTTAAATGACTGCACGGAGACACTATAGGCACAGTAGCAATGGCGATGATGATGATGATGATGGGTGCAGCGATATCTCTTGGTGCGAACTCGCGCTAAATGCCGGCGCGTATCCCGTACACTAGCTCAAGGGTGACATTTCAACCTGTTTGCTATTCCCATCATCTCATAAGTTCTATCGGCAAAGGTATCAAGAGTCGCGTAAGGGGAAGCGCTGAATGACTGTATCTTGACACCGATAGGGCAACGGACCCAGGACGTGTTGGGAGTTAACAAGTGTGCAAGCGGCTTACCCGAGAGAGCACGTGTCTAGACAGATAGACATAGCTCCGGCTGTAATCCACAGGAGAATCAGCGCCGAAACTTGGTAGAGGAATCTGCCTGGCCTTTGACTATAATGCTCGACGGGAGACAAACAAAAACGGAGCACTGCTGGAAAATGTTCTGCAGTATAAGTTAGTAGAACAGGAATACGACAGTCACTGGCCGACGTCCAATAATTGTAAGCTAACTCCAGAGAGACGGAATTCGTGTAAAACGTATGTGACTTTCCCTTACCCCAGGATGCTGTTTTGAGGGTGATGCAAAATCATTTCAAGTCTTGAGCCTGATTAGAGTCGACCTGGATGACACCATGTGGTTTTGTTTTTATTTCAATCCTTTTTATTCAAACCTTACCATTATTTTGTACATAGCCCCTTCTCTACTCCCCCGTAGTCATTATGATCTTTAGAGTCAATGTAAAAAGTACGCCGAACTTGATTATGGGTCCCAAAATGTTGAAGTCAAGCATTGGGGGGGGGGAACAATTTCAAATTGTTCCGTGACGTGGGCTATAGCTGCCTTGTTCCTCAGCAGCCTTTTGCCGGGTATGAAGAGTTGCCAAGCACTGTACTTACCGTTAGCTCATTGAAGCTGGGCCCTTAATATAGGATTTCACTATAGAGGAACATATTCGGTGATTCACTTACATTGATAAAAACACTTACGTTGTTGACTCGTCAAAGTCACTTTTGACCAAACAAGGAGACACGTGAACTCAGGAAGACTAACTTTTAACGAAATTACAAAAACTGCGGGCAGCTGGGCTCTACTTGTAGAGACTGTTCCGCCCACTGACTTAATAGTGTCAGCGTAACTTCAGTGGGGGGAAATAGGCGGATGACGCCGAACGGTGGAAGCGCGTTCGCAGCAACCGTTTTCAGCCAAACTATTTCTTGCATTTATTACTTGTGGAAACGGGGAGTTTTCGATCTCTACTGACGGGCGTGATACTGGACAAGTCACGACACTCTGCGAACAACACAGGCAGGGTACGGGTCCATACAGCAGCTTTCCTTGTGTGGGAATCGATATTTATAGGCGAGAGGGTGCAGAGAGCACGCTACTGAGTGTGGGAGCCCGTCCCACCTCAAAAGAGGTGTTTCTAGCTGCATTCAAAAGCATTTTGAAAAAAAAAGAAAAGACGAGACTTTAATTTGATCAAATTACTGGAGGGGATACAGTCCCCTCAACTTGCCCTCAAGATAATTATGTTACTACACGAGTAAGATACCCAATGCCGAACTTTTAAGATGGTCCTTTTAGTTCCCTCCCATAACTTTCCAAACTTTAGGTTGTTCTGGTATTCACTGAGTGAGCAAAACGGGGGGGGTCTTACACCTTAATACTTCCCTTGGAAAACCAGGTAGGCGTGAGCGACTGTTTTTTCGGAGTTAAGTCGCTACGGACTCGAACCAACCGCCTGGTTCGCAGAATACTGCAATGGACGCCAGACGGCACTGCGTCCAACATCGTTGGAATATTAATACCTGCTCTGCCATCACACTAGTGGATTATTCAGGATAACATGTAGGCCACTTTCCGGATGAAAACAACCAGGATGCCGGCTAACACTAGCGATTTGTGTTGCAATAACCGCGGAGTTGTGTCATACACATAACCGTTTTACCCCCTCCCCCGAAAAAAAGAGAACACTGAACCCAGTGACATGGCTTGCGACTGGCCGATTTATTTTCGCTAAGCATAGGCCAAGCACTATTTTATGCTTACAAAAAGGCTTTCGTCGTCTAATACTATACGTATTCACCAAGGAAGCTGGTTCATTTCAAAGGGTGATAATGTTAGACGGTTCTCTAACCGTTAAATCTGTCATAATGAATAATCAGCAATAATGATTTGGAGACAGCCCGTTTTACCCGCAAGAGAAGTGGTAAATGGTGAGTACAATTCCCGGTCTCGAGTCGCAGCGTGTTCAGAGCATTGTTGTGGACTGAAAAACAAGTCCCTATAAGTTGGGAATCAAGGGTAAGATTGACCGACATCACACAAATCCGACAAAGAACCGAAAGTTGAGATGAGTTAATCAGCATGGTACCCTCCAGGTCTCCAGTGTGGCCAGTTCATAATTTCCATCCAAAAGAGGGCCAGATTGTACTGGGTGTTGATCTTGACCCGCCGGCCAAGGGGCCTGCGTAATTGCCCCCCCCCCGTGCTCCAGCCCAACAGGGCTATGTATTATTGCGTGCTCCAGCCGGCGACAACGGAGGGGGAACGGATTATTAATCCCCTAACAATTGCAAGGGAGAAAATGATTCATTTGCGCCGTTTTCGAAATTAAATGACACCGCGCCGAGTAAATTAACAATGACTCACGTTGACAAGGCCTTTGTCTCGGCGTGTCGGCCCCTTTGATACACGATCCCGAGCCCCCTAGGTTAGGCGACCGAAGGCAGAGGAGGAGCAAAGAGGAGAAAAGGGTTATAAAAAAAAAAAAAAACCCTGAAAGAATGCTAAGCGATAACTGGTCTGCATGCCAGCACGTTGATTATCGTGTCTTCTTCTGGCCCAGTTGTCACCATGGTGACCATTTTGGCGCGTGAAATCAATGAGTCATTTTCGGTTTGGTGATTTTCGGGTGGCGATGCAATGCAAAAGAACCCCCTGGGGCTTATGTCTGGCGCGTCTGGGTGCCAAGAGGAGACCTTTTTTTTTCCCTATTCGACGCACTCATGCCTTCCAACACCGTCAATATTACGCCCTCTGCAATAAACGACCAGACCTTGTAGAGATATTGCCTCCTCGGTGGCGCGGCCCCGAGTCGTAAGAGGATGCAAGTCATCTAAGCCCGATATACTAATACCGTGATCCATGTCGTCGCAATTAGGTTTGATGGGTGCCGACAAGTGGAGAGATGTCGGACGGTTTGGGAAACCAACTGACAGGACTGAAAGTAGGATTGATGACAAAATGCCCAACACAACTCGGAAAGCGGCCAAGGTTCATTACGCGGGAAAGATTTTTCCCTTGTTTACAAGGTGGTGGTGGTGGGGGGGGGGTTGAAATGGACCACAGGCTGAGACAGCAGCTGACTTTGACGTGCAATATATGATTACAATCAGCCAAACTCGAGAGCAACCTAAATCGAGGTATATTACATTTCTCTGAAACTGACGACAGGAAGTAATTAGACACAAATTGCCAATAACCTTTTTTCCCCAGAGTGCAAGCTCTCAGCTTGTATCATCAGCAATTTCTTAGAAAATAATGACACTTAAAATCCCGTTTTCAAGTATATATTTATATTTATTTACAAAATTATCTGGTTAATAGATATAGTATAATGGTCCTATCCGAATACATGTCAGCAAGTGCATACCATTTTCACAGTCATAATGCCATACCCCCTGCAAAGGAAACGAGACCATACTGCCGCTTTATCAAATGACCACCACTTGGCATAATCACTATTTTGGCAGTTTAACATGAGGACACGGAATTTTACGCACAACAGCCTTTTCCCGAGCACATCTCAAACCATTTAGTTGTGCCATAAGTCAGTTTCCACTGAACGCTGGCAAGGACCGATGTCCTGAACTCGACACCACTCTGGAACAACTGGAGTCCGAGAAGTTCTCCGATGTACTATAAGACTGTTGCATGCTATCACCAGTAACGAACCCCTCTTCCTCCCGAATGGGCCAACTTGCATCCCAGAACCCCCCCCCCCTTCCCAGTGCATGACAATCGTGTCCATGTCACACCAGCATTATATTAGAATGCATCAAATGCATGTTTTATCATTTTATTAATCCGAGTGCCATTATATACAAATACCAAACTGAAAGTTAATACCCGGTTCGCCTCGTATAATGATGAAAGCGGGAACGGGCAGAATTGTGTCTCCATCAATCAAACGCTATCACTCTACGTAATTGATCTCCCAAACAGTCGGCTTCTTCCATTAGTCATCTTCAGACCACGGACTGTTCATGAGCCATGGAGCCAAACCATCCCATTAAAAATACATACAATTTTCAGAGACCTGTACAACATGATAACTGTGACATAAATTCCCGAATTTATGGTTAAGTTACATACGGCGACCAGTGGGAGAAATAACACTCCTAAACCTGGTTATTGTCAGGAGCACAAGTATAATGCACGGCTGAACGATGATAGAATTCGCCTGCCTGTTGGCGAATTCGTTACGGACAGTCGCGGATTTATCCGAAATGGAATTATATATGGGCGATATTGTGAGCTGGTTCTGATTGCTTTTCGACGAAATTGTCCATGAAACCCTCACCGGTGGAGATAATCAAACCTCTCGTCCCGTCTGATGCGTGACTGCGTAGCGCCACGTCACGCGGGAGGTTGGACAAAAATGACGCCGTCCGATCCCGGCTCGCCTTGAAACACAGGGAATTCCCCTTCTTGCCTTTTTTTCGCGATATGGACTGGCCCCATTTTGTGCAACCACCAAAAACCTCTGCACTCGGTCTCGGGTGACATCAAATGTCACATCAACAGAGAAACAAACAGAGAGTTTCAAAATTTTGATTTGCAGCGATGAAAAAAATTATAAAAAGGCTTTGATAATCACTGAATTTGAAGGGTGAAAATTTTCAACGGGACAGAATACCTATAGTAAAATGACCTAAAAATAATGAAATATCCAATAAACGCTCAAACGGGCTCCTCACATGACACGTCACATTTGACTTAGAAATGTATAAATTACCCAGAACGCTATGTGGGTCAAATGACCAACAAGAGTAAATCTGCGACATAAATCTTTCTCTGAACTTGTTCACCTTCTCACAAGAAATGTATTCCACACAAGAATACAGATATACTTATCCAGGGAAACAAAATCCAATAGATATGTAAATGAGGTGACAAATACAATAGATATGTAAATGAGGGGACAAATACAAAAGATATGTAAATAAATTCGCTAACAGCAGGTTGAGACAACCCTTTCCGCTCTGGGAAAAACACTGACACAGATCTCATAGACCTAGGATCATTATTACACTGCAGTTACTTTTGTATTTTGATGCGTACAGCCCCTGCATTTGTCATTAAAGTGGCATTATTTTACATGCATTTTCCACATGGTAGGGGAGAGTTGAGGCCTCCTGTTCAACGGGCTTGGGGGAGCAATCATGATAAAATATCTTGCTCAGGGACAAGACTAAGTCTGATCGATATTTACAGAATACCAGGCCAGCCGGTTAACTTAACGGACGGTTAGCCAATACATTCTGAGAGAGCACAGTAAGGGCATCATGCCTGTCAGTCTTTGGACGAATTACGGTGAAGTACCTAGCTTAGAGACACCACAGAGCTTTGATCACAAGCGCATCAAATGCGAATGCTGAAACCACAACCTCCCTAAAAACATCTGAACTGTCTAAATACATGTACAGCTAAAAATCAAAGACAACTCTCAATCCATAATTAAGACATAATATGATTTTCTCCAATCCTAATGCATTCGCCCAGGCTGTGCTTCAAAGAGTCTGTGTCAGAGAGGGATCGCTGCCTCAGAATGTAAAGCCGAGTGCAAGAAATACTTCATTACCTAGGGAAAACACCAAGTGGCATTGGGCTCATTAAGACCCCGTATCACAGGACACGGGCTGTCATTCCACAAATGGTTACGGCACAAAAAAGGGGAATGTATGGCATCACTGCTGTTATATTTGGAAACTCGGTGACCCTCTCCATGATAAAACAGCGGTACTTTGGAGTCAACAAGAAACCTGTCCCTGAAATCCACGGGAACAGGTTTCGAGGAGTGCAGTCACCATTTTTTTCTCCCCCAAACAAACGCAAAAATGCTCTGCAATTTCCCCAGTCACTAGTGAGCAGAATCACATTTGTTCTCACAGAGATCCTTTCAAATGAAGTCAAAGCAATCTCCCAACCTTCAATGACTTGCCGGTTTGAGGAGAAAGTACTGCACAACGGACGGCATCAAAGTGTTGGCTGATTGGACAAACTATTGATGCAAACGAAAGGGGTCAGTCAAAATTAGTTGACGGCAGTCTAGTGATCCCTTTCATCATTCTTCCCCGAAATATGTCATTGCTTTATGTAGTACAAATTTTTACACTGATCTTTCAATGAACTGTCAAAATCGGAATGCTTTTTTATGGGTATCATATGAAATGAAGGTTGAGTTTGCGAGTCACGTGCATAGAGGGATACCAAGCGGGTGCCGGAGTCTGATTTTACATAGCATCAAGACTAGCAGTAAGGAAACCAAACTTTGCTGGGCAGCTGATGAACCACAGCAAAGTATTGACCGGTTAGAGTAGGGGGCACAAGTTGAAGATGCAGAAGTGAGCAACCATTTAATCCCTTGGCGGGCACTGCTACAGTGTTCAACGGGAGAGGTTTGTTTTGCCATAAATATGAATGAATGTCAATTAAGTGCTTAAATGTTGGCTTAATTAATGCCGTCATTCACATTGGTAATTTTAATTTTTATGAGCTAATTTAGTAGAAGAGAATGTTCTTAATAATAATATTGTCACTTCTGCAACTAATTTCTTTTTCAGTTCAACCTGGCTCTGCAGAGTCGACCAAAAGGTTATTTAATTCTGCACAAGTAGTAAAACGGTTTGCAACATCATTTTTCCTTATAATCTTTTAGGGCAGTACAAAACACTTGATGACTGACTTCCAGTAAGAAGTCCCGCCTGCTTTGCTAGTGTCATGTGACACCACGCCGGGCGACGCGAGCCACCGCAGTAAATTCAGTGTCCCCCCCTTTCATTCCTGTGCAAAGAAGCCATGGGATTGGTCCAATCAAGGAGACGAAGGAGCAAAAGGAACGGAAGAGGAGCGAAGGTGTCTGCTGGAATGAAAAATGAGATGGCACAACGCACCCAGCATAAGCAAGCAGATCGGCCAGCATTAAACCAGGCTATTAATGTCCGCCACTGTACCCATCAGACGCACTTTGGACTACCGGGCCTATTAATCACAGCATCAATTATCAATTCCGATGCTCCAAACTTGCGGCACTTTCTCTTGTCTACCCCCACTTTGTTTTTTCTCCAACAAAAACCGGGGGATTACTTAGAGGCGTAAGTCAAACTGGATATGATTTGTCATCAACTGTGAGCGACCAGTCCATGTTGTATTAGATAGCGGCAATGCTAGTGCATTACCATGACAGGCTACTGTGCACATAATCACTGGATGCAAGGGAAGTCAACCTTCTCTCCAGCATAACCAGAGTCAACAAACTCTCCATTAGCCTCCCTGACATTTCATGAAAAATGTGATTTCATTTCTCTTTACATGTCAAACGAGAAACTCACCACTGATACATTGACTCAACATCAAAATTACCATGACTAATGCTGTATTAAATTGAGCTTTTAGATACATCTATTGAGTCAGTAAACTGGTCATACAACTAAATAGTCAAAATAAATTAGTAATATTTGTTGACCACATTTGTCAAATATACACAACCATAGCACATTACCGGTACACATGTATCTTGCACAGGCTTCACATACAATGGCATTGATAAATCTTGCAATCAAAAAAAAAAAATTTAAGTTACATTTAACAAATGTTTAAAAGAAATCTATTTGGACCTACATATTCCAGGTATTTTTAAAACAGAGCCTTGCCTACACGACAGTTTTGAATTTTTACATCAATCATATTGCTTGCAGTATGAGTGTGGACACTCCAAATGCAACCAATGGACTATCACAGTTGCAACAGGTTTGAGGTTCCAACTTGGAAAACCCTTTGGACGACTGCTGCATTGCCCTAGACATTGTGACAAACATGGCCTTATGGTTTTGGGACATGGAATTATTCACAGGCCAACTATCTAGATGCTAGATAATATGGAACAGGAGAGAGTCTTAACTGAGCATGATCTGTGCATAAATGATGTACAAATAATTTCTCATGATCTGTACATAACGACATGTTACAAAACCCCTTATGTTGACTGAAGAGGTGACATAAGTCGGGCACAAACCTTCGAGAACCTTTGGTTTTTGTGCTGTGTCAGGATTGTTGAAACAAACCCAGCTCTGACAGATCACTTTTTCTTGGAGTCTGCTGGGCTCTCAGGCGGGGTGGACTCTGATGTCATTGACCCTGACGAAGAGGCCCGTTTTTTGCGGGTCTTAGGCTGGGGAACAGTGGCAGCGGTGGGATCAACCGGGGTGCTGCCTGCACTGGTCGGATCTAGGGGCGCCTTCTCATCCATGGAGCCAGAGACTAGGGACAAAATAGAGCAAGAAGGTGTCCATGACCTCCCGCATGAACTATGTGTTGTGATCATTGTCATCATTTCCTAAAAAAAAATTCCATCTGCTCATGGGTTTGAAGGGTTGATCCATGCCCTGAGCTCTTCTCTACTAAACGAAAGTCATCACAATTGAAAGACAATCTCTCCAAATTTACGTATCTCCAGATGTACAAAAATGGTTCGACTACAAACAGCCAGTACTTCTCGACTCTGGTTGGTTGGTTCGGTTTACTGCCACACATCACAAGTAGATCATAAAGAAACAATGTTATTACAGGATGAAATAATAGATGATGAACGAGAGTAAGATAACTGAAGTTACAGCTGAACGTTAGAATAAAGCAAAGGTTTTCTTTGTCATAAAATCTTAGGAATGTTACAATTCTAGATATGACTGCTTCATTATTCAGGTTATGAAAGTACAGTAGAAATGTGATACATGATTTGTGCGAGAGTCTATCAACTGTAATGTGGACAACCAGCTGGTTTGTTGCATTAACAAGGCAAAAGAAAACTCACAGGGTTTTTGCATCTGTCCAGTGCTTGAAGCAAGATTGACCAGCTTCTCAGGATGGACCAGCCTGGTGGGCCGTTGGACGGTCCCACCACTTCCAGCTGGACCTGGAGCCTGTACTCCCTGGGACCCTCCAGATGGGGCCGAAAACCCTGATATGCTCAGTGGCACACCGGATGACATCTGCCCGCTGGTCACGCTCACGTTACCTGCCTGGGGAGCTCTGTCCTGGGAGTGTTTGACCGTGCCGGCTCTGGAGTGATGGGCTTGGATCTGGGCATCCAAAATGGCCGAAGTCAGGGTGGGCGGGGCATTGTCACTCCCTGCTTTGTTGGCAGCACCACCTGGAACAATAAACAAAGCAAATGGAAAAGGCCAATGAAAACAGTTATCTACTGGGGGAATCCTCCATAAAGTTCCAAGTGTTTCCAGGAAGATAATGCAACCTGCATCATTCATATTGGACTTTGCCATTTACTGACATTGTTATAACATAAACACTGTATACTTAGCAATGTCTAAGAGCATGTGACCAAGATGCAGAGGTTTACTCAGATGGGACATTGACCTGTTACCTCCTATTTACTGGAGCTCACCGTACCACTTGGCTGCCACGCCCGATAAGGTCTACTGACCTGCACAGCAAAATTTATGATAAAGGTACCCTTGTGCTTGAGAAACTGTTCTGTATCATCAGAGAAGTGTAACAATACAAAGAAGGGGATACGATTCTCTCAGAGGTACAGAGCGAGGGGGAGTGGGTTGACAATTCAGGGATTAAAAGTTGGCGAAAATGGCCATGATCATGATGTGACAGTGGTACTTAGGATTGCTGTGATGCTGACAGAGGCGATGATTACGGTGATGATGGGGATGGTGATGATTGTGATCATGTTGATTTTTAATTATGGTGATGCTGACAATGGGGTCATTATGGTGACATGGGGACGGTGATGACTATGATGGTGATCATAATTATGGTGATGGTGACAATGGGGTTAATGATTGTGATCGTGGTGATTGTAACACTGGTGAGGGGGGCAGTCATGATAACAATCGTACCGAAGTGTGGGTGATAATGGTTCACATGATGGTGATGATGCAATGATAGGAGATAACTCTTCTCATGGTGATGAGGATCTAGTGTTGATCCTCAGTTTAGAATTTACTGCTGGGGAAGCACACAGCGTTGCAATAATGGTGGGGTGATTAAAATGCTGGTGATAACAAAGATCAATGATCGCTGACTGCGATCCAATGGAATTCCCATTATCTGTTTCCTTTGGTGGTGCATATTGCCAACTCAGTGACTTGGAAATGTGCCACTATGAGTAACGCACAAGGGACCTGAATACGCGACAAGGTGGCAATCCATAACCACCTCACCCCATTCTCCCTCTACTTCCATGTCTACGGCCCCCTCGCCAAACCTCAAATCGGCACATAAATGTTTCAGTATGAGTCATGTGTAGACACAAAGCTGGCACTGTCGGTTCTGGTGTGCTCACAAGCCTCTCCCGCCAGGGCCTCACGTCATCACGGAGGGTGTCAATGCACTTCATGCAGAGCTCTTTTCACCGGCACGTTAAAGAGCAATGATGGTGATTTTTGGACATGCTGTCATGACGGCGCTGCGCAAATCAAAGCCCTCCAGCGGTGAAAATGGGAATTTGATTTTTTTTGCAGTTTTTTTGCCCAGCAAAGGCCTACTCTTTTTTACTTATCATTTTCATCAACATCCAAGAGCACATTAAACACAATTCACATGTTTCCTATGAGTTGTGATACGTCCAGTCAACGTCGGCACCAATCACTACGAATAGGAGACAGCAATCCCACCCCAGCAAGCTCGGTGGTCACACGGTACAATATCCCCACTACTAAGAGGAGGGGGGTTTCAACCAAAAAAAATTGGCTCACTTTTTTTTGGGGGGGGAGGGAGGGAATGGTCCCTGTTGGTCACAACCATTCCATCATTGCACTTGTGAATAGGTTACATAGCAACCCCTAAAACTCTTTTAAAGTAAAGTTGATACTGCTAGGCAATAGTCTGAGTTTGAATTGACAGTCTCTTGAGGAGACAAATCATATACACATTGCTCTTAACCCCAAAAATTATAATACTGAATACAAAAATAAAAGCACTAAAATGAAAAAAAGAAACCAATAACTTCACTAGGTAGTGGGGGCAGAGCAAGTTCTCTTTCACAGTAAGAGAAAAAGAAAAGTGAAGAGTCTGGAATGGATGGAACCTCAGAAGAAAAATGACGTTGTAGAGTACAGCTCCACAAAACACCCCTGCACTGACCTAAATACCTGTGCTTTATTAACTCCTTCCATGAGCATCTCTTAAATTGAGGTAACTTCTTAATGCCCACGCGCAAATGCAAGTTTTTCTTTTACCTTCTCTCTTTGAACCTGTTAATCAATGACAAAGTTTTCAGTTTTGTGTGCTCAATTTGGAAAGAATACGTTGAAGAAGGAAAAGAAAAGAAAAGAAGAAGAAAAAAAAAAACGGAAGAAATCGAGGGGAAAAATTGTTTTAGCCCGGCTCTTGTTTGCCAGATTCTGCATGCTGATTTCCAGTTTAGGAGCCTTGGTGATTGAATCGGAGGAATGCGCTGGCAGGCATTAATGGAATCCATAAACTAATTAAGTGTAGCCATCTGGGGCAGGACCGTGTCTAATTGTGAGGCAGAGACACTTGCATGCTCCTTGCCTGTCACCACGCGCTGGCGTGTCAGGGCCGGGGCCCAGCCAGGCCCGCTTGTAGTCTTCCAAATCTTCCCCAGAAAAAAAAAAAATGGACGTTGGATTGGGCAGGAAGGAGACACAGGGAGAGAGAGAGAGAGAGACAGAGTCAACAAATTTGCTCAATTCTGTGTCTTCATTTGATTAGGGTTTGAAGCCCTGCAACAATGGGGCAGATCAGTCGTGGAGGGTTCGTCATCGTAGAAGAGGGGAGGAGGGGATTTCGTATACATGACAGTGTACAAACACATGTACACTGAGCTGCTTATCACCAAAGCAAAGCTGACGCGTGATCAATCAAGCATAATGCGCTTTGCTGCACACCCCCCCCCCCGCAACCATGAGGCAAAGGTGGACTTTCCAATCTTCAAAGAGGGGCTTTAATTGGTGCTATACGGGTTCACCATCAGAAAACAGCCGCTTTGCAAAGAACAGTTTCAAATTGAAGTTTGGCATTAACTGATCAAAAACACGTCTTGAATACAAGAAACTCATTGTGGACAAAAAAGGTGGGCTCGTCGTCATTAAAGAGATGGGCTACTTACAACAATGCAAAGAGAGACAAACCTGTGTGGGGGTGGTGACATCAGCAGAGGAAATGGACTTTTTTTTATAATCAACAAGTATGGTCAGTAGGCATTCCACACGGAGTGAACTGCAGATTCTACTGTCTGTTATCAACAACCAACAAGAAGTAGGAAGGGGACTGAGTCAACAAGGAAGGGCAGTAAAACAGACGTTGCAAGATAATATGTGTATCAGGTCGGGACTAGATAAAGAAGGAGCCAGCATGGGACAAGAGTGATTCAGTATCTGGCATCATCTAATTACGACGGTCTGTGCCAGGTTTGGTGGAATGTTTCCATCTCCCGCTGAAGTTGTTTGTCATCTTTTCTGCATTTAACATGCAATAATAATTACATGTACATGCAGGTTTTGTTATTGCTACGTTGAAAGTTTTTATTGTATGAATTTATTAGTAAAGTTTGTCCGGATGTTAATTACATTATGCACGGTAACTGCTGTTTTGTTTTACTGTTTTATTGGTTTTACGGTAAAACATAAAAACTGTCTGTCTGTTTCTAACTCATATGACTCATCAATTCCAACTCTTGAATGTGAATCAGAATTTATTTAATTGGTAACGTTTAATGCATTATGCAGTAGTGCAAGTGAACTCTGGCAAGAAGGAAAAGATCACACAAATGCACAGTGACAATATATGTTCTAAATTGTAAAAAAAAGAGAGAGAGAGAGAAAAAGGGCAAATTCGGGCTACTAGCTAGTCAGACTTACATCCCTAATTACTGTGAGCCAATGTATGAGCCGTTTCATGGATTTTGTTGGGCAGAACTCCATGGCCGTCCAGAAAATATAATTTCCTCCCTACTGTTCCTGCAACGCTCGCTTCTGCTGCTCGGAGTGATAGTAATTACTTGTGGCGCAAACATGATTCTTATGCTTAAATTGACGGTTATTGCCTTGATTTGACAAGCCTCACTGTGCAATGCGAAAACACTTTCTGAAAAAAAAAAGGGTGGAATTTCAGAGTGTTACACCTAGAATTAAAGAAAAAGAACACAGCGGGCATAACAGCCTCTCTTTTCAAAATGGCAGCCACATTCCTAGAAGGGTGAGTTTACAATGATCCCATGTCTAAACAAATCCTTTTTCTTAACGTACACATCTGTGAGAAATGTAACATTTATATGAAAGGGCCCACAGTGGGTCTATGGCACAGTTGGCTTAATAACCCCCCCTTTCAAAACAGCTGCCACTTTAAAAGGGAGAGTTTACAATGGTTCTACATCGAAAATATTTCTTTCTCACCACTGAGAAACATCGGTGCAAAGATTCATGCTTTCATGAAGAAAGCGCACAATGGATGTCACACACCCATTGTAGTCAATCAGGTTTTTGTCTGTCATCCGCATATTTTCAACAAGCACTTTGCACTCAATGCTGTCAGCCAGTTTGTGAGAGACAAAGCCCAAGCCTGCTTGGATGGGACTGGACTCTCTCCATCCTTGTGCTCATGAACACATACATCACGGTCCCCTGACCACTCAGCTCAACAAGGTTCCCCCCTTTGAACATGACACATCACAGAGGGTAAACAATAATCAGTAATGACCATCAATCTCAAAATTCTTTCCTTTTTAAACAGTACCTAAAATAATCCTATCGCTGCATTCACACTCACAAATGCGAACTTTTAAGAAGCTTTTCCAAGATAAAAAGCTCCATTGATGGGGCAAATAAAAAGAAACTGAGGAGGGAAAAAAAGCTGCAGTATTGTTGACAAAAATCAGAAATCTGATGATGCATTAAGGAATTTTTTTTTTTTTTAGAGCACTCTTCGTAATAAAAGTGTTTCGGGCCATTAAGTTTTATAGCGATGAGGACTGGCGTTCCAATCTGTCTGAGTAATCATTAACATGTGTACATTTGCAATGATAGCCATTTTGTTGTGCTTCGGGGAGACTCAACATTGACTGGTTTCGATTCAGTCTGTCGTAATTATGACCTGATGATATGGCAGTCTGATGCTGATGCATGACATAGTCAACAGTCGGGAAGGGGGGGGGGAAGGGTGCCAGTCTGCCAGATATTGGCATGGACGTGATTGTCACGAGAATGATGGAGGTTTTGTGGGAACAAAATAGCAGGTGTTAAAGGGGTAAAGCACGTTGCTGGGGAAGTCAACAGAAAATAAGGATATTTCAAGCTGCGAAAGGCTTTGAACAGTGGTTTTTTTTTTCAATTTCTACTGTTAAATATGACAAATAACGTGGGGGGGGAGGGAAAACTGGCAAACACGATGAAGATGCCATGCTGACAAGGACTGCAAAAAGAACAGGAAGCTACATGCATGACTGCAATGGTACCACTCTCGTGAGCAGGTGGTGTGGGTGCGTAACACACCTCTTCAACACAACACGGTGTTTGTTTCATGCCCAAATGCATGCACTCCCTAAGTGTAGGCATCAGCTAGTGACTTGTGGTGTTGCCACAGTGGTTGCCTCTTCATGGATTAGTCTACACAAGATCAGCAGAGCTTGCGTCATGCGAGGACTGCTGCATTCACGGCAAGATTAGACCGTGCCGGAAAAACGAGAAGGGAGAGGGGGTGGGTTAAACACTCGCACACAATCCCTGGAACAAGCGCACCAAATCTGGCATCAGCCCTGTCAATAAAACGGAAAACTGTCCAATCACTTTCCTTTCCGAGCCCACTCACCTCCGTTCAGTTGTCTGGCTAGCAGCGGGTCAAACACATGGGCTGAGAACGTCTCAAACGTGGACAGCTCCTTGTGGTTCTTAATGATCGTCTCCAGGTACTTGGCTCTCTCTTCATAGCTGGTTGGTTCACCAGGGTCAAGGAACAAGACCAGTAACGGAGAGTTGTGTGTTACAAACAAAAATGAATTTTGGAAAAGTCGAAAAAAGTAATAATTAAAAAAAAATTTAATTAAAATAAGATTGCCACCATAAGACATCACTGGGCCTTAAGAGGCTTAAAATCTCTCTTGAGTTCAGATAAAAGAACCTGTAATCCCTTTTTGGTGGTATGTTAACTACAGGATGAAAACTTAATGTGCATTTGCATAAAAACATCTCTAGTGTAAAACCACTTCATCACATCAACCTCATCAATGTTGTCAACACCCCTTTCTGTAAAGATTTAACACATTATCGCATTCATCTGCACCTCTACATGCAGGATCCCCCAAACCAAACCAAACCAAACCAAACCAAACCAAACCAAACACAAAAACTAAATACATCTGTATGATTGATCTGGGAATGTTGCACCTGATTTATGATTTCAAAATATTCAAAGTCTGAAAAGGGAGGGAAACTAGAGCTCTTCCGTCTGTTTGTAACAGACGACAGGACTTTTCCGTATCCTTCTGCATACAAGTGAAAGTTTCAAGTAATTTTTGGCTCAGAAATATTGAAATATCCGCATGACATCTATTGATGATGTCACTGCGACATCACAAACCTTGTTACATACAAACCATATCCACATTGATCAAAAGTTCCTAGCCAGGAAAAAAAAATGAAAAATACCTTGTTTTGTTAAGGAATTACTGTAGTTAAAGAAATTATCTAGCCTTGACACTAATTCCAAGATTCTGGAGACAGGCCAAATCTGAAAACCATTTCAATCATCTAAACTAGCACTGTTTCAAGTGATTGACTCGAAATGTATACATTTATCACAGAATCATCACAGTTTGGTGCATTCTGTACACAGCCCTGCCTTCTGCAGCTTTTTTACACCAGATAAAGATATTAAACTATCACTCGGGAATCAAATTTCCAGGATGATGACCAACAGCATCATGTTACGGACCATGCCCTGCGCCAGTGTTTTAAAGAGGGTCTTATCATAACACAATGCTGGAGTAATGCCCAACTCTAATTTGATACTGTGTCCTTGTGCGCATTATACGAGGGCGATGTGCATAATCAGCCAGGGAACTGGGCCGTGAAAGCGCTCCATGAATGGCCAATGATCTCAGGTAGTCAGCCTTTTCTTGTTTGCAACTTAATTGAGGTTTGTTTTGCCTCTGTTTTTTTCCCCCACCCTTTATGTGTCCGCACGATAATATGCCATCACAACTCGCCACTTGCATAATTTTGTTGCCTAATGTTGGGTAGATTAGGCTAGCCCCCCCCCAGTAACTGCAAACGAGAAGTACATACTTGGATTTTACTGGCTATTAAGCTTGCCTTCTGAATGCAAAGGTGGATGCGCATTATAGGTAATGCAAAGCAAATTAGCCAGACAGTTCACACTCCATTATGAGAAGTAACTCATATCAAGAATCCCTTAGTTCTGATGCTCAAGAAGTCAAAGCCAAATACCAGTCAGCTGTTACTATAATTTTTGTTTTTTATACATTCTACCCCAATGATAGAATTCATTCATTAAAATGGTTGTTTTCAACATCCAAAATTCAAAATCAAAACATAATTTGACTTCAGTCACTTCTGAGATTTTCATGTCAGGGTAAATTAATAGAGTGCACAAGTTTGACGTAAAAAATGACTCTTCATTTAATGTTGAATTTTGCGCGCAGAATGAAAATCTCAGGAATGTTGTGCATTTCCAACACTTTACTGGAAACACCTGTGACAAAGGTGACTCTAAGAAAGAGTGGGAATGAACACAAAGTCATTAATACTACCACAAACGACGTCATTCCCATATCCAGTCAATTTAACACGCAATACTTTTAACGGTCTCTGTCTCAGATTTTTGTGTATCTGCCACAGACAGCCCTCCAAGTTGAAGTGGTGACAATGATCAGCCCGCAGATTTCTTTTTTGGCAGCAGCGTGATTATCACGCAATCCACTCCTGGAATTTAATTAAATTCGGTTTGGAGTGGAGTCAAAAGGCCGGCGATGCCTGGGCGAAATTCACCAGGAAGGAATGGGGGCCAAGCTGACAATCAAGTGTAAAAGTATGGTAGGCAATCTTGATCTTTAGATTTTGCTCTTCATGTATTTCAACCATTTTTTTTTGGCCATTTAAGGTTTTTCCCCTCCTGTTGGAGGTTGAAGAGATCTTTCTGTGCAGAAGACAAATGAGTGACGCAAGACGTCAGCTGGATCTCCTGGCTGTTACTTAGTGATCTGCGGCGCCATCAACAGAACGACCTCGGTGTTAAGTACCTGATCCACAGACACACAACATCTGAGCATCCATTCCGCACTGGGAAAAGGATTCAACGGTGGTGGTGGTGGTGGTAGGAGGGATGGCGACATCTTAATCATTGTCCGATGCAATAAGCCCACGTTATTATAAGATCGAGTTACCGCTACCCCAGCTGCCTGTTAATACCAGGTGAAGACAGGGACGCCAATCACAAGACGCCAGGCAGACCATTAGCGATGCGGGAGAGAAAGACGTCGTTACCGTCATGTCGGACTTAAAAACCCACATCTGACAGAGTAGCCAGAGAGGGGAAACAGACAGAAAAATAATTGCATCTTCAAATGAACATGTACAATCAGACCAACAATTGTGGTAAATGCACTCCCCATCAGGCCAACTTTATCGCCAAATGCTGGACTGCCTTTGAAGGACAACGGTGGAGCGAATGTGCACTGTTCAGTAGCACACACTGGAACACTGTACTTCAGATTCTGGTATCAAGAATAATGTACATGATGAAACACCTGTGCACAGGAATCCTTTGGTTTTCCTCCATCTGTCAGGATGGAACATTAAATACAAAGAAGCTCTCAAGCATCAACAGCTTTTTGTCTGCCATACTTCACAGTCTTTTACCTCAAATACTTTTCAGGCATAAACTATCAAAATTACTATATTTAGGATGCAGAACAAAGCCTAATTGTTAGAAAAACTCTCAAATTTGCTTTTACTTAGTTTGCCTGGGCCCTTTTCCAATACTCGACTTGGGCTCCGTCTCAGGCTTTGTTCCCAAAACCAATCCCCGATAGTGGGCCTGAAGCGTTTAGATCAAATTGGATTACTGTAATTTCTGGCTCTCTAGCATCTTATTTGATGTTTTGTGGCACTATTAGACTAATTACTGCGCTTACACCTCCAAAGTCAGCAAGTTAAAAAACAGTTGAAGCCTGAGACGGAGCCGAAGTTGAGTATTGGAAAACGGCCCAGTAGACATCCATTTAGGTTTGGACTTACAGTAAGTTATAAGATAGGGCAATGTCTGACGTCCAATTATCATTTCAACCTCGCCATTTTTCTTGTTCTTAATTTTCAGATTTATATAAATGAGTAAATATATTCAAAGGATTTGCAGCTTTCAATTTGGAAGCGCAACTTTGACAATCAGATTTTTTAAGAAATCAGAAAGTTACATCATACTTATATTTTCATTTCAAAAATAGAAATCATTTCAACAATTTTTAATCATCTTTAAACCTTTGATTTTTTTTAAACCTCTGGGTTTGTTTTAATTTCAAAACTGCTCTGCAATTCCATCACTCTGCACAAGATGTCTATGAAATTATCATTTAATACACCACAACATGCAACTGAAGCTGGTCGGGCTTTTTCACTTTCTGACAATTCAAGGCTGGCAAAAACAAGAGCCAAGGTGCGAAGGATTACACACTCCTAGTCACGAAGCAGGCAAACATGCCACAACTTAATGAGTCCGGCGGGTGCTCATAACACCGACAATCATCTCTCCTTCATTTCCTTCAGTTTCTGGGGGGGAAAACCTCGATCAGGCTCATTAGTGGAGCCAAGCATACGCACACACACATAAAAATCCCAAACAAAAACACAACTGGCAACACCAGAGCATTGGAGCGGCAGGCCAGCTGGAGGCTAGCGTAAGCGTGTGAAATAAGCCATAAACCCACGACCATGGGCAGCAGTCCGGCACAATAAGTGCAGACGGAGGAAACAAAGGGGGGGCCACTCAGACAAATCTGTAGTTATTCAAGCTAAGGATGCCTGTGTGTGAGTGAGCGTGCGCTTATCTATATGCCAGAGCGAGATCAGCCTGTCATCTCTGTGGACCAATCACTGCACCTGCTACCATTAAGCCTGTATTATGATGTGTGGCCAGTCATATATGCAGCTCTGTCCAGTTGTAAGTTTTGTTCAGTCTTTTTTTTTTTAAGTCACAACAACACATGCCTCAACATGCACAGCCCAGCCATTGTATGGAGCTTGGGCCGAGCCACGCGACCCAAGCTATGGGCGCATGGTACCTTATCAATGGAGCACAAAGGCGTATGGCTTAATCCCCAAATGGGTGACACAATCAGCAGGGGGGGGGGAGATTGGGGGTCAGACATAATGGAGCGAGCCCATTCATTCCCCCTCCCCTGGCTTGTGCCACATGGCCTGAGCTCAGTCACAGCTTTCTGATTCTCGTGAGAATACCAACTGTTGAGTCCCTGGGCTGTTTTACCACCAGGGGAATAGGGTTGTGGGGGGGGGAGACCATTTGGGGTTTATGATTCCAAGGCAAGAAACAGCCACAGCCCACTTCAAATCTCGAGGCCTATTTAGTTAGCCGGCTGGAGGGGGTTGAGACTGTTAACAGACACAAAGGACTGTGGAAGGACTCTGTACTGTGTTTACTCCTCACTGAACCGGCCACGCAGTCAACCCCGTAACAAGACAGACACCAGCTCCTCCACAAATCCCATGCATCCTCCCGCTTCAAATGAACCTCTTCGCCGTTCATTAATTCGGCATCGATTCAAGGAAGACGGAAGAGAAACAAGACTGGGAGAGCGCACATCAGCGACAACAAAAGAAGGCACAAAAACACCCCCCCCAGAAAGGCCTTTGATGCTGCCAATAAATTAACCGGCCAAAGTTTAGGCCCGACTGCCATGAGGACAAAGAAGTGAAAGATGCGTGAGCTAATTCGATTGGCTTTGTTAGCTCCAATAAATTAAATACCTTTCTCCTCCTATACTGAGTGGATCGGACACAATGACTATCAGTGCAGGATTTCTGTGTGTGCGTGTGACTGAGGTAGTCATGACATTGTTAACTCTGCCTGCATTCATTGATCTCGAGTGCAACTGTATCAAAAGTTAAAGGCAAAACCCATCGGGCTATCACAGTGCAAATTTGAAATAGGGTGACTACGTGCCACTGATAATCAAATGATTAATTTGTTGCCTACTATTTTAGTCGACATAAACACTAAGAACAATGGAAAGGGCCCAGCGCCTTCATCAGTGACAATAAACGCAAGATTTGAGCATGAAGTCCAGAGAGAAAAGCCCAACAATGCAAACATTGCTATTTTTTGGAAAAACCTCACGGACCCCCCTAAAATAAAATAATAATGAACAACCATATGATGACCATCAATACAGCAATATGTCAACTCTACAAACCCCAGTGCTTCAAATCGGTCTGAAGCATAGTAACAAATAACAACACACTCAGACCATTTAAGCATGCGCGACCCTAAAAAGAACAATATGGAAATAACCAGCCAGTGAACAAACTGGCAAGGTTTTTTAGGTTCTTTGTAAATGGACCATTTCAGCTGTCCAGGATGGTTGCAATACAAAGGAAGGGGCAAAGGAGGTGAGGGGAGTGTACACTTCCCTAGGTCATGCAAGCGGTCAGCAGGGTTCAAAGCCCTGTGATGATGCACTGTGGGGCTCTTGGTAATCAAGTGCGGAAGGCAACGTTAACGAAACTGCCCTTGCTATTGTAAAAGAGGAGGTCATTAACTCCATTACAATGCATTTGGAAGGGGGCACTGGTTGTATTTTTCCATATCAGAATCTTAAGACTCCTGTTTTTTTTCCAAGTTTCACTGATGTGAGTTGTGTATGACTTTTTAAAATAGAAACTGAACTTTGGGAATGTGAGGTTTTACAAAGACAACAAAGCTTTCTATTCATATACAAAACAGATATTATTTTCGACATTTTCCAATACATTGATAATGATACACAATGTGGTTTCAATTAATTGATTTTTGTAAAGTTTACAAATCTGTAACATACTATATGCTTATTACTGGAATTGCATAAGCATAAGGTATACCTGAGAAAATTGACGTAAAATAAAATTACACGCGTCTATTCGAAGGTTAACACCTACTTTCTCCCTTTAAAGACAATTTCTTCCCTTCTCTGTGAATTTCGTGTATATGTCCTAATTCTTTCCAAGTTGAATTTGCAACATATTGCATGATGTTGAGCTTGAGCAAGTGACAATTAAAGCCATCAACACCTCATAAGGATGTTGTTAGCACTGAAGGGCTCTACTCCAACTGTTGACACACGGTGGAGTCCACAGAGAAAAAAAACCAAAATGCTGGCAGCTTTATCACGAACAAACACACAAAAACTGAAATAAAACTCTCCCAAACATGAACATATTCAGTGGCATTCTTATCAATTGTTTAGAAGGAGTGTCCCCAACAAACAGGACTCACTTTATGTAAAAGGGGAGGGTTGTAAAAAAAAAAAAGCAGGTACCCGTAGTTAAGCATGATTAAGTTGAAAGTTGGGAGATAACATTGACTCACTGATGACATTAACAGCGTGCTATCATCATATCAGCACAGCGCACACCAATCGGGCTGGAACCGGTGAGGAAATGAGAACTGGTTAATTATTGATTGATTTTAATTGTGCGGCCTTTAATCATATCTGTACTTTCGGACTGGTGATACCGTGTAATGGGCCCTGGGTAAATATGCCGACTAAAAGATTATCAAACATCTATTGTAGCTCTGCACTTTTTTCTGTCCCCCCCCTTTTCCTTGTCTCAAACTGAACGTGATACTGAGTCAATTTTTTTTTTATAGACGAACTCTGGCACATCAAAACCACCAGCAGAAACAACATATCTTTTGAAATATTCACACTTTTAATTTTTCAAACAAAACTGGGGGAAATAGCCATAAAGCGATGTCTTGTCTAGATGCTCCGTTGGATGACCAAAAAAAAAAAAAAAACCCACGAAAAATCATCTTGACACCTTTACAGCCATGCTTAAGTGAGGCGACTAGAAGTGAGCTCCACTTCAAAACATGTCCAAATGTAGATTTGTTTTTTCAACACTCTCCTCTAATATCCTGTTTGAGTAAATGGACATCCGCAAGGAATTTCAGAGTGGAAATAGAAGAAATGTTTTATAAAGCTATGCTTGACGTTTGGTGATGTTGGACTCTTGGTGCTTTTGGACAAATAGTAAACAACAGTATTAGTTTTTCATGAAATGCATTACACAAATTAAGTCTCCATGGGCTTTGTGCAGTGAAGCGGCATGATTTGATTTTTGAACTGATCCGAGGCTAGGCAGACTTTGATATAATTAGGATTGTTTGTTCCTTTCCTCTGCAGGGTAAACGGGAATGTCTTGTTGACTGTACAAGTCAGTATTGACTGCGAATGGGGGGTTATCAATGCTTGGAACTGGACTAGAGTTCTCCCATTAATTCTGAATTCATAAACTGGGTTCAACACATCCACGTATTGGCTAATACACGTCTACGTGAAACCAGACCCCTTGAAAGAGGTGTGACCGTGAGATTTCATGGCGTAAGACTGCTGACACACTTTACATAGCACCGGTGAAACAGGCTCATATCTGCATGCTTTCTGGGACAGGTTGCTCCTTTGATGCTATTACCACTGTCGTAACGTGAAGCCATTCAGATAGAACAGTACATGAAGAATTGTAATAAATTGATTTAAATATGTGATTTACATGGAAGGAGATGGTTCGATTTGTGCATATAATCTCTATGCGTACGTAAGCAAAAGAACGCAGGACAGCTGATTGAATATGTAGGGCAGGTGAACTGTCTAAAAAAATGTAGGCAAAAAGAGACCTGTTTTCATAGACAGAGGAAATTGTTAACGCTTTCAATTATTTGGATGATTTAACTCAGGTTTCGAATCTCCGGCTTTTTCAGCGTTAATTTTTTTCACATTTTGGGCAGTTTCTGTTCCCAACCACACTTCCAAATATCCACACCTTTCAAAAAACATTTCTCCTCCAGCCAGTAACTCCACGAGAGGTTTATGCAGGAAATACAATCCAGTTTACAAGCACAGAAGGGTACTTGAAATATTTTCCTGCAGAGATTCTGCTTTGCTCCCCATCCCTGGAAGTCAAGAGGCCAGTTATCAATCAGAGTTGGGTATTTACTCCCAGTCGGGGGTTTTTAAGCCCAGCATCAAAGACTAAGAGGCTTCTCTGTTCTCCCGGAGAAAAAAAAAGATTGTAGGACCTAATCCCTTGGTTCACTGGAGTTGCTGGACCATCCCCATCATTACGAGGATTAGCCTTTGTTCCATCTCCTTCTGTAATCCCATCTAATAGAAAGGAGGGACGAGCATTAACATGAACCTTACAGAGTTTAGTCTGCAGTTGGCGGCATTTGGCAAGGCCTCATTGGCAGGATTAAAACAAAGAACATTAGCCTAGTCGCTGAGACGGGGGGGGTTCAAGGCACCAGTGACTACTAATAATGTGCACTCTGCTTGGCTGGGAAAATACACTGTGAATTTGATACCATCCTACTTCAATCCCTGTCTACCTGTTACAGCAGAGGCACAGCTTATTTTGAAGACGGGAGCTGATATCATTTATAATTCTTCATTCAGTCTCTATCAAAGTCTTGGGGGGAGCAGGTGAAGAGGATTAGTAGAGTGCCAATTCTGGACAATCTGGACCCGTACATGCTTGCTGCAACACAAGAGACCACGGTAGAGTGGAAACTAGGCACATGCATGTACACAAAAGTCAATTGATGCACTGGTGGGAATGCACTTTTGGGTCACGCTATTTGGCGTCAACAAAGTGTCAACAAGTTATTAATGCAAATTTATGCAAATATTTTACTTCACAATATTAATTAGGCTCCTACATATTATATTAAGGTTTATCACATTATCTAAAAATGATATTTGAGTGTGGAAATTTCTGTGACAAAGTTGGGCCTGCTCGTGCAGCCCGACAAGCCGCCATCTTAAGGGCAAACCCGTTATATATAAT
>NW_019091373.1:758210-816393 GCF_001949145.1 Acanthaster planci
AAGCCGCCATCTTGTTTCGCGTGGATGACAGAGAAAAAGAAAGATGGTGGCCCCCATTCATCAGGAAAAATGTTCATTTTCCTGCGAGAATTTGAAAGCAAATTCGCTGTTTCCCTTACATAGTGGGGGATGTTAGGGTCTCTAAATTATGATACAACCACTTTTAAATCTTTAGAGGGTATTTTCAAATTGTTAACGCTTTGTTGATACTACTTGTGAGTGGTGACGCTTGTTGACACAAAATAGCATGACCGCACTTTTCTGCTCATAACGCTGCCCACACATTGTTCAGCCAAGCTCATTTTCAAACCAATATTTTATTTGCGTGTGGTATTCCTTAACAATGAAATGAATTTTTAACAATGCAAAATCAACACTTCAAAAAGTAATGCAATGGGATTTTACATAAAAACCAAAGATCGTATAGCGCCGAAGGTGCAAGTTGGATAACTCTGCAATTACCACGGGCGCCACTTGAGCAAGCGATACACCTGCGCGGCGCAGGCTCACCAGGTGCACGTGCCTGCCGCGGCGCCTGCACCTGTGCATTAATGTGTATCGCTTGCTCAAATGGCGCCCATGCGATTACAACGTGTTACGTGTATTCACGGTGAAGTTTTCCATCTTGTGCTATGCGGTTCTAACAATCTTTGATAAAAACCAATCTGTTCATGAAAAATTATTCAGAACGACTGCTTGTATTCAGTGTTGAGGCGGTATGTACGGAAGTGATAACATAATTGTCAGGTGACAATGGAAGTAAGAAAACTGAATTATCTATTTCCTTTGTAGCTTTTTAATGTACCCCTGCCCACTAAATAGCAATCCTCTTCCCTAAGAAGACACACAAAAGAGAGAGCATTTTCACCGGGCTCAACGACCCCACTCATGAGAAGCATCTCAAGTGCTGAGTTGGCAAGAACCCAGGACAATGTAGGAGCTGCCAGACACCACAGTGGGTTGAATGTCTCCCCCCCTCCACAATGTCCTGGCCCTGCATAGTGCTACAGTACTCTCAGGCAGAGCAGAGAGACCCCCCATCTTGTACAGAGAATCGGCTGAGTCACAATCGCCTGGCTACACTCAATTTGTCAATGAGTTAAAAAAAAAAAAAAAAGCAAAGCTGTAATGGGGGGGGGGTCATGTTGCTTTGTGGCATTGTCTGTCTGAATCACAAGATCTTGGTGAGCCACGTTATGGCTGAAGTGGCAGGGCAACATACAGGGCCTAATCACAGCCGACCTAGCCTGTGGGCATAACGGTTGCTTGGGCATTGTGTGTGCACCGCAGCACTGCCGGTCTCCCATTGCTCCACTCCCAGGCCTCCATTCCACTAAACAATAACAACCGCAACCCCGCACACACGTGCACGTCCCGGGCTACACACTAACCCTCCCCCCTCTCCCTAAATTCTATGAATAATTATTCTCCCCGAGACGGCATGTTAAAAACTTTAAGGAGATCAGAACTATGCGGCATTTTTTTCCCCCTCACTCTTTGTGTTGTCTGTGGGGAAGGGAAGGTGGTAAGGATTGGAAGGACAGAGAGATCGTTGATTAGATTTGTAAAAAAAAAAACAAACAAGGCTTTAAATGAAATAATTACAATAATGGTATGACACATAAAATGAAGGTTAAAATCTATGCCTTTGTCTGTTCAATACGAGCTCCCTTTTTTTAAAGAAATATTGGATGGATTAATTGGGTATTAATGTGGCTTTTAAGGATGGAAAATCTAAATGAACAGTTCAACCAAAAATATAGGTTAATTCTTCCTATAATTAGTGGTTTAAAACAGGAAAGGAATGCTATGCAAATCTATCACAAATGGACATGAACAGCTGTAGCAAGGTAATGAACACACACAGCAAGGCAGTATAATTAACAACATCCATGTAATAGACACTCTGTAGGATGTAAATTCTAAGTGACTGGGCTGTTTCTTTTATACCTTTCGTAATTTATTAACAGATTTTTGCAAGGGGGGGGTTGGATGCACAAATGTTCCTACATGTAGAAATGCCTATTAATAGATTTATACCATAACATCAGTCCACTGTGAAGATGCATGGTTGATCCTCAAACGCATTGACATACAACATACTTCCACTGACATCTTTGACGCCCCAGGACGGGCCGGTTGGTGGTGCTTGCACTTAATGTCTTTGTGGCAAATACAAATCAATATTGGTGTCTTTGTATAGAAATGCAAGGGCGGAAAACAATACATGGCCTGTTATTCTATCCAAAATTGGATTCATGAGAAAAAAAAAAAGCAAAGCAATTACATTTCCGAGCACAAGTTCCATTTCCGATGACCTTTTCATATGTTATCCCCTCTCTGGCTTTTTTTTTGGTGGGGATGGTTTATCTTTGTGATTAGATTTCTAATGCCAACAGAAAGTGAATCATCAGTGGTCATTTAGAGGGGGAAAAAAAGGGAAACCTGACTCTGACGCTGATTCAGTCTATCAGGGCCTGATCAGGTGACCAAGTACCAGATGGCACAGTAGCAATTGAACATGTGTTTGGACAGCACATGGCATGTGGAAGAGGGGGGGGGAAATAATGTACTTTGACAGTGCACTGTGATGACAGATGAGCACTTGGTGATCCCTTTTTTCTTTTCTTTCTTTTTTTAAAAGAAAACTGCGGAGCGTTGCAACATGCACCTTTCAGGCAGTAATGGATGAAAATGGCCAATTCATCATGGCCAGATCAAGTTGGGGAACTTGTGCACACCCACCATGCTAGAGGTGAATATACTCAATTACAGTTGAAAGCTAAGGAGGGTTTTCGTGTCGGTTTTGGATTTGCTGTGAGGAAATCACTACAATATTTAGAAACAGCCGCAAACCTGAGACAATAAACTTACCAAAATATTATGATTTATACCTGGATGAAAATCAAAGAAATAAAAAAATTGCATCAGATCCCCCCATTTGAAAATTGACAAAAACATATTGAAGTGATTAGGAAAATTATTACAGTCCCACTGGACCTAATTTCAAAGCATGCACCCATCCAAGTGAAGAACTCGCGCAGACAGGCCTATGTGAATGCAAAATAACCACTTCTCACCACCGTCAGAAAGTGGTTAAATGTGACGGCCAAGCGAAATCCATTATTCTGTTGGAATAATGGAAGCCATTGTGTCCAACCTTTGCACTTTTTTCTTTTCACAATTTCCATGAAATATTAAAAGAACTATTAAATTCCTCCATTTTAGCACAGATCCGTGTGACTATGACTGTACTAGATAATAAATGAAAGTGCCAGTGGTTGTTTACAGAGGTAACAAAGAGAGTGCATTTTTCAGAGACAGTTTTTTGGGGTCTCATTTCAATTTTCTTTCACAAGTGAAACTCAAAGGAGTTCCTCATTCATAACAAAAAAAATTTCATTTCCTGTGCAGAAATTGATTTTGCATAAGCTTCATTTGAAATACAACGACCCCCAAAAAATGACTTGGCAAGGGTCCAAATTGTTGCAGTTGTTGACCATTCACATGCTGTGGGACGACATGTACATCTTTGGCAGAGACAGCCACGGACACGTGGGGGCAGCAAACACATCTGGCAGCACAGGGCATTAATGTGGCCATCAACAATACTGTGGAGCTAGCAATTCACATGTACTTGGACAGCATGCTCCTCAGGCCATGGACGCAATTTTGGAATGATGCCATAAAGGACACTTTTCTCCACCAACAAGAAACACTGAAATGAAGACCATGCAATCCTACGGTGTACAAATATGTGCACGATGTGTGATGTCTAATCAGTAATCGATTTGTTCTGTTGCAATGCTGTGACGCATACGAGCCTTCATGAAAGACAGCCATGAAAAATTCATTAAGTCAATGTATAAGCTCTTTATCACAGATATAAACAAT
The DNA here is from genome assembly GCF_001949145.1 of Acanthaster planci. The sequence goes on from NW_019091373.1 coordinate 762,105, forward strand.
GAACAAACAGTGTCTATGAAACTCTTCCATTAGTAACAATAAACCGCTGTCCTCGATACTTAGCATTAAGGCCTTTTTGGAATTAATTATGTATGTATTCATAGAAGCTTCTTATTGCTATTGGCATCAAAACGGCTATCTCAACCAAAATGGACATGGTGGAAGCACTGCTTTTAAGGTAATTCTTATCTGCAAGTTGACATGGTAGAGCCAGGGTTTATTGATTAAATTGGTTGTGTGAATAGCAATACCCTCAAAACTACTGCATTATCAAAAAAAACAAATGAACAATGGAAAGACAATGGAACAATGAAAAGACAGTTGAACAAACAACCCCCCCCCAAAAAAAACTAAAATTTTACAGGTTTTATTTCCCACAAACCACCTGTATCCTGATTTTGTAACAGACAAATTAAAATGAAGTCACATCAGAATTCTTTATTAGGATATGCGTGGGCCCGATGGGAAACATTTAAGTTGCACAAGACTCTTTCCAGTGTTTTCCAACTTGTGATAACATCTAAGGAAATAAAAACAAGGGGTATCAGCGGATCTCGGGAACGGCTCCATGCCCGTTGTAAACGGATGATTGGCAATGCAAAGAGCACTGATTAGTCGGAGAAAACAATCTTGAAAATCTGGAAGGTCTTACCTTGAGCTGCAAGATTCCAAGAACGTTTCCAACATGTGCTTAAATAATGAAAAGGATACTATCGCTGGTAGAGGGGGAGCTGGGATCTCTTGACGCGGCTGGCATTGATGGCTGTCGCCCTGACCAGACCTGGCAAGACCTTGTGGTCAACGATTGCACCGTCAAACAGAGGTCCGAAAAATGGAACCTGAAGAGGCAATTGTGGGGGGAACATGATGTCATGAATTGAATGCTGTGATTCTTCAATAGGGATGCTGGGGTTATCATGGAGGAGGGGTAAATCACATGATTGGGTCCAGAGCCATTAGCTCATAAGAACAACGGCAAAACAAGATATTTTTATACAAGCATAAATTGATTGGGAAGACAAGCTTCTAAGGATAATCTGTATAACTGTTTTATTTCTACTTATGTTCTACCCTTATTGGATTTCTGCCGTGAACTCTTGGTATTTGTCAAATGAAACACAAGTTCAGTGTATATTGTATGCAGAAATGCTCCTCAAACAACAGTGAAATGGGAAGTAAAAGGAAATGGGATTCAGGAGACGAATAAAAAATAAAACTTTAATTTATATTTGTGCAAATTATTTTCGGCACAGATATCTAGATACAGTCGACTCTCGTTAACCACTTGCCTATGGGATGCCTAGTACTGGAGACATCGGCTTCATACGCATAGCTGGGGTGCCTGAAATCAGACAAAGCAGCTGGGCCTCGTAACAAAAGACCGTACTCGAAACAAAAGACTGAGCTGCTGGGAATTGCCATCATTTTTCAGTTGGCATTAGCAGAGGTAATACGTCATTGTTTTGAAACAGTATCCCACTGTTTGTGGCATTCAGAGCCCGTGGATTATCAGCGGGGACAAAAGTGCTCCAGCACCACACTCCATGTTAATCTGGCCGCATTTGAAAAGACACCACGGCCATTCAGCAACGCACTGGGCTAATTTTGGAAACAAAGGAAATTATGCAACACCTCACAATATGGACTCTCTTTACTGGACGGCAGGCCTGGCTGCAATACTCGGGCTTCAATGAGGGTGCTTGTCAGATTAGAGTAGCCACCAGACAGTCATTTGTGTGGGTGTTATCGTCCAGTAAATGAAGTAATGAATTGTTAAAGAATTAAACTTAAATGTGGAAAATCTTGAAAATTGCTCGGCAACTCATCCCGCATATACAAATTCCACCCGGCAGGAAGTGATTATTACAAGGGCCTTGGGACTTACAAACTTAGTTCGTATTATCCGGACCTAATCTTATGTGAAAACTGCCGTTCCGCTTGACATATGTATCACCAATCAACCGTAGGTAAAGGGTACAGCATACAAGTAGGACCAATGCATGACTTGTTGTTTAAATGCACGTACGTTTTGTTGTATGAATTTGATTTTTAAAAGTTTGTTTATGAAAGTGAGATGTATGTGTACAGTTTAATGAACAAAGACTTGTAATAAAGAATTATTCTGAAATGTCAGAATGGAGGGAGAGGACTTTCCACCAGTCATGTCGAGTCGGCCCAAAGGGATGCCATATCACACATCCCCTGCCGCCGGGATGAGATCCACACGCACACATGTAACGTAAGAACATTAGCATTTCAGTTGGTAACCAACACCAGAGCTGCACTTGTTGCACATAAAAATGGGTGAAAACCAGCTATTGGTGGTGTGGACATTAGAGGGCAAATATCACATGTTACTTTGGAAAGGTGTGGGGGGTGTGGTGACAAATTATTAGCGGGGGATGCACTTTTTTCTTCAAAACTTGTGAAGGTTATTTTCTTTCACATTTTTGGACTGAAAACCAAGGTTTAGTAATGATTTTCTTAAATTGAGACTTTGCAGAAATTTCAAAATCGGATGGGGTAAAATTTTCATGTTACGGTGGGGAGCGGGTAACAATTTTTTGATGGGGGCGGGCCTTTTTCACTGTTTGGTTATGGAACACAATTTTTTCTAGTTTCCTAGCGGGACTTTGATCTTGGGGACTTTTTTGGGACGGGGGAATCAAACGAAAGATTTGTTTTGTTCACCACTCTCCTAAATATCGTAGCGCTTTTGGTGGCACTCGCTTGTGTTCAGGTGGTACGAGAGCCGCCACAAAGAACTTCTTTGTTGGGTCAAATGCCCACTGTTTGTCTCTCTTGCTGCACCGGACACAAACGGCTTGATTCAGTGAGGGAAAACCACAGTGCTTTACTACTGTAGACAAACAAATTACAAAATCACCTTTCAAAATTGAATGGACTGGCTGATCGACAAGTTGCTTTCAAAAAAGCTCGTGCTAAATGGACAGATAACAAGAGATTTGCACTCAGCCGGTGCGCAAAAAATGCTCATCCTAACTGAAATCTCGCAACACCCAAGCTTGTATTATGAATTTTTTCCCTCATAGGGATGTGCACAGCTCAGTCGGGACTGGCAAAATATACTCGTCTAAACCGGAGTCTCGTCTTACCTGAGCTCGTATTACTGAGAGTCGACTGTTTATATTATGAAAGCAACACTTTTCACAAGCCTAAATCACAAAAACAAAGGGACAAAGGGCCCATGCATGGGGATATAATGACACACTATTTCCAAGGCTCATTAAATGCTGGGGGGGCATTTCCAGCTCACTGAGACAGACAAAACCATTATAAGAATCAACCCATTTCAAAATCTGGAAGCACTAAAGATCGGTCGGATCATCAACCAAGCTGATCAGAGGAACAGAGCAGATTTCCCTCAGTGCAACGATCGTTATCTTTTCTGACACAGATGATTTCTCAGTGACAGTGACAATAAAAGCCACCCTAAAATAATCCACTAAGTGTTATCTTGACCTACCTCTGGCTTTCTCTGTATCTGTATCCTGAACAGTTGGTTCTCTAGGGGATAGATGACAATGATGACATCGCCAAACTCGGTGGCGATGATCCCCCGCCGGTAATCCCTGGTGTGTTCCGACCAGACGATGTGTACCTCGTCGTTGCCAAGGTGACGCATCTTCAGTTGAAAAAAAAAAGGACACAGCAAACAACCAATTACTGAAATATAATCTCCTGTTTCAGAGGCGGCAAGCAAAATGACTCACGACATTAACCATTTCCTGACGAGTGCTTTTACAAATGCAGTGCCTATATAAGGACAATTTTCTGTTTTCAAAATTCTTCAAAAATTCACAATTTCATTTAATGGACGTTTACACCCACATGAATGACTGTCTGGTGGCTACTCTAATCCGACAGGCAACCCCCACTGACGCCCAAGTAATTCAGCCAGGCCTGCTGCCCAGTAAAGAGAGCCCAGAATTGTGAGGTGTTGCATAATTTCCTTAGTTCCCAGTAAAAAACAGTGGCATCTTTTCAAACACAGCTGGATTAGCGTGCACCAGTACTGTATAGCACATCGATGGGGAGCTGGAGCACTTTTGTCCCCACTGATAATCCGTGGGTGCGCTATGCCGAAAACAGTGTTTTACTGTTTCAAAACAATGACGGATTTCCTCCGATAAATGCAACTGAAAAATGATGGCAATTCCCAACGGCGGGTCTTTTATTCTGAGTATGGTCTTTAGTTACAATGCCCAGCTCTTTTGTCCGATTTCGGGCACCCCGGCTATGCGAACAAACCCAAGGTACCTGAAACCGGGTTCCCCAGCAGCATATGGTTAAACATCATCACTTTAACAATGATCATTTCATTTTCAAGCTCGAAGTTTTTATCTATAAATCTACATCCTTCCAAGACATTTATAACAGGAACCTGCTTGAATCCCCAAATCCTCATAATGGAAAACATTCTTTGTAGTTTTACTTGGGGGGGGGGTTACATGAAGACTGGGCTCTACCAGGATCTACAAAGACCACATGATGGGTTTGATTATATTACATCACACTGATAGGATCAATTGGGAGCACAAGTACTTGACATGTGCCAAAAATCAATACTAGGCATATTTCTACGGGAAAGCAAAATGAGTACCTATGAAGATAGAACTAGAATTTCCAGTAATCAAGAGCAAAGTACACTAATATTGTCAACTGTTGAAGATCACCATGTGAAGGACAGTGTCGTAGTTGAGACCTATTAAGACCATCATAAGACCATCATAAGACCAGCATAAAACCAGCATAAAACCAGCATAAGACCATCATAAGACCAGCAAAAGACCTCAAGTCTGAATTCAAATGAACTGCAACAAAATCATAACTTAATCATTGTTCACTCCCTTACTTGTGACTGGTCTTGTGAATGATCTTGTGATGTCTCCACTATAATAATGGTGAAGAGAGTCTCCTTTTTTGGTTTGTGATAGTCAAACAACATTTCAAAGGCAATGATATGATACACAGCACTTATACATTGGGTTATTAGATATCTGACATGAGCAACTACAAATCTGAGGCAGAATACTGAACACAGTTCACTCTCAGTAAAACTAAACCAAAACCAAGTCCAGCAACATTCGACAAAACTACACCAAACTAAAGCCCGAACTGCAAGTCCATGTTTAACACACACGATCTCAGCATGTCATTGGGATAGTTTTAGTGAATGCAGGCGCCGTATCCAGTTTTACCTTGTGCAACAGGTTGTTTTCAGAGGGCATGCGGGTGGACACATGGAAGATGACCTCCACGGTAGAGGTGGCGTAGTAGGGCGCCGTCTCCCCTGTGCTCTTATTACGCTGCAGACCACCCAGGAAGCCTTGATGAGTTGAAAGGTCAACCTGAAGTCAACGAACAAAACAAAAGGCAAAGATGTCACGCTTTTGCAATCTGGTGTCCACAGTCAGATTTAACATAAACAAGCTAATATTTTACTCCTGGTGAAACAGTGGGAGGGGGAAATAAACACCACTCCCGCCGACGCAATTTAGTAATGCTGCCAACTTGGAAAATGGCAACTGAAACGCAATCAGACAGGATGTGTAACAAGCACTTAACTATTAAGGTAAACTAGAAAAATTTTTTCTAGTTTTTATCTTTTAATTAATAACTTTAATCACAAGGACAAATTTTAATTTTAAAAAAGAATTTGAAATTGGTTTTATTCTTACATAATGGCTACAAAGTGTTCATAAAAACTCTAGTGTCTTACCTCCCAGGCTAGTCCTGCAATAAAGTTCTCAAACGCCTGGCTTCCGCGATCATTCCCCAGCACCGACATCTTGTCTTCCTGACCTTCGGCAACGTAAAGAACGGCTATCTTATGCGTCTCGCGACTGCAGAAATTTGAAACAAATAAACTATGTTAATATTTCCCATACAGACATTTGGCAAGAAAACGAACCAAACTACAAACGGCATGAAATCAGAACTGAAATGATAAACAAATTTAAATTTATGTCAAAATAACCAGACACTGCTGTCAACCTTTCACAAAGTTTTTCAAAAATCACTTTGATATCTTGCTCTCCACAGAAGCAAACAGAAGTGGAATAAAAATAAAAAGCCCCTTGGATGTCTCACCATTGTCTGGAATCCAGATTTTTGAGTTCTCTCAACAAACGATCATTCTTCTTCACCACGTTGATTTGGGATCTGTGATTGACAAATCAAAGTCAGGCCCAGGTAAAAATCAAATCATTGTAGATCATAGTGCTAGAGTTGTAAATATTCTCAAGGGTCAAAGATCCCAGCTGGCGTGAATTTCTGAAACTCAAACTTATTAATGTGTTTCCACTGGTGATCATGATGTTGTTTGCTTACAAATGCTTCACAGATTTCATCAACACTTCAAAATTCAAAAAAGAGAGAAAAAGCCAGGTTTTGCATTTTGCTTCTGACCGGTTCACAAATGCTAAGGATAACAGCCCTACCTCCTATCCCATGTCATGACACCCAGCTGGTCTAGTAACTGACGGCACATGTTGAACGGTGAGGTAGGCTCCTGGTGTGGGGTCTGGATCAGTGGCTCCGTCACCATACTAAATGGAATTGAACAACAGAAAAAAAAACCACCATCAGTAACCATTCTTTTGGTCCACATATAAACCCTCACCTGACTATCTCTGTGAATGCTTGCAAAAATCGTCTACTTTCTGCCCCACCAAAACTGATGCATATTGTACAGGTTAAACTGAGGCTACTTTACAATCATATGTGCATGATATCCAGCGTAAAAATTAGGCAGTCTTTCTACCTCACAAACTGATAGTAATTCAGTAATTAAGCCGATCCCTTAACTTTTGATAGATTGGGACAATCCATGCAATAGAGAGAAGGATCAAAAACTGCTACCCTAAAGACACTTTCTATGGCAAATTCTTGCTGTATGGTGAATCTCCCATATTGAAAATGGCTATAGCTTCTAACCAGTGAACAACATAGACATACATATTACATCAAGTCATAGCCACTAGCCAAATGATTCAGACAAAGCCCCAAATCCCCATTGGCTTGCACAACATCAAGGGTCTGGTACCTGTAGTCCTCTCCATGCTTACTGACGTAAGCCTCCTCACTGCTGTTCTGCTTCTTCAGGGAGGCAATGGCACTGCTCTCAAGCTCCTGGGGAATCTCCTCAGGAGCTGGGGAGACCAAGTTGAGGGGCACGCCTGGATTCAGCAGGCACTCCGGACTGGTGAAGCCAATGAACTGCTGGAGCTGTAGCATATATGAGAGAGAGAGATTCGAAATTGAACTCACTGGATGAAGGAATAAAAGCAGTGCCACAAGACCTCTTCCATGTAGCAACAGATTCAAGCATGCGGAGCTGTACATCTTGAGAACAACGATCAGAACTTTGGCAAGGACAGAACCTGCAAGGAATTTCAGTGCCTACTACCGTTCCAACTGCAAGATATATAATTTGCAGTCTCCCGATGCTGTCAGAACACCTGCCCAGCTCTCAAGCCACAAACAATATCTACCAATGCTGGTTTCCTCAGTTTGGATGGATTTGACACTAGTTCAAATGATATTGCTAGTGAGGAAATATATAATCTTGTCAGATCCAACACCGCTTTAATATTCACAGAAGCAAAACATGGCTGTTAGAACCGGGAGAGAGGGTGCTGATTTACTAACACGTAAATCTGCAAGTGCACACTAGAAGTGTTATATTAGGGCGGACGTACGAAGGTTGAAAATGGTTGTAACTGCATTACAGAGTTTTAAGATGTGGAAAGTTTCTGAGAACACTCAATCAGTACAAAATGCACCTGCTTCTGGCCTCATGAGTTGGTTTGGTTAACACATTTATGTTGAGCTTTTGTTGAGTTGCATTTTTGTAGAAAGGATTCTCTGACCAACCGTAAAAGCCCCCCCCCAAAAAAAGGCACATACCTCATCCAAGACATCAAGGGAGTCATCCACATCAATCCAAGATGGTAGGCGGCTGACAGACTTGTTGAGTATTCTGTAGACTGGGGACTTGCTCTTAGTGGAGGTGGTGTATTGAAACACACTGTTGCTCTGGCTAGGTCTGCGCTGTGGTTCTGTTCACAGAAACAAAACAGAACATGCTACAGTAATTGCACTTTAAGGAATAACGGCACTATTACCCTTTTAATCCAAAAGGTCTGATCGCAATTGTGAACAGGGGATATTTTCCGTGCAAGAGATAGTTTCCAGTCCTTGTGAATTTGATATCAACTCTGCGCTGTGATGTCCCAGTGCTGATTCCTGCATGCTTTACAAATTTCATATTCTCTTCAATGGGATATCCTCAAGCAGTTTTGAGTTATTTCACGTTCCAAATCCCTCCGATGGGAAAATCCAGACTCAATCTAAATGTTAGGTCTTCTGCTGCCTCCATGCACAAATATGGCAAATGTAGTCAGAGGATTGGAACTACTGGAAAACCCCCCCTTAAACCATACAGAGCATTAATTAACATTATACAAAAACCCTAGACAGATTCCATTTGTTCCTGTCCTTGCAAAAACTTGCAAAGAAGCCAGGTTGAAATATGTTCGAGTTTGAGGTTGCACATCCAATCAGCTTCCACGAGAAGCTTAGTGGAAAATCGAATCATTTGAGTCAACAAATGAACAACAAAGTACAGAGAGCTAAATTTAAAGGATCTGAATTTGAACAAAAATAAAACAAGGCAGAGCACTAAAGACAAGTAATATACTTTGGGCAAGTATCGGATACAACCAATCCATCGGCCGTACTGCGCCATGAACACTGTGAGGGGGAAAGGGGGATGCTGTCCCCTCATCTAAAAAAAATGAAATGAGAAACCTTGACCTGGATGAAAGCACCTGAATATCCATCCCCTTCCACTGTTTGGTTTGTCTGTTTGCTTCCCCCCCCCTTCCATCTGCTACTTTCCGGCGACGCCCATGTACTGACCTGGCACTCTCTGTACTCTGCTCTCTCCTGGGCCATACAGGATACTGGTGTCCCACACAAACTTGCCTCCTACGTTACGAACGACGATGCGAGCGTGGGAATTGGCCGTGGTCAGGCTACCGCTCAAGTCAGGAGCAAGCTCCTAGAAAAAAACCCAGAAATTGGCATCATCATTAATGACTTCAGCAACAGATGGAAAACTGGATGCCAAGAAAGAGGGAGAAATTAAGCATCACAAGACTTTCTGTGGCGCTCGTCTTGTTCAATGGCATTTAATTTGAATAAAAAGAATGAGATAAAGGCAAATGAAATCTAAGACAAGACAGAAGCCAAAAATGGGCTGCAAGGGTTTATAAACCAAAGCAGATACCTTTGGAGTAATGGGACGAAATGACAGGTACAAAGAAACTGGTGGAAACATGCACTAAATCTCTTTACCAAGAAGCTAATTTCACAACATTTGAGAGTCAATTTGACTGGCGCTCAGAGCAGGTGGCACTCAGAGCAGGTGGCGCTCAGAGCATTTATACAACTGCATACTGTGCGGAGACTTAAACTAGCATCAAGGCATAAGACATCAAAGGTGACAAATTCAGGGGAAAACAGTAAGTCACGCTGGTGGAAGTTTGCGCCCAAGCTCATGCATAATCAATTTTGGTTTAAGCAGTTTCTCCAGTGTGGAGGGTGCTGTAGGGAAAACACAGCCTGCCTTTTCAAGACTGAAAAACAGGGCGGTGTATGTAGAGTGTGTTAGCACTAAGACATGCCTTTATGACATGCGTACCTCATCCGACAGCTGTGCAAACGATATGAGTGACGAATTATTGAAGATGAAGAACTGGACGTTGGGCGAATTGAAGAGCGCCGAGGAGGTTTCGTCGGGGTCGCCGTTGAATGACAGGTCGTCGAGCTCATTGGCGAGGGAAGTGATGAGGGCTGGCCCACCCCCAAGGGGGAAGTGACTGAGATGGTTGATAAGATGACACATCACCTGAACGATGAAGGATAAAAACCACACACTTTGTAAGACAATGCAGATAGCATGGGTAACCGAACTGCAACCTACTCTGACAGAACAGATATTTTCGACTATCTTCCATCAGAGATACAGTCTTATGGCATTTGTTGCAACTGCCAATCACTTGAAATAAACACCTCTTGACTTACCAAGGAACACATCTGTTTGAGGGTAGGACAGAATTACAAAGTTCATGTCCCTATAACCACTAAAAAAGAACCCACAAAAATTAGTTTGTTGGGTTAGAAATCATTTTGGGGGCTAAGTTATTTCTCTTCGGCCTTTGATCCTCACCAAGAACAGCATTACGATTACACTTTGGAAAACAATGGAGTATTGCAATGGTTTCCTGTTGGCCAGAATGGTGCAACAAGCACATACCGTCTTTGCAGCCAGCCTGACAACCTTGCTTGAGGGCACGCTGAATTGAACAGACTGCATCTCGGCTGCAATAACAAAATGAACACAGCATTTAGGACCTGCTGGGCACGAAGAACAACTCAGACGAGGACGATCAGGATTTTCACAATAGTTACTTTTAGACTTCAGCATTAACTCTCCAATTGTCTGCAAATTTCACGATTCATTATCCTCTAAAGGTAGATTTTGGTAGAACTTGTAAGTAGAACAGAGACGGGCTGAACAACAATCAAGATTAGTCAGGAAGTTTAATTTGTACATTTGAATTTCAAACACTCTGACTTACACCATCTAGAATGACTATTTAAGTAATGCAGTCAACATTAAGATCGGCACTTGTCACACAAGACAACTCACCATCTTCAAACACCTGGTCCAGAGGTTCCAGTTGGGAGGGGCTCTTTCCGCCAAAGGAGTGGCCATCTCTCACAGTCTCCAGACTGACGTGCGGGTCGTAGTCGGCCGAGGCGAGCTCCGAAAAATTGACGCTTGTCCTCTGATTGGTTGAGACACCTTCTGCGGCATTCTGAAGAACCTGGTTTGAGAAAATGAAATATTCACCGTCATCTATGGTGCGAAAAGTGAACTCATGAACATGAGAAGATCATCTTCGTGGTTCACATGCAAAGTGTTCGTGAGGCAAGAAAGAGATTTCTGTCTTCCAAATTACTTCGAGTTTCAGACTTACCTTGAAAACTGTTTCAGACTTACCTTGAAAACTGTTTCAGACTTACCTCGAAAACTGTTTCAGACTTACCTTGAAAACTGTTTCAGACTTACCTCGAAAACTGTTTCAGACTTACCTTGAAAACTGTTTCCAGGAGAATCTTGGCATCTTTCTTAGAGCGTCCTTCGCTGACCTCTAGGAGAGCAGTCAAAGGGACTGCCATGCACCACTCCAAGAGGCAGAAGAGCATGGAGACAACCAACTATTAGACAAACAAACACCAGTCAGTGGCATCAGTTTGACAGTGAACAACAACTGAATCAACTCTGTGGTGTCATGCCCGTCATGACAGAGGACAGCACTCCTGCCGACCCCCGTGCGTGTGGTAATTGTTAAGTAACAATCAACGTACACCTTGTTCTGGCTTCTGTATTCTAACACACCTTTTTGTTGTCTTCATTTTCGGCAAACTCGGCATTGGAGAGCAAACTGGTAATTGTCATCGCTATAACCTAAAAGTATGAGAGAAAAAACTGAGTCATACTGATGCCCATGAAAGAAAAAAACTTGAAGTAATTATTAAAAAATACTAAATCTAAGAGAAAATCCAAATAATAAGGATAAGAGCCAAAGTCACCTGAACTCTACAACTGTCAATGTCATGTTAGTCCATTATGGATTAGATGAAGCATGCATTAACCTTCACATGCCACTAAAAACGCATGACCATGAATTACGGCACAACGTGTAAATTTAGGGAAGACTGTTTAAAAATTTCCACCAAACCGTTCTGACAGGCTTAAGCTGCTTGTTTTTTTGGCCAACACTCTACTGACCTCAATGATCTTCTTGGGTGCTTCATTGTTATGTCTTCTCATCATCTCTGCGTGGTCTGCCAGGAGCAAGAGCATATCACACGCTACCTGGGCAACCATTCGACTCTGAAACTATCAGAAATCAGACAACATGGAGGTGAATGACGACGATAAAGAGTCAGCAAGGTAGGCTGGCATGACAGGGTTCTGAAAAGAAGTCAACCCTGGAGTAGTTACAGCAAGAGAAACTATTCAAGTGTGGATGAAAATTATTTGTCTGTGATTGATTTAGCTCCTTAATGACAAATGTAACTCAGTGAGCCATTTGGGAATTGCGTGGTTCTCATGTGCCAAGGTTGATGTTAACTTCCTCCGTGAGTTGTAAAGAAACAGCATCTCCATGGTAACCTCTAAGTAACGCACTGCACGATGTATTGATGCAGGCCAAACTCATATATAATACCAACATCAGCGTTAAGTTCCAGTCTGTGAGATGTACAGGCAAAAGTGACTATACAAGACCACAATATTCCACAAGCTTTGTGACTGCAACTCAGGGAAGGGAGAGGGGGTACTACCAATCCGTAATACCTTTAGACTGGCAAGAAGTACACTGATGGCTTCCCTGGACCGGGGATGGAATGTAACATGAGCCATCTCCTCATACAGGAAGATGCCCAGACTGCAGAGGGCGATACAGCGAGCTTCACACATTGGCTCTTTGCGACTGCATTTGATCAACACCTTGATCAGGTGGTCCTGCAAGACAGGATGGATTGTTTATCGAAAACTTTTAGGCAGAGGGCACAAGGCTTGCTGTAACATATGCAGCTGTGGGTGTTAAAAAAATCTGGTAAAACGGAAGTGCACAGTGAAGCCTACGCACAACATGGACATGAAATAAATCCACTGGTACTAAATGCCGCAAACAGAGGTATACTGTTTCAAAACAATGATGGATTACCTCTGCTAATGCCGACTGAAAAATGAAAGCAAGTCCCAGCAGCTGGGTCTTTTGTTCTGAGTATGGTCTTTCATACATAGCCCAGCTCTTTTGTCCGATTTCGGTTACCCCACTTATGAATACAAACCCAAGGTGCCCGGTTCCGGAAACCCCAGAAGCAAGTGGTTAACCACCTGCTGATAGCATGCTTGTTCCAGATGCAGTGTTAGTTTTAGTTGAAAACAAGGATTTTTCGTGACAAACAAACTTCATCACAATGTTTGGAGCGATACCCGCTAGAAGCCCTCGCCATGGTCCATGGATGCCGGAGGACTCCACACGCACTCATGCTAAAGCAAATGGACCTTCAGACTGGTCAAACCTGCAACACTGCTCCAACGCCGGGTCTGAAATGCACTGGTGCCGAACACGCAAGCCTGTCTGTGGGTCTCTTTTATTACATAACACCACTGCAATCTGCAACGACAGCCTGGCACTGTACCTTGACATCCTTGCATTGCATGGTGCTGATATCTTTGGGTGATGGCTGTAGCACGGTGATATTGCAGAAGAGATTGGGGAAACAGACCAAGGAGCCTAGCAGGGATAACGCTTCTATCCTCGGTGCCTGCGGACAAGAAAAACAGAGGAGAGGAGAAACAAGCGTTGAGGACAGCGGAATGAGAACAATTCATCGGGTGCCTGGAAGAAGATCGTAAACGGTTACGAACTTTTGCCATGAAGCATAATCGCTGCAAAAAAAAGATTTTCCTGGCAAAAGGATGTGTGCCTGCAACTGTTTTATTTTGATGAAATATGAAGATTTCTTTGCAACTAGTAACAAAAAATTTCCCAAGTCGTTTGGTAAGTTGTTCAAAGGTTGCTTTTTGCACAGCCTGTGTTGATTTTGTAGTCAATTTTATCCGTTTTTACTAAATACAGAGAGTGTACACCCTTTTACCAGAACATTTTCTACTGTGATCATGCTTCCGGGCAAGAGGGCGTAAGCACGCTTACGACCTTCTGCCAGGCACACAACAAATTCAGCACCGAGTCCCATTGGGTATCTCTGCACGGACAGCCCGCACACTGAAAAGATAAATGCTACATTATTTCAGATGAGCTGAATGCCTAGACAAAGCATGACTTTCCCCACTTATACTTCAAACTTGGTAAAGTACCGATGTTAAATTCAACATGCCCCAAATTTTGCTGAGAACACTATCCTGTAAATGCGTATGGCTGGCAGAAAAAAAAGGTGTTCATTCAGACAGAAAGACTCTGCTAATCTATTAAATCATAAGAGGTGCTAAGTAGCATGTACTCAGGAACTGGTGAGTTCAGCATGTTTTGGATTACCCATACTGCTCACAATCTCCCAGATGAAAGGAACTTTGGCTTCGTGATGCAACGCTATGAGGTTAGTCCCATTTTGACTGCCCAGTGCAATCTTGAGCATGAAATCCTCGGTAACTGTGAAAGCCACTGATCAGATATCATTTTCGGACTCCATAAAATCTGCAACTCATGAAGAGTTTTGTTAGATGTAAGGTGGGAATGTAAATGATCACACTGCAATCCTGCATGATGTGCTTGTGGTCTTTGAACAACCGGACAGATACTTTGGGGCCAGTTTAACATACGTCTAGGTTGTGGTGGGATGCAATCATGTTGGCAGCTTGGATGTAATCTAAGATGAGCAGGGTTGACCCAGGGAGGCCGCAGGAGAAGAAATCCGGAGCGCTGTACTGAATGATGGTGTTGATCACCTCCTGGCAGGCACAGGAAGAAATAATCATCAAAGGATTAAGTTAGTTTTTGATTTTCGGTTTGAGATCCGTAATAAGCACTGCACTGGGACTCAAACCCATGACCCCCTGCTCATGAGAACAGATGTCCTAATCACTTGACCACAGAGCATTCAGGGATAGGCGACCAGCTTGAAATTTCACAAAGCAGCAGGTACTGCTGTCAGTGACTGTAGGAGGAATTATGCGTCATACACACCGCATCCCAATACAACATGGTCACAGATTTTGCAGTGACGCTCAGAAGGAAAATCTTAAATTTTCAGTCAGATACGGCACAAATCAGAATTTTCAGGAGACTTTTTCCCAGGGCAATATTACTATTTGACATAATTTTCCTTTTGTAGTCAAGGGTACCCATGAGGAACCTTGATGCAACGGGATGGCATTCCCAATGACGTAACCACGTCCTTAGAACTATAGTTACACAGACGCCACCTGTCTTAAAGTAGCTCGTTTGCAACAACAGCCTTTAAATCAGAGGAATTCAACAGAGGATTTCTGGGTGCTTCCTAAAACTCACCTGGTCCATTCCGACCAGGCCGTAGTGCAGCACCCTATAGAAGTGGGTCAGATGGTCCCTGGGTAAAGGGTGGTCTTGTTTCCTCGTCGTCATTGCACATAGGAGTTTGTAGGCCGACAGCCTACCTTGCTGGTAACGATCTGATAAATGCACAGCCTGTGAAGGAAGAAAATTGTGCCAACATGTGTATGAAGAACCAGAGTTGCAAAGTCAGCATTTGCAACGTCACATGATTCAGGGCAAGTGTTAGGTCGCCAACATTCACCTCAGGACTTGTCTGGTGTCTTTGTGCCATTGTCTTTGTGGGCATCCTTTACAAGTCTCTGCCAGAGCTTGCCCTGAAGTCTTGTGATTAATCAAAAGTGATTTAGTCTGGAAAAAAAATCAATGTAAGACTGCCTAAATATCTAAAATGTGTGGGTAAATTTCAGCTAGCTTTTACATCATTCCCTAAGGATCAATCAGTAACATAACAAGCAGAATTAACTATAAATGAGCTTTTACTTACCAAGAATGCAATCAAAAATAAACAACAGGTATATACATTCTATAATTACTATTGAACTGACAAAACCAATACATAACTTGCCTGTGTCTTTTCTCAATGCTACCTCGCAACTACACAAACACACAGAAATTCTCAACATTCATTTTTGACCACTTCTAAAAGAGTCACGAGGCAAAACAATTTTAGTGCAAGAGAAAAAATACTATCCATTTTTGATACTGAGATGGGAAGAACGCAAGCAAAGCGCAACCCTTGAGAGAACCATTGCTAATGTTACAGCAATTTATGAGATTCTGTTAGTGCTTCTGTTGATGGATCAGAAACAAACTGAGCTGTCACCTTAAAGAGCCAAGAAGAGAGAATCCTGAGAGGTGGAATGTATTCAGGTGGTGGTGGGGTGTTCTGGTTGTCGGAACTCACACCAAGGTTGTCCCTGATCTGTGGATACAAAAGAACAGAACAAGCAGTGGTATCTCAACCAATCAGCACCAGTTATTAATTGGCCACGCTGCACTACAGACTGATTCATTTAACCCTTTCGACCAATCACAGCTGTGACGTGTGCCTGACATGCATGCACAAAAGTCTGATGTGCATGCATGCATGCATATTTGATGCACTTGGCTGGAACATGGTGTGTGGCACTGGAGAGGGGTACCGTTAATACTACCCACGTAAGCAGGGGCGCCGGGGGTAACTGGATCGGTCTACTGAGACTACGTCCAAATTACTTGGCTCTGGGTGGAAACAACGCAAACGAGCCTATCTGCCCTGAGCAGAAGCACCCTTTCGTCGGTTGAACAGAGGCTAAGAGCCCATAGGAAAAGAATGAGCCACTACATGACAGCTTCCATGTGAGCATTTTACAACCAGATCATTTGGACAAAGACTGGGAAAGGTGTATGTACTTGGGCTATGAACAAGGTCTATTCGTCCGAGTCAAATGCAGCATGTAAACGGTCCACTTCCTCCCCTTACCTTTGCCAGCAGCTGCCAAGTGGTCCACAGACACTCCATGACCATGGCGTGCAGCCGGGCAATCTGGATGTCATTGACGTCGCCCAGGCAGCCCAGGATGCGTCTCCATAGCACGAAGGCCACATCGGGCTGCCAGCCGGGCCGAGTGCCCCCAGACATGATGCTGGCATCAGGGCTCTGGACACTCTCTGGCAGGGGGGGGGGAACGGGGAAAACAGAGTGGGGTTATCGTGGATGAGCTAAAATACCCTTCTCTTGACTTTCTGGAAAGTCACTGAAGCTGTCTATATATCGATCACCTTGAAAATTTCAAGACACATTTACACCTCAGGAACTTGTATGTCATCAAATCTGATGAGGTGAATTTTTCAATTGTTAGTTTATTTCATATCCAATAAACTGAACACTCTATGCTCTTCATTTCAAGTACTCACCAGCAGTCTCAAATGTGGCTTCGTCAAGCTTGTCCTGCTCCTCCAATCGGATTGGCTCATAGATGTGCGAACCCTTCCCGGCCACGATCTCACCATTGATGGCAGTCCCCGGTGAGGGGGTACTGGACAGCGACTGGTTGGCCGGGGACGGGGTGATGATGTCCGAGGCGATCATGTCGGTCAGACTGGTGGGCGTCAGGCGGTTGTTGTCCAGTATGGTCTGGGCGGTGTCAGGCGTGGCGATCTCGGAGCTGTCTATGCTGACGGTGTCTGTCTGGGTGTAGCTCAGCTGGTACTCACCCATCTTGGTCTCTTCTGTGGGACGGGGTATGGGACATTGCCAATAAAACCACTTGCTCTAACCCTCCCAGATCCTTCAAGGTTTAGGTGATTTTGCACAGTTGACGAAGTAAACGGAAGAGGTTGAAAACCCCTTGAAGGTGGATGTACAAAGATGCACTATCGGGTTTCTGCCAGTGGGATGATTTGGGGAGATTCAAGACATTCTTAAAAACTGAGGACGGAATTGAAGTAACTGCTGTCATTTTTTCTCCTGTTTGATATCCCACAGCAATTATATACAGAATAAATTCACTGCGGCCGTACCAGAGTAAACAAACGTCACTGGAACTTGTTTTGTTAAGTGCACACAGGTGGTAGGCTTATGCATTGAATACCTCTCTGACCAAAAGGTTGACGTAACTTGCAAACTGCATGCGTGCCTCAAGTTTGAGAATACATGTACGAGTGAGATGACACCGCAGTAATATCGTCTCCTCAGATTAGTGCTAGCAAAAAAAGGCCTGGTATGTGTTTCTTAAATAACTTCTAAACTTTAGGTCATTCAAAGGGTATCTTCATTAGCTGCACTGACATATAGGACTCATCATCACAGCAGTCGCTGTCGACAAAATCTTGCTCATCTGGGACTCATATCAACAACCTCAAGCACCCTAATCAAGCTTGCTGGGTGCTAGCTGACAGGTTTGAAGTAACATACATCGCAGCAAACACCACAATTCAATGAATTGTGGTGCAAAACTCCAATGCCCATATGAACAATCGGTATAGTTTTCCTTAACACTTGGGGTTTAGGAGACTTACCGTATCTGTATTCATCGTTCTTGCTTGCTTTTTCCTCCAAGGACATCTTGTCTTCCTGTGAGTTGTCTTCGGACGGCGTCTTGAATTCTGCCCCCTCCTGTTTGATGGATTTCTCCTCCAGGGAGATCTTGTCGTCCAGGGAGAGCTTGTCCTCTGGCAGGGTCTTGAACTCCAAGACGTCGTTTTCATCGGTCAGGGACTTCACCTCCATCACGTCGTACTCCTCGGGGAGGGACATTGCCTTCTCGTTCAGGGACTCTCTCGTTCCCGGCTCGCTGGCTGGTTGAGGCTCGGGCGCAGAGGCTTGCCTGGCAACTGGGACTGAGAGGGCAAATACAACAGAATTTCATTTCAATGGAATCCATGAAATACACTTCTGTCACATTTACATGAGTTTTCAGTCTCTGAATAGCAATTTCAAGGGGTTTAGGACCTTTTGGGGTTTGAATGTAGCTTCAAATCTACACATGCGTGAGCAAAGCCACCCTAGGTAGGTATTCAGTGCAACAGTTGCTGAAGAATCAAAAGCGGCAAGAACCAAAGATCGTATAGCGCCGTGTAGCGGCGCAAGATGGCGAACTTCACCGTGAACACACGTAAAATGTTGTAATCGCAAAGGCACCATTTTAGCAAGCAATACGCCTGCGCAATGGACATTACTGCATAGGCGCAGGCGCCGCGGCAGGCACGTGCACCTGGTGAGCCTGCGCCGAAGCATTACCGTAAACCGCGCAGGCATATCGCTTGCTCAAATGGTGCCCATGGATGGAGTTATCCATCTTGTGCCTTCAGCGCTATACGATCTTTGAAAAGAATAAGGATTGCTGCCAGGATCACTTCTCTTTTTACTTTTCCCCTGCTGAATTAGTGGATGGCCCTGTCCATGAGCAAACCTCATGCATGGATGTTTCCGTGAGTTACATTTCTTAATCATATTGCATGTGGAAAAAAATCTTCACACTTTAGACTCTTTGCCAACACTGACGTCGTTGGAAGTCAAAAATGAGTTAAAATTCAGAACACAGAGTTGAATCCACAAGTTCTGACATAAGACTTTTGCTGCTTCTCTCCAGCAGTGTCTTGTTGATTTGGATTGCGTCCAACAGGACTCATTCTAGTGTACTCATAAAAGTTATTCTTGCCGTCAGTGTTGTATTCGAGTCCATCACAAGTCCCTGCAATTCCCTGTAAGGCCATCACAAGTCATTCAGTCTTGAGCCAATTCGCAAGCTGTTCAGATGACTGGTGCCAAAAACATTCTTTTGTAGTTGTTCCCCTATTACTTATGACTGGCCTTGTGGAAGACTTGTGAAAGGACTTGCGATGGCCTCGAATACAACAGAAGACTACTGACATTGTAAATAGTGAAAAAGGTGCGCACCGACATTATTCTTTATACAGTTTAGAGGCTTGGATGCTTCCACAAGTGCATGCAATTGCAAGATTAATTTCTGGTCCTTTAATGAATAAGACCGAGATGAACCGCAAGCAGCTGTGATTTTAGAACATATGATTCAGTACAGAATGAGTTTTGAATAGACGACCTGCAGCTGAGTATGCATGGAGTTTTCTCCACCGTGGTCCTACGAAATGAGACAGTTTTCGTGGCCATGTCCAAACTTACTAGTGTGCGCTTGAGTACCTTGAAAGCGGTGCGTTCCCTCGGTTAGTTTTCCCTCACTGCTACTTCTTGTTAGGCTACCCAAGGCATCGTCCTTGGCCGAGATGATTTGCAGGGGCTGCTGATGGTACAACGAGGGCTGGGAGGTGCTAGTGCTCAGAGGCACTGCAGGACAAAAGATTGCCAGGTTGAGTTTCTCAGTGTTGAAGTCGAGTACTTTTCTCAAGGCTCTCCGCCAAATATTGAACTGGCTAAGAGGGAATAAAGCTGGAATTCATAGGCATTTGATGGTAAATAAAATACCGTATACACGGATGAACAAAAGTAAAGCTACAAAATAAACGTAAGACTTCAGATGCTCCCAGTTTAGTAAAGATTTAAGTTTTAAGGAGACAAGTGCTAAGAAAGTACTAGGCGGAGTACTTTTGGAGTACTTTCCTCCTGAAAACTTAATTTTCATTAAACAGTGACAGTCTGAACTCATCAGTTTACTGTGTAATCTTACCTTTGTGCATGTACCATAACATGCCCATGTGCTTCAGCTTTGGTTCCTCCTAACTGATTAAATATTTGGCAGAGAATTCGGTACTCGAAAAGTACTAGATTGTTTTTGTTTTTTTTGAGGATGGAATTGTTAATGTCCCACTGGATTCTATGTTACAATTATTAGTCATACTTTGGAACTGGAGTTAACCACTTGCAGCCAGGGTTTCCGGTACTGGACACGGACGCTTTATACCTGTGGCCGGGGTCTCCGAAATCGGACAAAGGGAACTGGGCCATGTAACAAAAGACCATACTCAGAACAAAATACCAGGCTGCTGGGCATTGCCAACATTTTTTCACTCTCAATAGTGGAGATAATCCAGCCTTGTTTTGAAACAGTATACCACGGTTTGGGGTGTTTAGAGTGAGTGGATTACCACCGGGGACAAAAGCGCTCCACTACCGCAGCGATGAGCCACACAGCACCGCTGCATGCTAATCTGGCCTCTATTGAGAAGAGGTCAGCAGCGTACTGTACCAGGTTCGTGAACAAAAGAAAGTTACATAACACCATACAATCTGGGCTCTTTTTACAAGGCTGCAGGCCTGGCTGAAATACACAGGTGTCAATAGATTTTGTCTGTCAGATTAGAGTAGCCACCAAACAGTCAATCATGTGGGTGTTAACGTCCATTTATTGAAATGATGAATTTTTGAAGAATTTTAAAAACCCAAAATCTTGAAATGTACCGATTATGTGCACTGCATTTTTCAAACCACCCGGCAGCAAGTGGTTACAATTCCTCCTAGGTAATAAACTGTCTGGTCCATGCTAATCTGGACAGAGGATAAAGAAATATGTTTCAGAAATGAGAGGCAATCCCGCAATACAAACTCTGCAGAGAGCAGAACCAGGCTGGACTCCCCAAAACCTGTCGGCCCAAGTAAGATTCAAGCTCAGGACAAAAGCAGCAGAAGTTAAAGAAACCGAACGCCCCAGTGACTAAAGAGAGTGCCAAAGCATAAGGGTACCATAACAGCATCCAGATCGTTTTGTCCAATTTGGCAAAATAAAAGATAGGAATTGCCTGGAAGGACGGCTGAGAGCGGTATTCTTGGCCAACATGAGTGAGACCCACACCATTTTGTTACTGACATCAAAGGCTTCCTTGTGTGTTAAATATGAGCCCGATTCCACTCTCCAAGTAATCTTTTATCAGATGTTCTATTCACTGTATGGATGGCAAAAGCTCCAAATCTGAGTTGGAGTCCTTCAGTGCACATATAAAAACCATCTTTGGGTAGAGACAGGTCTTTCTTCCTCTAACGCGTTCAACTGCGGGGCCGTTTGACTAACATTTGTTGAGGCTGGCAAGAACGGTGGTTGCCTCTGCCTTGGACGACACATCTCTCATGTAACCCATCTTCTGCCGCAGGCGGTCCAGGTCGTCGCGGCTGCCCACTGTGCTGATGCGGTCCCGGTGCTTGCCTCCAGCCCCATCCGCCTCGTCCGAGCCCTTCGGGGAGCTGGAGTCACAGCGGCTCCAGCCCCGGGAGAAGGTACGGTCATGCTTCTTGCTGCCATCCCTGTCGCGGTCGGCCTGGGGGGCGGCGGTGGCCGCTGTCCCCCGTGGACCCCGCAGACGCCTGTTGCGGTTGTCCTGCAGTTTGTCCAGGGGCAGGTTGTTCAGGTCCATGCCGTAGACGCGCTTGGCCAGGACCCGGGTCAGTGTCTCCATGGTTTTCTGTCAATGCAATAAGACGAATCATCATGATGAGACATATTGCAAAAAGGCAGTGCTGAAACATATTGACTACAGTAGACTTCCAGGATCCAGAGACAAATTTCTTCCAGCCTTTTGTAAAAGCAATTCTTATATTATTATTTTATATTCCTCAAACAAATAAAAGCAAGCAGGGTATTTAAACTCCACTTTTTCTCTGAGCAGATAAATCTGAAAAATATAACTTAATGAAAATAAACAACCGAATACAAATAAAATATTCATGGACTTGAATTTCTGGTAGTATCCATGATACTACCAGTAGCAAAATTTCGTAATCTCCAAGATGGAGACGGAGAGAAATGGAGAAAAGAATAAAGCATTGCTGTTTGCTTTCAGTTTGCTTTGCATTACCTTCATACAGAATGCTGGAGCGCACTGTTGATATGATGTGAAAAATATTTTCAAAAAGTATTATCTGAGGATTTTCAACTTACCGACCACTCTGTGATTAGCTCCGCCCAGTGGGTCAGTGAAGACAGCACATTCAAGAATCTATCCCACAAGTCTTTGGAGACGCGGATCTTCAGATTGGCTTTGATCCAGGACACAATCAGAGTCTGGAAGCAACACATACGGGGAGACTTAAAATCTTTTCCCTCGAGAGGTGTCCAGAGATGATGGCAGGGACTACATAGCTGCTCTATTTATAGGCTACACAATATCTAATCTGAATGTATGTGCCTGCTGCAGCGTCCATACATACTTCTGATGGACACGGTTTCAAGGTCACATTTCCTTGCTGTTGGTGGATCATGTGATCTTGACCTACAGGCTTCAAAAGTCAAGACGTAATCGACCACCTAAGATCTGACGAGATCAAACCTGATCGGCCAAGGCAGTGGCTGATGTACAGCAGTATCAGATATTGATCATGTTGTGGTCTATATTGTTACAAAACATCCCACTCCTGGTTCCCTGCTGTGCCATGCGATATTAATGAGAACAGCCATGGAACCACCTTTGCAACTTTGGAGGGATGGTTCCAGATAGCACAAACTTATCCCACACAGATATGCTTCGCAGCTGTCTATTCTACAAACTCAAACAGGTCACTTATATTGTAAGTTTTTCATTCATTTTTCCAAACTTCAATTCTATGCTATCGAGCATCACTGTCTTGGTCACATGTCATTTCTTTCAGTTATTTCCATTATTTGTTGGGAACAGCAAACCTTGAATACATGTAAATCTCGGCTTTTCATTAGTTGTACTTAACTGGGGTTATTTCAATTTGTGACACTCCAACAATTTAACACACTCCTCCTTTGAAGCAATTTATCTTTCATTCTTATTTATATTTTGACTAGTCAACAAAGTTTAAGTAACAACATCGGCAGTTGTTACAATAAGATGCAAACTCCCAAACTGCACAAATTGAATAAACTCAACTCTCAAAGATCCAGGTTATTTTGGACAATCCCATGAATCAATATGACATTTGAAGTTCACAACCTAAGTTGTGTCAGCCAGCATACACTGAGCACGCAATGGAAAAAGCATGGATTTTAGGCTAACTTGTCTCACCAGAGTGCGTGTTGTGCGAGAACACCACATTCCATTTCATCAACGATGATATTGGAGGAAATGTTGACGGGGACCCCCCCCGGTGCTTTTAGGGTTATCTCGGTACATGTAACCCTATCATCAGAATAGAAGGCTTGTAACTTCAAATGCTGATAGACTGAGATCATACCTGAAACAGGATCTGTGCTAACTGCTGGCCGAGGTTCAGCCTGGACCTTGAGGGTGCCCCTCCCAGTACGCCTTCTGTCACTCGCAGCAGCACCATTAAGAGCTGCTCCCACGTCCTGGTTTCCATGGTGACGTTCATGACGACGTGCCTGTACAGCTTCAGCACACGCTTGCATATTTCGACCTGCGCAGAGTAAAATGTGAAGTCTTTACGTTCGGGCCAGGTGAGTTTCAGTAAAACTTCTCTGGAATCCACAGGAGCCTTCTAATGGCGATGGTTAATAAGACCTTGGATCTGATGATACTGGAGAGAACCATGACAAAGATTTCTGACTTTGAGTAATAATCTCAACTAAGCTTTGAGAATGATTATCATAGAACACCTCAATATTCATATTTGAATCAGGACCAAAATTCTGTCACAACCCTCACCCTAATCCTTCAAAATCTATCGCAGAGTTTTGGAGGATTTTCCAGTTGCATTTCACATGCTTAGCAAATTTTGGCACACTTCCGACATCACAAAACCTTTCACTGGTAACATACCCCTCACGGCATTTTGACTGGTAACCAGTTTTTGCTATGATCACATAAAAATAACTATCTGTCTCTCATCAGCGCCAACATCCAAAAACTGGCCCAACATCTATTTTTCTTTTTTATTTGTCATAAACTTTATTTGAAATGAAATATCCAGCAAATGCAATTGCAAAGTTTGAAGTGTTGACTCTTTCAGTAGTACTATGCAGTAGGACATCTACAGCAGCAGGATGTAAGCAGTGTAAAGTAGGATTTCACATTAGCGCCATCTGCACATGGCCGCATCGAAACCAAGGCTCTCAGTGTTGAACTTCATCACATGCGCGCCCGCGGAGTCGACACAGTACATGCAGTATCCGGTTCGTGAGACGCCACTTCAGTTTAAACCACACCCACTGCGCATGCAGATACACGAGCATTGCAGGTACATCAGTTTGCGAAAAATTGTCGTTAATTTTTTTTTTATTTTACGTGTCGAGTCATCCTCAAAGACTCTTCCACAAAAACTTGCAGCCTGAAAAGTCTGAATTTAACATATCTTTACGTATTTTGTGTCTTGATTCCTTACTTTCAATCATCTGATCCTATTAAGAATTGAAGCTGACACGTACAGCCTTGTTTTCAAGGCAAAAGTGTGCAGATCAACGCTAAAAGCGTCATATTGGGACCCCTCTATTAGCATGGTCAAGAGGTTAGTCTCCAAATTTTTTCCTGTTTGTCCGACTTGAAATATTCCAGGCCAAGATTTGTTAGCAGAAATGGAGGGCTATACACCCTTGTGGAATTCAGCCCCTGACTTCACTGACCTGATCCTTGATAGCCTGGGGTGGGCTGTTAGGGACGGGCTCCAGCAGGAACACGTTGGCTGAGTTGGTGATGAAGACCTGGATGGTGGCCTGCAGGCCCGCCTCCACATTGCAATTCTTCAGGCCTTCCTTGATGGCTTCATTGATGGCGCCTAAGTAGGAGCTGCTACCGGGGCTCCTCAGGGAGGTGGGAGACGGGAGCACTGGCTGGGCTTTGTCAGGCTGGCGAGAGGGGGAAAATGAGGAAATTGAAATGCAGAGAGTTAGGAAGAGTTATATCCATGACTGAAAGTCAGTCAGAGTCAGTGCACAAATGTATAAACAAAGTTTGAGGCTGGGGGGTCAGTATCCCCTTCCTTAGCCAGTCACCAGAATCGGTCAAACTCAGTGTCAAGTCCTCTTGGCAAAACATGGCTGCCTAAGTATCGCCCTCTTTCTGAGTGGTCTGAGTAGTTAGTGTGACACATGTTCACTATGTTAGGCGCAGCTATCGCGTAAGACAATTATTTGTACATTTGATCTTCACCTGTGTGTGACATCACCACATGTGCATCTGATACAGAATGAAAACACTTGGCTGGCTAGTGGAGGTAAACTGTGCAAGTTGGAATAGGGTTCTTAATCCCGAATAGGTATGAATTCAACTTCATTAAAAGGAGCATAACTCAAAATTTCATTAGGCAATGCCATGAACTTCAGGATACCAGTGACCTAGTCTTCTTTTTCCCCAAGTTTGAGAATTCTTCATTCGATTAAAAAAAAAATTGACTGTCTTCAAACATGCCTAAGTTATTCAAAGTTTGTTTAGAATAATTATTGAAACTAAAGTTCATAACACTGCGAAACTCACACCTCAAATTTCTGACTCAGACCTCCAGTCTTCACCTTCTTTTATAAATCATCAGCATGATGGATGAATTTCCATGTTAATTTATTTAGATTAATCTATTCCCTTTCAGAGGCTTATGACAAGAACATCATTAAAGATATCAAGATGAAATTTTTGTTTCCTTGATTTGGTATGCCAAGGTACATGTATCTTCAAGAACTGTTTCAGGCAAATCTGACTGGTTTTCTACAAGTGACAAAAGATGAGACACAAATCTTATTTCACCTTCAAAAGTGACATCCAACACCGGAAAAATATACACTGAAAAAAATATTTTTTTTCACATGCTTGAAACCTTGTATCAAACATTTTTTTCAAAGACTAGTGACATGCGACTGACTTCTGCCAAGGGACTTAATTCTGACAAGTGACTCACTTCTGACAAGTGACTCACTTCTGACAAGTGACTCATTTCTTTCAAGTGAGTCACATCCAACAGAAAATCGGGTAACACGTGTTTAGGGGTCTAAAAATATGGGCAAGATTTGGTTTTCACACCACTTTTAAGCTTTCCACTTTTAACAGGAAAACAATATAACAGCCTCTAAATATGTTATCAAACGAAACGTGCCAATTGGAGTGCCAAAAAGTGGCGAAGCACCCAAACTTTCAGATGCTATCAATGGAACACTGTTAAAGAGGTCAAGCTGAAACCTCATTTTAACTCATTTGGTATGCCAAGGTATATTTAGTAATTTTTTTTAGGCAAATCGGAAAGGGGTCACTCACATGGAAGGGTGTGTGAATTGGCACAGAATGACCTTAAATCCCTGGACTGATCACTTAGCTCTGTAAGAGCAATTTCTATATAAGCTTATGGTGGTTGTTTGACAATCTGTTTTAGTCGAGCCCTTCCTTTACAATAAACTGTATATAAAATGTACACGCACAGCTAGAATTTAAGATTCCGCATTCTGAGAACGCATACATGCAGTCAGTATATCTGCAGTCTGTGACCTTTGAATATTTTACCCCCCAAAGTGGGAAATGTAAATTTTGCTGACTCTGCCAATCCTTCCTGAGACTTTCCTACTGATGCCTTGGGCACATTTTGACACCAATTCCGATGAAAACTCAGACCTCCAGATAGCCTAGAAGGTAACCTTTCCTGACGCAGTTATGGCATATTCTCCCATTCACTTCTGCACACCAAAACCCTCCTCGGGCACAAACAACTGCGTACATGACTCGTGACAGTAACACCACCACTTTTGGACCGATTCCAGGAGAGGAGGAGTTGATTCCCATAACACCTGAATACTCGTAGTGGCCCCCGTCAATGGTGGAAGAATCTGTACAGTTCTGGCTAATAAGTACGATGCTTTTCACTGCTCATGGTGGCCATTTAATAGTGTCCAGTGGTGGCTTGAATGGATTTGTCAACACAAAGAGTCAGTGTCTTTACATGCAAATCAAATTCTAAAACATCTGTCATTGGACAGGTTAGATTTGACACTGGGCAACCCCCTCTCCCAGATGAGAGCGGTTTGAATAAACCTTGACTCTTACGACATTCATGCAAGTTAAACATGATGACAAATGTTTCACAAGCAACCAAAACTGAATGCAATGACATCTGGCATTACTGCGTAACATTACGTGATGTTTAATTTTCAATTCAATTTAACATTGTAGAATCCGGCTTCTTAGTGAGAAGTGACAAAAAACCCAAATATTAATGTGTTGGGCTAAAGAAGTGAAAATACCATTAATATGTAACTGACTGATTTTGAACACTTTGAACATTAGCAAGGCAAAATTTCATACTGAATGACTGAGACGCTTCTAGATGCTGGTTAGTCCAACTGATTCTACTTGCCATAAATTAACTGCAGCTGGAAAAACGTAATGAAATGAAAGGATTAATTTGGTTTGATGCATGGATTAGAGCATTAAAAATGTACAAATGAAAAATAACGCTGCATTTGATCTGTCTATGTTAGATGTAATGCAAGTATACTAAATTTTTTCTCTGCAATGTTTCTGACCTGCGACATCATTTTTTACGACAGACATGCTGAAAGGTGAACAGGGCCTGAGAGAGAGCACGGCATCCTATTTGTACGTGTTACTGATGGTACATGTTACATATTTAAAGCATGCTGGATGAGCATACATGTACAGTAAATTCAAACCCAAACTCAAGCAGGGTGGCAAAATGTTTTGCAATGCACAGCAGGATTTTTAGTTCAGTAGCCCTCCTCAAACCAGGAGACATTCCTCCTCAAGAGACACTGATTTGACTAAACAGAGGTTGACATTAAGAAACCTGGAATAAAGAAAATGGAAATCCATAGCAACAGACACCAACCAAGGTACACCTAAGACGTTACAGCAGTGTTTGTATTATGATGAGGCAGGGAACCAGGCCATAATGGCACTGTTGCTGGCAGCAGCGACCTACCTGAGGTGTGGCATCATCAAAGGTTCGAATTTGTTCGTAGGACGGACTGTCCACCTCATTCACGCCCTCGCTGGCGCCCGGTGATGTAGCGGGCGCCATGGCAACCGTTACCTTGGGAGCGGGCTCCTCCATGAATATGGGTCTGGTGGCAGTCAGCTGGGCCTAAATATGTTGGGGATGACATGGGTGAGATGGATGGCTGACAATGTTGGATTGAGACATGTTGGGATGGGCAGGGTTGGCGTTCACAGTGTGTAGCAAAGCTGTCACCTTTTTGCAAGCACTGTTGCTTTATATTAATGCTAGTTATTTCAAAAACTGGCTGCGATTTTTACACGGCAAGTGTGCAGTCTGTTAGAATTATGGACAGATGACAGGATGACTGGAACAAACGGCTGGAAGTTAACGGCATTACAGGAGCACTAAACTTAGAATTGCAAAAATTACTTTTTATTTGTAAAACATGGAGAACAAAAAACGAATCCCATGAGCTCGATATTTTTCAAGGACTGTTTTGGTGAAATATTTTTGTTTTTCCATGTTTGGTTTGCTATTCCGCAAACATTGTTCAGAGCGCAAATGTAGAATAAAGAAAACTGATGGAATTTAAAATAAAAAAAGGACAGAAATCGAAATCAACTTTTGTTTTTCCAATCCTACGTAGGATATTGCTGGCGTGATGGCAGAAGTTGCCAGTCCACGCTAGAAAAGAGTGTCCGAGTTCTTTTTTCTTACAAATTTTCCGTAAGTGTTGAAACACAAGGTGCAAATATTTTGAGATTGTAACCACCAACTGAAGAAAGAACTGTCATTATAAAAGAAAAGAAAGAAATTGACTCCTCAATGCATTTGTGCCAGACAGAAATGGACCGTGCAGCCTTTAATGGCCATGACAGGAAGTGATTCCCCTGTTGTGTGGCACCGTCTTACCTGGATCCAGTCATTGTATATCCTTAGAGCTTTCCTGACGGCCCCCGCCTCAGACATAGGCAGGAGGAATCCCTAGCAAGGAAGGAAAAAAAAATTGACGGGGCAGTATTTTAGGAAATGTGAGGTCTACCCACGCTTTGTGCATAAAATTGCACAGGGTTTTTATTTCTTGTTGCCATGAGGACTGTTTGATGCATCCTTGATTTTCTGTGACCTATCCTTGAAACCTTGTTTGGGGGTTTGGGATGGGGCATCATTTACAATTCAGCAGGAAAGGATTTCACTACTGCTAGGAATGAATCTCAATTATGAGCAAACGCTGAGGAAAAAAAAGGAACTGCTGGAAATTCAGAAGAGGAACTCTGTAACCAAGGAAAATAACAACTAAATACAATGTTTTTTCACAGGCCTTTCAAAGGACCATCAAAAATCTTGAGTGCATCAAACAACATAACATATATATTTCTGAGTACAATTTGCTACCAAAAGTCACACGTTTTTGGTACAGCTTTCCACTTCCCCGCTCAGCAAGAGTGCTATTGTGTACAAACTGTACAAGGAAATTCCCAGCACAGGTTAATGTATCTTCTAGGATTGCTATGGCATCATCCAGGAATGAGATCGGGGGATTAAGATGAACCTGCACACCACACATCATCCAGATGAGGGGTTGTGACGATGGCATCTAGAAAATGCTGTGGTTCTTTCGGGTACCTTGTATAGCCAACAGGGGTCCTTGCCCAAATGGCAATGATAAAACTAGTCTTGTATTTAACTTCTGCAAATCCAGAAAGAATAAACAATCACATTTCTGGCTCACCTGCCTCAACACCTCGTGGACAAAGTTGATGTTCCCCCGCGAGGAGTAGAAGACCTTCTGCACAATCTGCCGGGAGATCTCCAGCAGTTCCTCCTCCTCGGGGGACAGTGGGGCAGCCGGCACCAGACCTGCCGCGCTCCCGCTAGCTCCCATGAGAGCGTTCTGGTCCTTGCTGTTCAGGGTGGCACTGGGGCTGACTGTCTCACCATCCTTGATGAGCGAGGCATCCAGCTTGCGCTCTAGCGAGTCCTTCTGGCTCTCCTGTCTCTCCTCCTGCAAGGCACTGATTAACGAATTGATGGAGAGAGAAAACAAGTTTAACCTCTTCACATAGGAGGAGGTGTAAACCAAAGATCATATGGCGCCGAAGGCACAAGATGGATAACTCTGCCCAAAAGATGTAATTACCATGGGCGCCATTTGAGCAAGCGATACACCTGTGCAGTTTACGGTAATGCTTAGGCGTAGGCTCACCAGGTGCACATGCATGCCGCAGCGCCTTTGCATTAATGTGCATTGCGCAGGCGTATCACTTGCTCAAATGGCTCCCATGCGACTACAACGTTTTACGTGTATTCCCTGTGAAGTTCGCCGCTTTGTGGCGCTATATGATCTTTGGTGTAAACACAATCTGACCATGCACACAGGGAAAGCTGACAGGTTGAACCACCAAGCACACATTAAATTACTTGAGTGTTAACTTTACATACCACATCTCGACATTCCTTTGCTTTCATGAAGTTAAGAAAACTTGAAAGATTTTTCTCGCACCATGAACACTGTATTAAAGCTAGATGTTTATTAGTGATTTCCTTGACTGTTTTTCAGCAGTTTGCTTCCCTTTGGTGACCCTAACACTAAAATGCCTCTAAACCTATTTTTCAGGGAGGGGGAAATCATGAGTTGACCTCACTTAGTCCACACAAGGTTCACGCAACCAATATCTTGTGCACTCTTTTTGTTCTTTAGTCTACACAAGGACGGCAGAGTTGGCACTAAGTGAAAAATTGGCATGTTCCCAAATGGGAACGGGGAACAATGGTCAAAGCCTTTGCATACTTTACTCAGGAATGGCCCACTCCCATTAAGGAACAAAGTAAGTCTCCAAGGGAGCTGAAAACGTTCCTGAAAGGAGCAGTCCACAGGGAAAAGGAACATTCCAGCTTTTGACATTCAGGAGGTCAACAAGAATGTACAGTTCAGATGCCATACCTGATGGTGCTATTTTCCGCCTTTTTGACAGTGATGAAGGACACCACCCACTGGACCACACTGACTCTACAAAGCAGCATGGGATCATAGCTGCCAAAGGTACTACTGAGAAGAGAACTGGAGGTGAATCGGGTGCCGGGTATCTCTGCAAGTGGACAAAACAGTGACAAAAAAATAACCGTGGAAACAACACACTATGACTGGCCTTTTACCATCTGAGTAGAGACATTTATAATAACAACTAGATTTTTTGGTACGTGTTTGGTGTCTTCGAGTATCAGTGTTACAGTCGAACCCATCAGAAGTCATTCACAAACCTTGTCATGAGAAGCGGGTCAATTCATGAGCCCTGTCACGGGAAATGGCCAAAGAACAGTTACAGTTTGCATTTGCTACAGTTCATCTGAATGGCTTGCATTGCTCTTGATGAACTCAACCACACTACTCAAATTTTGAAATTCCATTTATGGATTCCTAGGAATGACGTCAAAGTGCAGCAGTTTTAATATCTGCTCTTTTTACCTTGTTGCATCACATAAACACCTCTACGACTTTTTTTCTGGCATTGTTCAGTTGTTATCAACATTCAAGATTGTCAGAGTGGTGTGGTCAATGCAATGAACAGTGCTTAAGGAAGTTGGGAGGATCTTCTTTACCGAGATTAGGCTCGTAGAGGCTGGTGTCGAAGGAAAAACCGGGGAAGATATGGGGCAGGTAATACTGGCGGAAGTTGTCCAGGAGAAAGATGAAACTCTCCTCGTGCCTCCGCTGGTTCTTCCAGTGCATCTTCAGGAGCTGAGAGCAAAGATGGGCAAGAGGGACGAGGAACACACAGAGGCAACGTGAGAGGGAGCGTCTAGGTTGCTGTTACAGTCCTCATAGTTGAAGCCTGAGATTCCCACAATATTTTTCGTTTGCTTGTTTGGGTTTTTTGTGGAGGAGGGGAGGGAGGACCCTGCTTTCATCAAGCAATGGATCCATCTTTAATATTAAAGGAACAACAAACAAGAATTCAAGGAGCAGTAGCAATTTTAAGGTCGTAACAGGTGCAATGATTAAAGGATAACCAATTTCAAAAGGATTCTGCTAGAGTATCAACGCATGCACTGGGCATTGAATGCATCAAGCCCACACCCACTGAAGTTGAGTACAGCTTCCAACGGTCAGTTGGTCAGTTCAGTTGTAGGGTAAAATTGGATGAAAATGAAATATCCACAAAACTAATCACCAGAGGCTTTCCGAGCCCCACAGCAGCATAGAGACTATGGTATATGTTTTATGTTTGCTTAAAGGGTCTTGCTGAAGTGCACTTGCTAAAGGCCAAAACAAGTCTGGTCAGAGCCAATTTGGCTCATCAGGCCGGCGTTTATCTCCGGTTTCCTTGGCATGAAACGACTGAGAATATTTTCTATTCCCCCCTGGATGGGATGCCAGTCCATCGCAGGTTGCTTCCCCAGCTAATGCTGGTACCCATTTATACTCCTGGGTGGAGAGAGGCAAGCAGGGGTGAAGAGGCTTGCCAAGGGTCACAACATACTGCCAGCTGCTGGATTCGAACCTCCAACCTTATGATTGGAAGCCACAAACCCTAACCACTTGGCCACATGCTCCCACTTGCGAAAGGCAGTTTGCTTTAATTCAGGCAGACTGCAGTCCCCACTTTCAGAAACCCACAGATGCAGGTGTGCTCAGGTGTGTTTTTTGTGTCTAACCTGTGAGACGCTGAAGTGCAGCACTGCCTCCAGCATGAGCCTGGTCAGATTGTCTGGCACCTTGTCTCCCGGCTGGCAAGGAATGATGGGCAAGATCTCCACATCCTGAACTTGATCTGAAGCAAGCAGAGACCCGTGACAAATCAGGTTGCTTGTCAATGACCAGCAATAGCACATCTCTTGGCAACTCTTCATCGAAAATAACTACAACACAGTTACATGCTGTTCATTATAATGGATATTACCTTAACTTAACATCTGCCAGTCAGACATGTCTGCACACTACTTACACGTAGTTCTGTTAGATTTTTTAACTCATAAGGATCTACAAAACACATTAATCACGACGCAGGTTTAAATTAATTTGTTCACAGTATTTTCAAAGAAACCACAACCAACGTTGTGATTACTGAGAGGTTCAACCTGGCTTTCTAAAAGAAAGTTCAAATTTCTGTAACAAATATTCTTTTCTTTAATATAGGCAAAAAGTAGTACTTTCAGAAATGCAGCATGTATCTGCTGTGAGCACTTACAGTCTGAATTAACCACTGGCCGTATAATATGGGTCATGATGGATTCTAGGGGTGTGCCGTAAATGGTGGGAGGCGTAGGGAAACCATGAATAAGGGTCGCGTAGATCAGGTAGGCCTCCTCCGTTGAGTTCTCCTGCAGAGCCATGAACCACAGGAGAAAGAGCCGCAAGCCATCCATGCGGATCTGAAGAGGTGAGGACAAACATGGAGGGCAAACAAATAATACTATGCCATGGAGGATCGGTGGGAGCACTAAATCAACCTGTGTTGTGAGTGGGTGGGGTTTCTGAAAAGAACTGAGTGAAGTCAACGTTTTGAACCATACCATGCTGTGTCAATCTGTCTGAAATGTAGAGTGCAAAAGTTCTTTGGGGGACTTCACTCATTCACAGCTGCCATACTGAACTTTACCTTGTTGAGACATTCAATGCATACATGTACATGTACCTTGCCTAACAGCAATCATGAAAAAGACACTGCATTGGCTCTACGTGCCACTTTGACGACGTTCTTGTTTTTTCTTCAAAGGAACCAAGCAGCAAGTTTTCTCTCACAGCCAAAAAGATACTTGTGATTCACGATGAGCTGCACGGCAAAATTGCCCATCTCTTATTTATTGTATTTTGTGTATCTATAGGATGGTGCATGACACCTAAAGTGACTGTTGTGGTTATGATTGATAAAATGATTGTTAGCCAACTTAGCCAATAAAATGTGGCACAAGTGGCGTTAAAAGTTTTAGGCTTTTAAAACACCAACAGGCTAAGACAGAACAACACCAACAATTTAAAAACAAATACATGTACACGCAAAAACCTGCTTGAGCCCATGTGTTGGCTCGAGTGCCTGACATTTCATCTGAGTCGGATGGTGGCACTTTACCACCGATTGTCATGAGTACCCGGTGCATGTACATGCCGAGTACAGGGGAGACTGAGCTGCTACAGAACTGCGACATGCACATGAACCACTACTAGGAAGTGCGCAGGACCTTAGCAGGAAGTGACATGCCACTATGATGGCTAGTGTTTACGCCTTTCATTTATAAGACAGCTTCAAGACTTTCACACCCTCAGCCACTTGCCACCTCGTTCTCTTCTAAATATTTATTCCAAGGCACACATTCCCTGAAATCTTCTCATGCACCCACAAGATAAACATCTCTAATGACACATAATATAATGTACACGTATACATGCACTCTAGGTTCAATGGAATCCGTCTCTTCCCTGACACCTTTGTAACTGTACTTCTGGGTGAGGTATTTATGTCTTAATTAACAACAAAATGTAGGGGCTAGACACAGGGTTGACTTTGCAAGGTTTATACTAATTGAGGATACATGGAGCATAGTCCGGACACGAGTAGACCTACATACGTGTACATATTTACAAGGCATTGAACCACTGCCAACAACCTAATTTTTTAGCTAAGTATGCATACAATGTACAACATGCACATGTTGGTCTACTGCAGAGTGTTAGATTTACACCAGTACGGGATGGTCCCTAAAAACACCATCCTTGGTAGCATGGTGTTTCAGTGTGCACAATGTGGATGCCCTTTACATACATACTGTACATGCCAACAGGCAGATCAAAAAAATTGTAGACAAAGTCGAATTCCTGGATTGAGTGCGTTTCGTGGTTTTATTGACAAAAGTGTTGGCATGTGGCCTGGCTTCAAGGATTTGCATACATGTATGCGTTTGTAGGGTTTGCCTGCCTACGTGGATCGCTGTAAGGTGCCGGCAACAACCTGTGTGCACCAAAACACTGTACCGCCAAGGATGCCTCACGACCAAGACTAGTAACAGTGATGCAAAATGGATAGAAACCCACTGAGGTCCATCCAAAAGGATCCATGATAACACGAGAAACCAGTCGCTTGACTCTTGTCCATCATTATAGTGTACCATAGCACCATCAATGTACCATACTGGTACATGTGTGCATGTACAGTCCAATGAGTCCATGACACTGAAGTACATGTACATGTATTCGTGTTGGAATGTAAGTGAATACATGTAAAGCATACACAAAATGCATGTAAGTGCACCCATTTACATGTAATTGGAATTAGATCTGAAGTTTCTCAGCCACTGACATCACAGGCCAATTCTCTGGGAATAACAGTGTCACCTCCTGTTTGGATGATTGGTTCCCCATGCACACAGATGGCCCTGGAGGGGACAGGGTCAGGTACATACACGTACATGTATTGCACCATGCCCCTTCTACAGTGCACCTGGACTGTGCGCTATCCGTCTCTGGCTCTAGACATCTCCCAATAAACTTATACGCACTCCTGGTGGAATGCTCAACAGTCCTGTGGAAGGTCACATTTGCATAAATGTGCAAAGATGTTCCCTGGATAGGTCCACTTTTTTTGGTGGCTATTTTTGTCTTCCACCAAAATAGGCCATTATACCGCCATACCCTGTGCAGTACATGTACAGTGTATATCACGTACACAACAGGTACCCGGTCCTGACATGCATTTTGATGATTCATACACGCGATAAGGTCATTTTGCAACTGAGCATGGCATGAGATTCTAGTTGATGAAAACTGAAACCAAAACAACTGAGCCAACAAACAGGTTCAACAGTACACAAAGGAAGGATTATGTAGCTATTCAAGCCACTATGACAATGACTCGGGTGCCACAAATGAAAACCGAAACACAAGATCAAGACAAGGGCAACGTACACAGCATTTGTACCCTATTTTTGTCTGAGCTGATGAACCTGAATTTACAACTGTTCCTGCTTGGATGAGTCGGTCAATTTTTTTTCTATTTGCTCTCGATTTTGAATCCATTTTCTTCTTGAAAGTGAACGATGTAACATACATTACATACATGTGCATAAACATTTTCTAAGTCAAGCCACAAAAAGAAAGAATTCTTGGAGAAATTGGCAGCCCTTTGTACATGAAATGCATAGATGTACCACAGCGCCCAATTACACAGCATCTTGTGCATTCTAAGTAGCACAGGTAGCTTGGCACTGCTATTTGGCTGCAAGAACTGCATGCTTTGTACATGCAAGTAAGAGCTTGCAACTTCTGAGTTATTGGATCAGGTGGTGCTGACATGTGGGGGTGGAATTTTCAACTGGGAATTAACCTCGAGTTGAATATGAGTCAGTAGCGGTGGGAACACAAATTACCAGGGAGTGCTCAAAAATGACAACTTTCTGGGGTTCATTTCTGGTTGGTCTGTTTCAACACTTGTACATAAATTATAACATGGAACATGTACACCAGTCCTCAGGCCATGTAATGCATGGGCCAGTGGTTATCACAGAGAAGGGGGAGGCTGATGTCATTATGGGGACACTGCTGCCATGTTTCTTATTAACTGAATGTGGCCATACAATCCAAATGACAGGATGACCTTCCACAGCCAGGGAAGGACGGGCTCTTTTAGAGATGAAAAAAATGTGACAATTGTTTTGGCAAAAAAAAATCCCCATTTTGAGAGTTTTCTTAAGCTTACCTTTAGACAATTGCCAACATGGAGTAATGTCTTCAAGATCCGCCCTGCATGTTGAAAATACACA
Organism: Acanthaster planci; assembly: GCF_001949145.1. The sequence continues at coordinate 799,266 of NW_019091373.1, forward strand.
CGGAGGAAAAATAATTAGCCAAAGGTGCCTTACAAGGGTGCCGTATGGAGGCCTAGATATATACAATCTGTACAAAGAATTCTTTTTGGCTGTTACCGAATTCAAGACTTGAATACTGTAAACTGGCATTATAAAGGAATATATACTCTGTTTAATTCTAAAGTGAAATCACAAGTAAATGTACTTTCTAAGACATCCAGTGACAAACTTTTCCGTGGACGAAAAGTTACCTGACCCTCCCCCCCCAAAGTTACAATCACACATCCCTTAACCAATTTTTCAGAGAGTTATTTTCCCTAATTTCCGAAGATCAATGTACATAAGTGCAGTGCAAGGAACATATCCAAAAAATCAAGGCACATACAGTACATGTACAAGCCACACGTGCACAACTTAATTCCAATCCACATGATGATCAATTTCTGAAACAAATTGACTTCCTGGTATTCCCATTCTCTGGAACACTGACAACATGTACATACATGTATCATACATGTACACTTACATGTGTCTACACTGAGCTATCCCTGTTTGCATGCATGCTTATGAAACTTATGAAGTCTTCTCAAATGGCACACTAAACATGTACATGTACTTCTCTTCCTCTTAAAGGCAGGGGCGGATCCAAGAATTGGGGGGGGGACGAGTGTCAGGCTGGAGATTTTTTTGTAATGTCTCTTTTTTGTGGACAAATGGAAACAATGATGAAACATTACACGACATTGACTGTTTACAATGGTATTGGTGTGCTTACTTTAGTGACCTTTTAAAATTATTGTCCCATTTTTTAACCTTGTTTTTGTCTCAGAGTGGGGGAGGGGACTTCAAACCTCCCCGCCCCCTGCATCTGACTCTCCTGGTCCTAGGATGTGCTGCTGTATAAATTTGATGTGCATGCACAAATTTCAAAAGAATCTTTGTATTAACCATAGCCTTTGAAAAGGACAAAAACGTTGCTTTAATTTTTTTTCAGGGATAATATTACAAAAACTGTCAAAAATGATGGAAGTCTTACTTTTGAGACCATCAGCCATAAACCCCTTCACAGAATTAACCATTTATGAGTAGACAAAGAAATGTGTAACTACTTTAGTGTTACAGTTGAGACCGAGACCCCTTATGAAGACCATCACAAGGCCTCTGTCTGAATTCAAGTCCCAAGCATGCCAAGTTACCCTACATGTATCCGAACTGCAACAAAAGCTCTCCTTTGTCATCGTTTGTCCTTTTACATGTACAGGTATTTGAGACTGGTCTTGTGTCTAGTCTTGTGACAATCTGACTTAAACACTTATGTTACAATGGTATGGTACAACTTGCTTGTACACACACCACACATAATGTACATGAACCTCAAATTTCTCTCGTTCCCAGTGTGAATAGTATTTGATTCCTCCTCAATAATTTAGAAAATGTATACAAGCACTGATGGTGTGCACAAAAAGGCCTACTGTAACCCCGCCCACTGTTTATTAAAATTATGTAAACATGCACGTACATGTACCAAGAGTACTTCAAACCTCTTAAATCATATACTGAATGGCACTATAAATGATGGAATTTGCTCACTCCATTCAGACTTTGATATTTCATACCATGGCCCGGCCAAGTCATGATAGGCTTCTTTCAAAGCCTCCACACTGAATGCACACTGCACATGTACAGTAGTTGCAGAAGTGTTAAATGCCCAGAGACAGTATGTTTCACATGCACATCTAGACTGTGGCCTTGGAGAAATCCATTGATTTTGCCACAAATGCAAGTGTATGCGTACATTGTGAGGTGACATTAATGTACATGTAATGCAAAACCATAAAATGTACTCGTACATGTTAAGATCTGCTCTAACGACTCTTTCTTTATAGTTTGAGACGACGATACCCAATGCTGGATATTCGTACAAGGTATCTCAGGAAATTATGTCATGATGTACAGTAACAGGTGCTGTCCATCCTTTAAAACATGTACATGTATGTGTAACAGTAGTACATGTACGTTCAGCAAAGTATACTACAATATGAACAGTTGCATGTACGATATAAATCAGGATGTGTCCATGTAGACTTTATGTACATATGTACGTATTCCTCAAAGCCAAAGGTACGTACATTGTTTACACTGTGCTTGCATACATACACACATATATCTACATGTACATGTACGGTATATGCACAAAGCACCGTGCCGATACATGTACAAATGCTGCAATGCAGTCCTGCAAAGTGGTGCTCATGTACATGTAGAATGGAGGAAGGAAACAATTAGTGACTGGCATTTTACTAAACCTCACTGTACAGCTACTGTACTGCAATGCTAGATCCCCGGCAATGCCATGACTATCACATGGCTTCCCTTACAAGCTGTGACGGCCTTTTCCCAATTTGCAGCGATGAAACTTGAATGATTATGTGACAATTAGCACCTCACTGTCATTATTTTGGTAAATCTACACTAATGGACCAGAAACAAATATGTAATATGCAGTCTTGTTCCCCAAATCTCCTTGACAAACGATCAAGCTTAAAGCACCATAAATATATACAGACGTGTGCAAAGATCCATTTTCCTTATGAAATCAACAAGATACATGCACAATTCCTCTTTTATGTGAAACAAATTTGAAGGAGGCCAACAGCCTACAGTTATAAATGCATACTGCTCGTACATTTTGTACAAGGCACACTGTAAATTGGGCATGGGCTCCACTAAACTGGACTCAATAACCTGATGGTATTGTACTTTCCTTTCCGGAAAAACGTACAATCAATTTTACGTGTCTCTTCCCCTTTAAACCTAATTCCATACAGAGTGAGCAAAGTCATGTTAAAATTGGACTTGAGTGTGGCAAACAAAAGGGGTCTGCGAAGAGCATAATTCAGTTTTAAAAATTACATTTGTTTTGGTAAGTATGATCTTAGCAATTTTAAACTAAAAAAACAACATTTTTAAGGGGAAAAAAAACGCTCACTTTTAAACACGTGCAAAGTACAGTGCCAGTTCATGTACCGGTATCTGTAAAGCCCCATCCCACACCACTCCCCAGTAGACAGAAAACCACAGTCAGCGTCAAACTTGTCATACCGTATTTGAATCAGGGCAGGGACTGTTTCAGGCGGCTACATATATGTGTGTGTGACCCCTCGGTCCTGTTCCTCAGATGTCTCACCGAGGTCAGAAGGCTACAATCAAATTACTCTAGGTTGTTTCTCGCTCCCAACTACACAGTCTCCGGTAGTCAAGATGACAGAGAAACCAACCACTGACAGAAACAAGACACCTGCATGTCATTTGGCAGGACGAAGATGACATATGCGTCTTACAGTTGTCTCCCCCCCCCCTATTTTTTTGGGGGGGGAGGGGTATGCTATGAATCATGGAACTATGACCGTAACAGCAATGACACTGCATGCTAACTTTATGATCAACAAGTGAATTGAACCGTAGAAGAAGGAACACAGTGGAGTTACATGTACAACTTGGGGTACTTCAACCCACTTGATTGTCACTGCTGCAGTCTTAAAGACCACCTGTTCAACAACCCATCCACATTAACAACAGATCAGCAGGGCTGTTGCACCCTAAAATAGCAGCCATATTGCATCATGGGTAATACCACACTTTATGCATATGCATGTGCAGTGACACGTGTGCTGTGGAGACTTCAAAATGTCTAGCCACATGGCAGATTGCACAATCAAAAATGATTTTTGCGATAGTTTGATTGATTTTAGCAATATGATTTGTACTCATGAATCTGGTGCTACATGTAGTTCTTAATGCCTTAACCACTTAGCGCCAGAGTATGTATCAATTATCATTTTTTCCATTTTCAAAATTCTTCAAAAATTCATCATTTCATTTAACGGACGTTTATGGCCACACAAAGTAATCTTTAGGTACTACTCTAAGTTGACAGGTGACCTTCATTGACACCCGAGTATTTCAGCCAGGCCTGCAGCCTTTTAAACAGAGCCCAGATTGTGCAGTGTTATCTAACTTTCTTTTGTTCACGAACCTTCCACAGTGCGCTGCTGACCTCTTTTCAATAGGGGCCAGATTAGCGTGCAGCAGTACTGTGTGGCTCATCGCTGTGGTGGTGGAGCACTTTTGTCCCCGGTGGTAATCCGCTCACTCTAAATGCCCCAAATCCTGGTATACGGTTTCAAAACAAGGCTGGATTATCACCACTTTTGAGAATGAAAAATGTCGATAATGCCCACCAGCCTGGTCTTTTGTTCGGAGTACGGTCTTTTGTCACAGGGCCCTGTTCCCTTTGTCCGAGTTCGGAGACCCCGGCCACGCATATAAAGCATACGTCTCCGATTCTGGAGTCCCCGGCAGGAAAAGGTTAAGGAATCAAAGTTTCTCAATTGTGGGGAAAAAAATTCAATCCAAAGCCACAATTTTTTTCCCCTTTGGGCAAGGTGGGTAGCAATGTGATAACCATCATTGGCAGAAGCCTGAAAAATCACATTTCATAATGGTCACATCATAGCTGATAAATATGACCAAAAACCCCATTTCTGCAAAACTCCATCCATTTTTTCCCCCAAAAATATTGCATCGGAAAAGTACTTTGCATTACCAATAACTGCACATGTGAACCAATTACGTAAGACTGCAGATACGTGTGACAACTGCGCATATGTTTGAGATCAGATAGTTAGGAAATCCTCAAGGAATGGTAGGAATGCAAGCAGCGAAGTGAATTGGAAACCTTTTGATATGCAACTACACAAGCTAATGCAAGTGAATTTAAATCACTTACCTATGCTTTGATACTGCCATCTTGCATGAATTAAGTCGGGTACATAAAGGAGAATTTTCTGTGGAAAAAACACATATACTGTATATGCAAGGCAGTAAGTTCCCAAAGTTGTGTTTCATCAGTCTAATAGCTACACGTACTTCCCAAAGAAATCTGCTGGAACGAAGCATAATTAACAAGGGTCATAACTAGTGCATGATTAATGAGGGTTGACCGTACTGCTTGCGTAGTCTAATTCATGTGCAAACAGTTATCAAATAAACATTCCAACTTGTGCGCAGTCCAAATCTAGAACAATCGGAGATAAATTAATTCAACACTTCCAAGAGAATTTTGAGTGAGTAAATACTTTCAAGATTTAAAGCTGTAATTGGAGTAATATAACAATTGTTCTTACCTGCCGCATTTGAGCATGTAGTCTGTTGGACTTCAAATTTGTTTATATGAGTGGGAGAATAGCGCAGTGAGAAACTCTTCTTACCTAAACTACATGTACTTTATTTCCAAGGGAAACTTCATAGGGATTTGGAATTGGCAACCCATGATCAGCCCCCCCAAATCAACTCAACCGGCCACACCAACCTCAAATATTGCCACAATGCCATCAAGTTCTTCCCTCTGGGCTTTGTGCACTCGCTGCTTGAGGCTCGCCTCCACCGAGACGAAGTTCTCGTAGAATACATAGAAGATGTGAGAGTAGTACTGTTCAAAGAAGCTGCGCGCTTCCAGTTGTTCCAAGTTATCTGCAGGTGGAAAGGGACACATTCCATCAGAACGAACTTGGTCTTCTTCACAAGTCAGCCATATTAAATTGAAAGTGAAAACAACTTTTTATTTGGAATAAAAATCAAAGCAGAGAAATAAGCGTCACTTCACATTAGTATCATTTTTGATGATGGATAAATAAATATTTGATTACTCATACCTAAACCCAAAATAATCTGGCACCATCCCATTTGAGAGGTTACATTTAATAAAAGAGATTCAGGGAACATGATTAAAAGTGACTTCAATATGAATAAGGTCTATTATATTCTTCACATCATTTTTCATATTTCTCTTTAGTCACAGATCTCCATGCCAACATGTCCATTCAACACTCTTGTCAAAGAGCTAGAAACAGTCTTGATCGAACATTTTAAAAACCTTTTCAACGAAAGCAACAAATTCTGTCACTCCACAAACATGAACATGGTGGTTTGTTTAAATACATGTTGCTCATTATTTTAATGAATAGTATTGTTAAACCCCTGTACTGTTTTCTAAGATATAGATTTCATCTACACTACATACACTGTACTCAAATTCTCATGTGCATGTACCTGTACACAGACAAGAATTCTTAGTGTACCAGAGGGACTCACTGAAAGATGGCTTTAATGGCAAGAAAACAAGAAATGTGATTTCCATGCACAAAGGAACACACCAGCTCAATGGTATATTTGCAGTCATGGAGTTCAAAGTCAAACAGGTACATGTACATGTACAGGCTCTCATCAATCTCGTAGGCGGCATGGCCAGCATCCGTATAATCATCCCAATTTTAATGAAGACTGTCTAAAATATTCTCGGCACCAAAGAACAATTGCTAAATGGAATCTTCTGCCTGATGATGTAAAAATGGCACCAGACCTAATTAGTTTTAAGATTGCTTTAGGGCAATTGATGTCACCAACTTAGTCATTAACACCTGCTTTCAAATTTAATTTTGCTGAGCACTGCCACTTGAATCCAACCCTAACTATAGCGGGATAGCACAGTAGGGTACTGTGTACAGAATAAAGCTGAGGAAGAAGGTGCAGAAACATATATATTTGCAAATGGAAATCCTACAAGTAATGAACATTGCCGTAATTCCCACGAAGAAACACGCGTATACGGTACTACATGTACTAGTAATTTCTACAAAAATATATCCATACAGTGTACATGTACCGGTATGTGCCCACCTTCAAAGTACTTTTGTCTTTTTCATTCTTTCAATGTACCATTTAAATTGCAAGGAAAGGACCCTATGATTACAAGAATGTTTGACTTGTTTTTCTTTAAGTCATTTACATGTAAAGGTGCATGTGCATGTATGGGTGGATGTACATTGCAAACGGTGCATACACTGCAAAATGACAGGACAGACATTGAAAATTGGCTTAACCAAGGGCAATTCACTTAAATTCTGAAACTCTACCAAGCATTGATCCTAAGATGTTCATTAATAATGTACATGTATGTTGGTTTACAAGGGGAAAAACAAGTACTAAAAACACGCACAAATATGAGTATGGTCAATATTCATGCGCATGAATCCAGGCCTTTCAAAAGAGCTTCATTATTTCTTCATTTGAATTAAATTTTCAAGAGATGTTTCTTCTGAAAGCATTTTCCTCAGCTTCATATCGCACATCCCAAAACAGAATTTATCTTCCATTTCATAGCCAAAATGTACAATTTTTCAAATCTTGGGCTGAAAAATGTAGATTGCTGCTGACAATGATCAGTATGCATCATTTCAACCAAATGGTGAAATCAAATGTCGCACCCAAGTTTATTTTTGATCAAATCTGACTCACATGTAGTAACTGCACGGAATATGATAAAAAAATCAGAGAAATCAGTAAATGTATTAAAGCTACATGTACATGTATGCAAGTATACACATACATGTACATAAGAACAGAACATTAACAGTGGGTTTTTTTAATAGGAAAAGAGAAAATAGGAGAATGGCTTACAACAAATTACGGTGTACATAATAAAAAATGTGTAGGGGAGAGCCAGTTGTGTTTTTGTTGGGATCTTCCGAGTTATAGAGAAGAGAGGTTTAGGTCAGTTCAATTTTGCTGAAGAGTTCTCCAACAGGGTGTCACTTGAACCTCTATTATTCAGCACCAAGAACAGTGTTCAAATGTTGTCCCGCACACTCAAGTTGTCAAAAATCAGAGATACTTGTGCAAGGAGTGGAACAAACCCACAAAATACCCTTGGAAACGGTGCACAGGGCTCCATGTAGAAGTGAGGCCATACTGGCTCCAAAGTTGTTGGCGACTGTACACATTTTGAATGATCATAGTCACATGGATTATGGGCACAAACATATTTTGTCCCCACAATTTGGTTCGAAATATTCCCGCCAAAAGATCCTCCCATAAATGCTGCGCCAGCCAGGGCTCCTTCAGTGGTGAGGAGGGAGGCTAGGCCTTCCTTTTGAATGCGATTGGCAGCTTGCGCAGGGGACCCACCGGTTTTTATCTTTTTTTAAAATGCACATACATACTTAAATTTAGCCACATACATGTACATGTACGTATACCCTGCACCATCTATGCCAGCACCAGTGCACTGATTTCACTCACATGATGCAGTGCGCTATGATGGAAACCGTTGCTAGGATCATTCCAAGGCCTAAACAAAAGAAGTTGGCCATTTTAGCTTCTGAATGAACCTCTTGCAAATCCCCAGTCTCACAATTTTTATATTGGTTTCCAAGCACACACTGAGGACAGATCTAAATGCATGTAATCATGTTAATAAAAATCTTGGTTGAGGTTGATCACTGTCTAGAGGTCAAGAGGAAATTGACTTGCATAATTAATTATCAACTTTGCACATACAGTACATGTACATTGTACGCGTACTGGTTAGAGACTTACACAACAATTATTGACTGCTGTGATGCCGGATATGATGTTTTATCACCTGAGGCACTGGCACACATGCTATCAGTATATACATGTATACCACAGTACTGGTGTGTATCCCCGAAGGTGTTAAAACACGATATCCCGCATCACAGCAGTCAACAATGTTAAATTGTTACACCTCTGTTTCGCATTATTTGCAATATTTTTGTCATCTGGAGGTCTCAAAATTAATCAAAACAAAGAGTTTCTCTGGCCTTTGTTGCACAAAAAGTTGCATGGCGCATGGGCTAGTTGCATCATACATGTACATGTATGTGTTAAAGTCTGAAAAATCATTTTCAGAGAAGAGTCCACATGCGTCTTCCAAATCATCAGACACTGATTTATAAATACGAACAAAGAAATTGTAAACAAACTTAACCTGGTGAAAAAATATATTGTACATGATGCTTTAACAGCTGATCATATCCTATGCTAATTTGCTGCTCCCACCTGGGCTTACTATTAAAAATAAATACAGAAGCAGCATAGGTAGCAATGAACAGTCTGGTCAGTGATCACTGCGTTATTGTTTGGGCTAGACTATCTGACATAACTCAGGTGTGACATCCTACATATATGCAATTTTCACTCTGAGATTGCCGTAGAAGTGTGAAAGCATAGCATAGAAGACAGAGACCAAATGTAACAATTTATAATGACTGATTATCTTATTACAATGGAATTGATTGAATTCTTCTTTGCTGGTGTTAAGCGCAATCTGGAACTTTGCGCAAATTTACGGTACTCCATTCTGAGTTGATTTGCATTGGAATAAAATCCATTCATAGGATAATCAACTCAGAAGCGAGTACAATAAATTTGCACAAGGTTCAAGATTGCGCTTAACACCGGTAATGTTACAGCACAATGCAATGAACTAGAAGGCCACTGGGAGGTCTGACCTTCACTTCAACATGGAAAAAAGAGGCCTTTCGGGCCCAGCTCCTGGGCTATTGCTGCCAAACAACCACCTTCCAAAACGAAGAGATACATGTACCATTAAGTCACCGAGTAGTTTATGCATTAGCGACCATGACTTCAGCAAAATGTCTCACCACACAGGCCCACAGCAAAGGCCTACATCTACATGTACATATAAAAACAAATTTATAACTCAGATCTGAAAATGAGGTCTAGCAGATTTTCTTTTTACACAGAAAAAGGGCAAATAGGCCTAGGCCTACTAACCATGCTGACCTGGCTCATGCCCTATGTACATGCACTTGGTAGGGGCCTACAAATTTCTGGATGCCATGAGCATTATATTATTAAGGCTTGAGTTATTCAAGCTAGGTTGACATGGGTATTGCTAAGTCATGATTGACATTAACCATGACTTATACAACAGTATTTTCTGCATATATTTTTTGTCAGGCATGTTAGCACTGACAATGGCAATGCTGACCTTGCTGACCATATACCACAGCTAAATGTAGCTCAACACAGTAGCTGTAAGCATGGAGGAATTATTCCTCCATGCTGTAAGCAGGTAAGTATAAGTGTAACTAGTGTAAGCCTAAACGTACGGGGCAAAATTATACATAGATGATAACTTTAGGTCCGATTCATTGAGCTAGAAAATGCCATAAAGTCAAGGTGATATAATACACAACACAAGTGATTTTCACAGTGGCTGTATTTCACGAAACTAGTTCTACGCAATCGAACTGTCATTTTATCATCAGAGAACAGGATTCCTTTCCGCACTCTCAAGTCGGTCACTTACCGAGGACAACTCGGAGGTGTTTTAGCCGTGTGACTACATCCTTCTTCGGATCCAAAAGCTTCTGCGATGATTTCTTGACGTCTCCGTGGGCTTTTTTGCTGAACATGGCCGATCCACTCAAAAGGCAGCAAGTTCGGAGGCGTACAGTCGCGAGGCCCTTGGTAAACAACCCATTCCTGTCCGGCCGACTTCCATCAGAAAATGGCGACAACGCGCATGCGTACTTGTGTCGACCCGCACCAGGCATGGACGAGGCTAGTTTCAGCATCCGAGTGCCGTCTGGAATTCCATTAAAATTGAAATGGGAGAGAAAATAAAATGATAGCAAATGTTAACCTATTTCTCAATGAACTGAGGGAGTGCTTCTTTCTCCAAGAATGGTTTGATGTGAAGAAAAACATGGGCTGGGATGTTCCGCTACAAAATAGATCTCAATCCTGCAAACGCTGTTTAGAATACGAAGATTCATCATCAACTGCATTGGCACGTCAAAACCGCAAAAGTTTCAAAGTTGTTGCACTGAGTTGAGAACTAAAATCAAATTTTTCCCTTCGTTTCTTTACTCAAAGCTCATTAACAAAAACAGTTCCAATCCAAAAATATTTGAAGTGGGGTATACAGAGGGATTGGTGTGACCGCAGAGAAATGATCAAACACTCGTCGGTATACTTAACAAACTTGCAGTCCTACAATTCCTATTCAACGCGAAGCAACATGTCTGTGACATCATCGTGTGAAATTTGCGTAGGGTTGGATTGGGGTTGGGGTGGGTAGCAAGTTACCAAATTATCTTCCAATAGTCTCTATGTATGATGGGAAAACGTGAATTAAACACATGGCACGAAACACACCCGATTGCATATAAACTGAGCTCGACGAAACTGGAACTAGGCCTACATTTTCTGTATTATCACAGAATAAACCAGTTAAATGCGAAAACGTCTGTTTTTGTCTCCTTCAATCTCTGGAAGGCGACATGAGGATAAATGGTACTGGAATGGGTGTGTGCCCCAACTTCTGCCCGATAAAACTCCACTGAACGTCCAACCCCAAACAAACCCTGCAGGTAACATAATCAAATAGTCAGTTAATTAGGCCTCAGTAATCATTCAACATTACCTAAATAAAAGAAATAAGGTATAAACTGGAAAAAAACCTAATCAAGACTGTTCTTAATTTCACGAACCAGGGAGGGTTTAGTAATACGGATTTTGAATCACAAAACGATGATCTTTGAAAATCAGTCGAGTCAGGCGGGTGACATTAATTAACATGATTTTGATTGCTTTTGCACTGAACATGTAAAAGGTCCCACGTGGCGCATAAATGATACTACCGCGGCGTGAAGCGGCGGTCCACTTTTCCCAAAGATCTAAAAATCTTAAATAAAAAGAACCCGACAAAGTTGCTCATCTATGTTAGTTAAGGTACATGGGAAAGCCGTCAGAGTGGACAAAGGCCCTTTGTGCAGGTACTAGCTGTACACAGTGCGTCCCTGTAATTTAATGAACCTGGAGCAACATTATCAAAAAGTAACAAAATATCAGCGTGATGAAGAATATATGGCCATGCCCTGTACTCCACGTTTTGAGAAAGCAGCCTATAATAAGAGCATAACTAGGGCCACTTAAGATATTTTCATCCGGTTTAGTCGTTTCATTTATAAAATTAGCCTCTTAAGATTACAGTTGATTTGAGAGATGATTTTCGTAAAGTATTCCATGTTTTTGTCCTTTTTTTTCGTCATCCCAGTTTTGTATTAATTTATAAACATTCTGCTACCCCATAGCTTCTATTGGTGTCCTGATTGTGCTTCTAGATTCACCGACGTGCACCGTCCCAGCAACCGATATAACCACCACTATAAAAGGCGAAATCGCACTGGTCTGGTTAATGCTGAAGTTGTAAGAAAACTTATATTTTGCTTTTATTAGCGCTGCACTGAACTGACAATGGGAAGCATAGAGTAGGTCCGTTACTTTTTGTTTGCTTTTAGATCAAAGTTATGAGTATTGAAAAGAGCAAGAACAAGAAATGAGAGAAAATTACGTAAAAAACTTACACTTTGGGTCGGTTTGTCGACGAAACTAAAACTCCGTTGTCCAACTATCACTTTATCGTAAAGCTCTGTAACACTTCCTTGTAGATTTTTCTGTCAAAAAGTATCTTCCTAAAATGACATTGCCATCCATTGATATTATTTGATATTTACTTGACGTGTTGAAATGTTCCTGTTTGTAAGCCGACAGCCATACGAGGTGCACAATCTGTGTTGCACTTGGTAAAAAAAAAAGATTTCACGCTCGATGAATCACGCGCAGGCTTATCGTTAGCTTCCCCTGTCCCCTCAAAACTTGCGCCACAGCCCAGCCAGCTTGTACCCCGCAATTAACATAATAAATTCAGGCAACCAGGGGAAAGTGACTCAGGTTTGGGTCTTTGAAATCAAATGCAACTGCTCGCCTACTTTCGGCTTTCAAACCTGAGTACTGTTTGGTGATTGTGTATATCATCACCACCCATCCAAAGCACTGGATGATTCACTTTGGACCTCTCTAACTTAACTTTGTTTCGGCAATGGTAGGTTTTTAAAAACAAAGAATACCAAGCATGAATCGCGGGGAGAGAATTTCTTAAGACGATAAGCAGTTTCTATACAGGCAAAAGGGTGAAACTCACACTCTAAAAAAAATGAATTTCATAAAACTACTCCAAAACAATGACAATCACCCTGGAGAGCGTGATACCACTCTTAAAAAAGCAAAAACCACTCCAAAAAAGCGAATTTTCACTCTGCCAACGAGCCGTATAAAGGACAACTCTTTTTGAGTGATTTGTACGCTTTGGAGGAGTTCTCACTCTTTTTTCTCTCTCTCGTTTTCTTTCTTTTTTTTTTTTAGAGTGGCTTTCACTGTTTTAGAGTGGTTTTCTCTATTTTGAAAAAGATTTATCAGAGACTCACTCTTTTTGAGAGTGAGGTTTTCACTCTTTATCTTTTAAAGAGTTCAGCAGAGAAGGTGAGCTGTATCTATAGCGAAAATTGATGCAGGTACATTGTTATGGGGGATGGGGCAGTTAATGATGGAGTTAGTTAATGATCTTTCTTTTTGACACTACTGTGAGCTCAGAAGAAAAACCTGAATTGGTAAAGGCGCGTCTCAACAGCGCCCTCAGTTCTGTTGTCGGAAACTGCATTATATTAACGGTGTGGAATATTAAATCAGGAAAATACAGAAGCATATATAGGACATAACTGAAAAAAATTGGGCCTGCTATTTCGCCTGGACAAAATACTTACCTACCCGGGCGAAATACTAATCCGCCCAGGCGAAATACTAATCCGCCCGGGCGAAATAGCTAGGCCCATTTTTAATTCAGTTATGTCCTACATACGCTTCCGTAGTATAATGACCGCGTTCACGTCCGGCGATATCGTACGTAGGACTCCTGATTCATGCACGTTTGTTTTCACTCGCAGTGCTGTCGTGAAAACAAGATTGTACCACGTTGCGGAGATTCACCTACCTGCAGTAGATGGGTTCCAGATCAGTCCGTTGAACTGCCAGGCGAAATGCTGAACATACGGGTGCACACCAGTAAATCAGTTGACAACAGTGATAAATATCCCCACCTCAGAAAATCAGGAAAAATACTCACAAGTTTTACAGGTGTTCAAGACACATATCAAATTAAAGCTCACTTCCTCATCTTTCATTTTCATCAGTGACTTTTGAAGATATTTCTCTCCAGAGAAAAACATGACAGTCAGGAGGCACATCGCCATTTTGGAATTGATGCCTACACTTCATGGCAAAATAGAGCAATTTGGAGGGCCCCGCTTGGTCCGATACTTTTAGAAATACAAGCTGACAGTCCTGCCCCTGCATTTCATCCACCTGTTTAACAAACTACCCAGGCCACATGCCACGAAAGGCTCTAATAGCAGAGAATATGACAGCCTAATCGTGATTTGGTCCGCGCAGGCAATTTTAGACCTATTTACTGGCCTGCAACCATACGCAGGTTTGGTGCCTGAAACATGCTCTCAGTGGGGATACACTTGCAGTATTGCCCACTGGATATTAGGGAAAAGCCTCACTTTTGAGATGTTGCCACTGATGAAATCGAAAACACCCGGGCTTTCAACTTGTGACCCCTGACCCTTGCATCATATCTATTTATATCTGTGGGTGATGCCTGACAGGATTTTTTTTATCAAAGGGTCGTAAGGGAACCTTTGGGCAGGGAAGCAGACTAATTGATATCACACAGTTATTTTCAGCAAAGGTTAGATAAAATATTAGAATCTTTCGTAAAAGTAGAATACTGTTTTAATTTTATTACCTTGTACGTTATAAAAGTATGTAAGATATTTTGATCTGTTTTATTTCGGCTTTTACCAGCAGACTTTCAAACCGTAAATGTTAATCTGCGTACGAGACTGCCGCTTTGCACTGTTCTTCATGTATTTAGATTTTTGGAAGTTATGGGTCAAATTTTGGCAGGATATTTCTCTTTCAGATCACGCGATGTAACTTTCTATAAAATGATATATTAGCAAATATTTTCCAAAGTCCTTTTCCCGAGTTGCATTTCTTAAGAAATAACTGAACAAAAAAATATTATAAATTCTAAAATTTTTGCATGATATCTTTCCTATCCAAGGGTTCCGGAAGCACGCCATCATGAGTCAACTTTCAGGCTCAGAGCCTGAAAGTTGGAATATATTTAAGTCAATAGATGATGGATTAAGACCGGCCAAGCACATTTATTCCCTTATTTGTTAACGGGATGCACGTGTCGAATAAATGGCTTTAAAAATGTTATCACAAACCACACATTCTTACCCCCGTTTTAGACAGGCGTTCAAGAGTCGCGCCGAGCCAAAATTAGAAGCAGATTTTGAATTAAATACTGTCCCAGTCCACAGCAATTAGGTTGACGTCTGAAACAATTACGCGCGACCAGGCGTGTCATAGTATATATAGGCGAAGGATTGGCACTTAAACCACTGACGTGTTAATAAAATCTGGACTCGCAATGCCCTTAATCTGCTTATAGAGATCATTGAATCCACTCGCTGCCATTTTACCGAGCCGAATACAAAGCAATGCCGCCTTTGTTCTTCCTGACGTCAATAGAAGGGAGCCAACCCAGGCATTTGTATTCGACTGGGTAAAATGGCCGCTGGTTGGCTTCTTCTTCATACAAAGGCGTTGCAAGTCCAGGTTTTTTTATATACGTCCGTAACTAAAACGCGCTTGGAACGACACCAGAGCGACTGGTTTCAGACGTCGCTTTTTTTCAAGTTCATGGGCCAAACCCAATGCAAATGTAAGTATTAAGTTCGTATGTCTGAAACCAGAATCTAATTGGGTCGACCCAAGTCGATGAGATCCTAGACCGTCTGTCTGAAAAAGGGTTGTTAAACGTTTTAATCTGCCTGTGAATGAGCTAATTTTAACTGTTCGTAAGGACTATATTTGGCCGGTGTTAGAGAATGGTATTGGCGGTTTTAATGGGAATCTGTGAAAAGATCATATAGATGGAATTGGAATTATCCAACAAAAAAATCTTTTCGCATTATATTAGTGTCATACGATTCAGATAATGTGTAATTTACAGACGCCTCAACAGAAAAAAAAACTGTGTAAAGATTTTGCTATCTCGCTAGAGAAAGGTGAGTCTGGGTCTTGTAAAACCAAAAGACTCCAAACAGTGCAACGTGACTGCACATAGTAATTTTCAGCAACTCAAAGACTTCTTAAACGTCCCTTGTCCTTTTTATGCAATGTTAACTTTTTAATATAATATAATCTTAAATTTTATTCTAATAGTTTTACTTTTCATTATGTTAAGGTTTTTATTTGATTTTAATGGGGAACACGTGCTGATGGCTGCCATTCATGTGAAATGAACTATAATGACATGATATTAAAATGAAAAATCTGTATTTTTCTGTTTACCGCTACTGAGGCCAGGCGAAGGCAGAGCCTATTGTCAACCGAATTCCTCCCTCTTATCGTTTTCACACGTAGATTTCATCCTGCAATTCCCTTACTGACCCGACAACGTCCTTCCAGTTATTCGACCTCACCATATACTCGCCCCACAAACAGCATTCCGTTTGCCCAAGCATTATGATGACCTAGCTTATAAAAAGACGTGTTATTATAGGTCGACAAAGAAATGAAAAAAAAATTCCAGGGTCGCCGTGGACATTGTCGAAGATTTTTATTGTAATTACAGTGTATTATAGTCTAACTGCCGAGTGGCGGTTTTCAGATTTGCTACCATATTCACACGACGACAAGCTCTGACGACCACAACCGTTACGGAAACCTGGTTTTCTTCACAACGACAGTGGTAAGTTCTTATCGTTATTTACACGTTTTTTTCCGGATGGGCTTAAAATAATGTTTTGACAACTGTGACCTACGCACTGCCGGTAATCGGTACAATGGGGGCTCCCGAGGATTTTTTCTAAGGAAAGACATTTCAATTTCGAGGCATAATTAAGACTAATCTCTCACTTAGCAAGACTAGCAATAACACCATTTCTCCAAAAGCGAAGCACATGGTATATTTCCGGGCTGTTTCCATGCTTCCCTGTAATCCGTATGGAGCTGAAGTGCACCCTCACCGGCGAAAGAAAGCCAGATAGTGCTAAGTTTTCCAACGCGGGCCAATTTCATAGAGCTGCTAAAGCATAAAATTTGCAGTGTGAAAAAGTGTGAAAAAAAACTTTGCTTAAAAAAAAACAAATGTTGCCAGCACAAATTCTATCTGATTGTCATGCTAACCAAAAGACAGCTAAATTCGATTCCCAAACAATATACATGACGTGGAGTTTTGGCTGGTTGCCTGATTTATCAAGCAAGGTTTTCTCGTGCGAGTTTTGACTGGTTGCCTGATTTATCAAGCAAGGTTTTCTCGTGCGAGTTTTGGCTGGTT
>NW_019091373.1:817027-895095 GCF_001949145.1 Acanthaster planci
CTTAAGCACATTTTGTGCTGAAGCAGCTCTATGAAATTTGCCCTGCAGCAGTTTTTCTGGTTCTTGCAAAGTTTGTTACACGTACTCATCGTGCTCCGTGTCAAACGCCCACAAACTCACCTGCCTATGCGGTGAATGCGTACCAAAGGACTGTCAATTGCATTTCAGAACACGCCCCCTTTCGTCCCTGTTCGGAGCGGATGCTTTCCATGAATCGAAATGAGGACTTTGCATTTTTATCCAACAATTTTTATCCAAGTTCACCAGCAGCCATTAACTGCTAGCTTCTAGTCGATTTTGCCTGGTAACCATAATTTATGATATATTTAAGCATCAATTATAAAAGCAAACCGATCAGTGGTTAACAACAGTGTTCGCTGAATCGAACTTGTGCAATAATAAACACTGGATCGATCGATCGATCGATCGATTGATTCGATCGGTCGGTTGGTCGGTCGGTCGATTGATTGGTTAGTTGATGATTTTTGTTTCATTTAAAAAGATCAACAATGCAACCCACAGGCTGAAATGACGCGATTTGTACAGCCGATAAGGAAATTACTAAAGCTGTAGACATCACACAGAAACTATAAAACTCAAGTACATTAACATAAATTTTAGATTTCATCAAAAACAAATTAACGATCTGAGAAACGAAACTATGTCTGAAATAACGCAAATTTACAGAAATTTTGAAATTATTAGAAATTTAAATTAAAAGGTTGCTCATGTGCTTAAAAATAGTTTGTCCACTAAGGTAAGATTTACCAGGAAGGTGAAAATGCATTCAATCCCCCAATATTGTGTATAGCTTGGTTATATTTATTGTTAAAGATTCGCTTAAACGAGTGGGTTATGTGGAAGGGGGCTTCTTTTAATACATTTTCTATATATTTAAGCTCGCCATAGCTGCTATTCGAGCCACTGAAATACCAAGTTCAACGGTTTTAAAAGGTTTGAAAATAAACTATTATGTTGTGTTTGGTGTGTAATAAATCATATATTCATTACCACATCGTGTCTGTATTGCGTCTGTATTTTTCGTAATTTAGTCGAAATGTTTGAACACTTCGAGTTTTATGCAAAATTTCCACGATCAGACCGTGCGCTGGCGGCACTGTTGAGAAACGAAATTTGTCTGGTGTAACGACTGGTTCCGCTACAAACGTATATGAACATGAACGTAAAGGGCAATGACCATCTTTAGTGCTTTAGGCACGATGGAAAAAGTCGGAATGCGTCCAGACGGGTCCTTTGAATCCGGACTCAAAGGAATGCAAGGGGACTCAGTCTCGTGTATCTCCCTGCGTTCCTTTGAGTCCGATTGCGCGCTGATCATGCAGTCTACTGAGCACTGAGGAAGTGTTGGCCTATTCGTCGGGGGTTGGCTGACAGCAAAAGAAGCTACATGCCTTTATGCAGGACGACTCCGGCTGACAAGTGGTATCATTCTTGACTTGGGGGTTCGCCTATTAAAAACTCCTAATAACCGGCATCAGATATTTGTTTAAGCATGTCAGCATGTCCTGAGTTACCATTTCTTCTTGGAATTGTTTGTAAAACTTTGTTTTTTTTCCCAGATTATATATCTGGATAACCAGCGGCAGCGATTTTTCTTCAACGTTCAGGGACGGATTACCTTACCAATACAGGAGTACCAAAAGAAACTAGAGGTGGTGTTTATGAACAAACACATAGCTGTTCCCAAAATGTTTTTATTGTCTTGTGATGACTATCAACGAGTATCATAAGTTTGCAATTAATTGGATTACAAATAATTGCCAACTTGAAAGTGGCATGTATAACGAAAAACCAAATATCACTGCAATTGAACGTATAGTGCATAAGATATGACGATTTGTGTGTTAAAATACAACTTCCGGTCAAACCAGAAGTAGAGGTCACGTGAGGTCAAGATATAATTTTCATCTATAACACGTTCCCGACCATGTGCATGCCGAATTTGAGTTAAATCGGTAAAATAGTTTATTAGTTATTATACTGTAAAGAATGAAATTTTGAATTGAGGTCACGTGACACCTGATGACGTCACAATACAAAAAAGTTTCGAGGCTCATCTTCTGATGATGGTTAATTATCATGCCAAGTTTGAAATTGATCAGACTGAAAATAATTGCCAAAGTTCCTTGTAGAGAAAGTCCACCTTTAATGTCGCGTGATTTTTCTCCTCATGTTGTCATCATCACATCAGGTCAATATTCCTCTAAAGCCCTCACTTTTGAATATATCTGCAAGATTTAAATCCGATCAGACATCTACTTTAGGAGATATAGTGCCTTAAAAACATAATTCTTTGATAATATCTAACGTAGCAATAATTGAGAGATATTCTGTATACTAAATTTAAGAAAAAGAGTGCAGGACCACTATCGATGACATCTGTTGCACTATCCTGGACATTTTGGCGCAAAAACTGAAGTCACTTTTTGTAACTGCGACTAGAATGTCATATTTGCACACAGATTTATGGGAAAAGTAGTGAAGCTTTTCACAGATAATAAAGGCGTGGTTTCAGTGGTAAACAAGGGCAGTATGGTAGAAGAATTACTGCTTTTAAGTCTGGACATATTCAGACTGTGTAAACTCCACGAAATCAAATTAGATGTACAGTGGATACCCAAACATGCAAATCAAATCGCTGACGAGATCAGTCGAGAAGTAAATTGGGATGACTGGGGAATTTCCCGGGAATTCTTTCAATTTATTGACAACATATGGGGACCCCACACAGTGGATCGGTTTGCAGATGAGACCAATACGAAAGTACCAAGATTTAATTCCAAGAATTCAGTCTCTGGTACTAGTGAAGAAGATGCATTCTCGTGCAACTGGCACGTAGAGAACAATTGGTTAGTACCACCCACCAATCTTGTGGGAGATGTTCTGAGGCATTTGGAATGTTGTATGTTGTGCACAAGGAGCTCTGGTAATCCCATGTTGACCTTCAGCCCCGTTTTGGCCTCTACTATTCTCTGATTACAGTTCATTCAGGAGACCGGCTAGCACCACCATGACATTTACTGATCCATCCAATATTGATGTTCCAGGAAGAAATCTAAAAGCATTATTTCAATCCCCATTGCTAAAGTCAGGAGTAATATGTATTCGATTTACCGGCTAATTGGCTATGCTAAATTACTCCAGACAAATTGGTGTTTACGACACGCGTATAGCGTCAGAACCGAGTGGCATGTTGTACGACATATGGCAAAGAAAGTCGAATGGCACAGATCAAAAGACAGCTGAATGGTAGTCTAAGCCGGATGGCATGCGTTCCTTCCTCTATGCATGAACGTAGCATCATGGTATCAGTTCAGCGTACTGAGTACGCTTCAGGTTGAGTATACCCTGTATATGGCACAGTGAGATGACAGTACATGCAAGCCAAAAAAAATTTAAAAATCAGGCAATTTGTGATTTTCCCTTCAGGATAGACGAGGGTGAGTTTGTTTCAACCTTGGCTTCAATCTTGGAAGCGTCCAGAGCTCCCACTACAACTAAGAAATATAACAGTACCTTCGCCGCATGGCAACGATGGTGTGAGATACAGAAGGTAACCGCATTACCTGAGGACTCCAGTGACATATGCTGTTATTTCGACGCGACACTTATTCCACGCGGATGGTCCATATTCAAAAATTGAAACGACATTCTACGCCCTGAAATGGCGACACGATTGTCTCCCAGACTGTAAACAGAACCCGTGTGACAGAACATTTTTACATATCGTCTTACAAGGTCTTAAGAGGAGATTAGCGAAACCCATAGTAAAGAAGGAACCCATAACACCAGAAATCATTAAAGCACTAATCGACTCAAACAATTTATTCGATGTTCGATTATGTACTATGTTACTTGTGTCACAACGAGCTCATTAATATTCGCAGATGCGATCTTCAGCTGCATGATGACCATGTTAAGATATTCATTGTTAAGAGTAAAACGGACATCTTCAGACAAGGAGCGTGGGTACTTATCGCTTCCGTCAACAAATACACCCACATTTCCGATAACGATGTTGAGAAAATATCTAACGTTTGCAGACCTTATGGATGATGGCACAGACGAAAATTTCTTATTCAGACCAATGAATTACATGAAATCACAAAACAGGTATTAGTTGAGGTCCACTCAACTTTCATATTCATCATGTCTTGACTTATTCAAGAAGGTTCTAGTTTCAGTGGGAGTGGACCCCCGAAAATACGGGCTGCATAGTCTGAGAGCTGTTCGGTGCTCCCCAAATGTGTAGTATATTCATTGTCTTCTTTGTAGGTGGCATAATAAGGGGGAGGGGCTTATTATGAGGGGAGGCGGCTTTATTCGCGTTTGAGGGTCGAATTAGAGAATAAGTACAGTATGATATACTCTCCAAAATCACTCTCGCATTCATCAGCAGACGCCATGTTGGATCTGTAAGTTAAGGGTCTGGTGTTGCCATTGACTTCTTCACCCGTCGTGTTTGGGGTTCGCAACTTAATACGTCCCCACGCATATCAGGTGTCAGGCCTTGTTTTTTTTTAAGCAACGAAAGAGTAGAATCCATGCCAACATTTGACATTTCGATTAAGTCGTTGTGAAAAAAGCGATATATCGGTATTCAACAAAATACGATGTCGAGGGTGACTACATCAGTATATGATTTGAAGAATACTATACCCAACCGAATTTACGGGAATATTTAAATATTAAAAATTTAATAATGAATCACTTGATGACGTCATCATGACGTAATTATTTACGTATTATCTTCGTTTTATGGGGAATGCTTGTAACTTTAATGACAATCAAATATTGCTAAGTTACCAAAATACCAAGTTTGAAATTGATCGGACTTAAAATAATTGCCAACGTGCCCCTTAGAAAAAAACAGCGGCAAAAGAAAAAAAAGGAAAATAAAATTTTAACGATTACAAAAGCTGTTCCCAATTGAGATTGGGAAGAGCTAAATAATGTTGAAGATTAGGTATACCCATCCCTGATCAGCATTCTCTTTCGAAAGAACGCACAATCAGTTATTAGGGACAATATTTAATCGAAAAATTGGTAATTTGATGTCTTTTGTGTCTCCTGACAAATATGCCATTTTTTTGTGGGTTTGGTGTACACAGGTGCGTTTAATTAATCCAGTGGGGAATATTGCGGGACACTGCCATAGCGGCCATTCCTCACGCATTCTTTTTTTGGGAGGGGGTAACGGCACCATGGATAAAGTCGGTGATGCTTCGGGCTCTCCAAATTGTCTATTACGTTTTCTGCGGATAGAGTGCAGTGCAGAATATTCATATTATTTGTATTTTTTTCCAGCATTATTTACTTCAGAGTCCGTCATTATTTAGCCACGTTCAGAAAAAGTGGGCTATTTGACCTATGGTATATGGGACCGCAGGTAATATGGGACGCTTCCTCCGGTGTAAACGTTCACCGGCACGAAACAACGCCCTCAATAGTTATACAGACTAGCCATTACTTCCGTCATGGAGCGGTTGTAGGTTTTAGTGAATCTCACGGAAAAAAGTTCATTAAAACTTGACAAGGTATGTGACGTCAGTGGTATTTTTGTTGCTGATCTAAAAATAGGTATTTTATCAAATATGCTGAAACTGTAAAACTGTCCGGGGATATTCTGAATTGCTGTCATATTTAGCGATTTTATGAAGTCTTTTGAGCTAGGTCAATGCGTGGGGTACTGTGTATAATTCTTTTAAGAATAATAAAGCATTGAATGCGAGCTCCGCTATCACAACGAGGTGCAGGTAATATGGAAAATCCAATATGGCGAACAGGATTTGTTTGCCTGTCAGATAAGTGTCATGGTGATTTGGGTAAATACTTAAAGTTGATGTTAACTTTCTGTTTGTTAAATCATATAATTAGTGATAAATTCAGAATTAGATAGAATTAGGTCTTGTGGTTAACTTTTATTTTGCTGTCCTTTTTATTCAGATGCCAGTCAAATATAGTTCGGAAATCACGCCAGGCTTTATGATTGCCTGAAGACATGCAGATGTCAGATATAGTCAAATATAGTTCAGAAATCACGCCGGACTTTATGGTTGCCTGAAGACATGCAGATGGCCATCAATGCATGCAGAGCCAAAGACATGGTCCTGACAACAAATTATAGGCTTGCATAGGCAATTATAATGTAACAAAAACAGCATGTAACAATATTTCAGGTGTGAAATAAAAGTTTTGGCATACATGTCAGGACATGATGCATGTGTTAATACACTTTTATTTTAACTCCAAGTATGACGAGGCAATTTGAATTAATTTGTGAAATGGCATTTTTAAAGTGAGATGATTACACGTCTTGTCTGAGTTTTATGTATGGAGATGTCGAAGGATGCTTTTATTTACATTAAACATGTTAAATAAGTGAAATTGCATGTGTAAATATTTTTCAGTTGTACAAAATAATTAAAATGTCATTACATTGTCTTAGAATCAGTGTTCCATATTACCTGCACATCACGCTGTCCCATACTGCATTTGGTGATGACGTCATACTTTGCATCTGAACTGTTGTTAGGGATACAACCTGGTGTAAGTTGTAGAATTCAAAGGAAGAGTTGTTGTTACTCTTCCAAACAATCAATATTTCTTTCTAATTGTTCTATTAGTCTTTATGCAAATTATGTAAATGAGATTAATGGTCCCATATTACCTGCACTTACCCTACGCAATTGCGCAAGAATCCATAATGCCTTGCGCTGGTTTGTTTGATTGAGAATTGGAGATGAGCCTTCCACCGGACCCCTTGGATAATGCCATGGCTAGACATCGTGTAAAAAAATGAAAATGCGTTTCGAGCTCAGACTAAAGAATGTGTCAGATCAATGTCTGTGAAGGCGCACGCACGTACATTCATTATGGATTGTGTATCCCGATCTTCCTTCGCTGAAACACGGCACTGAAAACCGCACGTGGCTGCAGCCCGTATATGTAATACACTGCGTGTACAGACTGGCTTATCGAGTATCTATGGAATTCCATATCTGCCGTCGCCCGTCGTCCGTCGCCTTTTGCTTTTTGTTGTGTCCCAATTCTGCCATTTACCAATTCCAAACATGCCATTCTCCGTCGTCCGTCGCCCGTCGTGTGTCGCCCGTCGTGCGTCGCCCGTCGTGCGTCGCCCGTCGTTCGTCGCCCGTCGTTCGTCGTGCGTCGTCCGTTGTCCATCAAATTGGTTGCATAGGGCCTGCTAAAGCCGGGGTTTAACATATGACAATGTGATGATTCCATTCACTTTTAAGGATCTTTTCCTAATAGGCAAGTACAAATCCCACCTGCAAAGCATAAATTAGTCCCATAATTAATGCCAATAATGCTAGATTACCCCTGCCCCTTGACAAGAAAATATCGCCTTTCTGTGAATTCAACCAATTGTTTTTTGGGGAAAAACATTTTCAGCAAAAATGTTCAGGCCAACTTATCCACAATCTTATTCTAATTTGCATACTGTAAAAATGTGCCGACTTGTTTTCATCAAATTCCAGAAAGAAATCTGCCAACCGATACAGATATTCCATTTTGTCCTCTCAATTTCACCTTGAAATTTAAAAATACTAGACAGTGCTGTGGATAACAAACTGGTTATTAAATGTATTGTTAGGGGGCAATTACCACTTGGTTTAAGTTTCAGAAAATGTGACGTGTTGGTTTTTTGGGGGCGTGTATGCCATGGCGGATAGACCAATGAGAACAGGTTGTCCAGCACATCAGCGTTATTTATGGGGCTAACAAGTAACGTTACTGTTGAAAAGACTTCTGTGAGCCAACCTGCAACTAAAGTCATGTCTAATTTGGAGTATACAGCAGATTTCATCATAGGTATACCCGCCCTCAAAATAATGATGAATCAGTTCGTCTATTATGAAAACTATTAAGAAATCAAACATTGTAAATAATTTATTATTTACATTCCGTTCTGTTTGATGTCGTGCAGGGACAGACAGAAATATTACATAGGCTATAGACCTAATGTCAGGCCGTTAACAAGTAAAGTTACGTCTAGAGTTACTAAGTTATCGATGTAACAAAACTGGTATTATTTCATATATACGTCACTTTACCCATGTCAGTCTTTAAAAATGAAAGGATATTATTTTCCTTTCAAGTGGAGTTCGGCGCAACTGCAAAAACGAATACATCTTCTAGTTGTACTGCTAAAACGAGAGTCAGGCACGATGGATCGATCGAACAAGTACATGGACACGTGAAACGATCAAGGGTCGAAGTTAAAAATACCACTGCGCAATCGAGACAAAACAAATAGTAAACGGACGACGGGCGACGCATGACGGACGACGCACGACGGGCGACGCACGACGGCAGAAATGGAATCCCATTGTATCCAATATGGCGGCCTGGCAGGGGCGGCGATTTTCAACATTGGGGGGGGGAGTCGGACACGGGCTTGGGAAACGAGTTGGGGGAGAGGGGGTGGGGATTATTGTATTTTGACCTCACTGGTCCGCACACGTACACACTCACCGTCACACTCTACGGACCGAATAGAACGGCGCTGGTCGGAAGGCTAAGTTTCGCCCAAAAGAATAATCACAAACTGGGGCGTGATTTGTGCAAGGTCAAAACTAATTACATGTACTGAGGATTAATGCCGTCGTCCATTAAAAAATATAAAAATAAAACCTAGTTCGGTGATCCGGAAAAAAGGTTACTGCTGCAAGGGGATACATTTACCATAAATAGATCAGTAGCTCTCGGGGAAGAGGTTTCAACTTTTTGGTCATAATTGCCTTGAAATCACTCTTGTCCAGAGAGGAAAACATTTGAAGAGTACAGGGATGGGAGGGCTTTTCTGCTCTGAAATGGTAGCACACTATTGGAGGCCCGTGAAGCAGCAAAAGACATGAACAATTCCAACAAAAAGCTACCAAAACCAATAAATACAACAGGCCAGACATTAAATTTCTCCTGAAGAAAATAACTTAGTTATGTATAAATACATACAAATCTGCATACATGTGTTTACATATTTATAATATTTACAAGTCTTGAAAGAAAACTGTTGCCTAATCTGTTGCCTGTTGTCTAATCATCCATTGTTCACTGTTTCAAAACACCAGTTTCACTTCAAAAAACTAGTCAAACTCATTCTTTCGCGCTGACGAATAAACATCCTTTCGTTTGTTGGCTAGTTGTAAACAAAATGGAATCCGTAAATTGAAACATATTCACTGTTCATATGTCGTTAGCGATTTTTTGTATTGGTAAGTTCATACATTTTAATGTGTCTCAAAAGCTTAAAAAGTCATGCCCCAAAACACTGCCACATTTAAAACAAAAATATTAGTTTCATTCTGAAAGCTTACTGTTGATATAGAGAACTATTTCTTTTTTGAAATGCTGTTGTATACATGCACATAATCGCTGCTAAAAAAGAAGGGTTTTAATCTTTTCTCCCATGATTTCGATGAAGTAAAAACTATTACAAATTTGTGATTTTTGTGAACACTAATCACACAAGGTATGAAACTGCCTACAACCATAAAGCAAGCCTGCAAAATGTTAATCTATTTAATGGATGGACCTTTTCAACATGGTTGATCTTGTTTGTCTTCGAAGTGTACTCATACGGCAGTGGGCATTTATCACATCGTCCTAGGCCACCATTGATGAACTTTGGTAGATGTTCTTCAGCAGGACTTCGCTCCATCTGAACATCTTCGATGAATGTTGCAGAATGGTCTGGCGAATGAGTTGATGGCAGTGGTGATGGAAAAGTTCTGATGCACCCCCAAGCACTAATGTCGGATTAAAGGTTTATTAGCCTGACCCAGTGCACGTCCTTCGTTATATGCAGGACACCTGCGGTCAAACTGGTAGGATCGTGTAAATGAGTCCGTTTGCGTTCCTTTGCGTGCAACTGAGTTCGGATGCGCTCCACTGTTCTTAAAATCTCTTTTTTTGGCTCCGGACTCGAAGGAACACGTCCGGACCCGTTCGGACCCGTCCGGACGTGTACCGACTTGATCCATGGTGCCTTAGTGCGGGGGGGGGCTCATTACAGTCAATAGAATTTAGAAATAGAAGAAAAGCCTTCATAGGAAACCAGGAAAGTGTTTGAAACTCGATGATATTTTTTAACCATCTGTTAAGAACCACCCACGCGACTGCCTGTCGATTGATGGGAATGACCAACAACCAGCCCAAATGGCCGCAAATAATGTCTAGCACAAAGTATAAGATGAAGAAGTCTTCGATTTACAAGCCGTCCTGAGACTGAAATTTCCTAGAAAAATCAATTGACATCTCATTATCAAACTGGGACATCATGGGTTTCATCGAAGTACTAGATACCTCGGCATTAATGGGAATATCATACTCCATTTACAGCATCGTTAAACAGTGGATTATTGTTTAATTGTTCAGTGATGTCTTTCATTCTCTAGAATGAAAACAGGTCAACGCGAAAATTGCTGACTATTTTACTATCTTGATCAGGTTCATGATTGTAGCAAGCTTGACATCGGTTGAGTTGATGATAACTAGTGTTGGTTGGCTCTCTCGGTGTTCTGGCTCTGAGTAAACCGGTTTGTGGTTTCATTTTTATAGTTTGTCCGATGAAAAGGTATCACAGAATCTCTTTCTTCTATTTGTAGGTGAGCTAGACTTGGATTGGCCTATAAAGAGGGACTGCTTGAAGTTATGGCCTCCAGATTTTTAAAAACTGCTTGCTGGTAAGACGATGCAGGCAATGTTTTTGCGAGCGGACAAAAAGGTTGAAGGAGGCAGTCGCTGGGTGACAGAGATGCAAACGCTGGTTGACAGAGACGCAACATTTTAGCGCTTACAAGCATCTGTCGCAAAACCATACATCCTTTTTTTATTAACATGAGACGCGGAGTGCTTATAGAAACCACTGCGGCGACTTTAATACAATTTCGGCCGCAGTGACCTACCATGACACTGCCGTGTTTGTCGTTTCCTGTAGAGCCACTGGCAATAGAAACACAACTTCACTGTTGAAAAAGGGAATAGACATTTTTCCCTCTTCCAGCCTCAGTTTAGTAACCGTACCCCCACGATAAAGATCTATAGCGTTAAGACTACCCCTCTGTTATTGTCGCTGCAGTGCCGATATGGATGGACTGCTACCAGCTGAGGTCAGATCGGGATGGCAAGCTGTGCTTTCCTTACACGTGACGTGGTTGGTTTGGACTGGACTCACTAAGGGACTTGGGGTGATGCTACCCGCCCTGCAAAAAGATTTTGAATCGAGCACCTGGCTGGTGGGCTGGACGATCGCCATCATCAACGGAATCACTGACTTTGCAGGTAAAGCTCTGCCGGAAAAGAACTGACATTTATAATGGTCAAATCATCACTGATCTAAAGGGCCAGCCAGTGTTTCTTTACAACTGGTTGTGGACAAATTCCTCAACGAACTGAGTCACTGATGACTGACCGTGATTCCATGAGTATGGAGAAATGAGTAACTGATTATACACAACTTCAAACGTTCACAATAACTGTTTGACGTACTGTGTTTTTGATACTAATAGGACCTCTAGCGGGGCCGCTGGAAGTGTTACTGGGAACACGACTGGTTGTCATGGTGAGCGGTGTCCTGATTGGTGGTTCTCTGATCGCGTCTTCATTAGCGACGTCCGTTACGCAACTTGCCCTGTCTCTGACTTTGCTCTCGGGTAAGTGTACCTAGGTAAGAATTGGGCTGAGTGTAAGTAGGGGCAACTGGTGACAAAAATCGCAATGGTTTATTCTGTGAGAAGCAAAGACAGAGCGGTGGGGAAGAATGGTCTATACAATAACTAAAAGAATTAAACGTAAATAACAGTCAATAACGTAACATTACAAAATTATCTGCTGCTCATGCCAAATTCTAGGCGACATCCGCCATCTTAGACGGATGAAATTATTCATAAATGAAGCAAATCAAGAAAGGTTGGTTTAATAACCATGAAAAAATGAGAAATCCTATAGGATTTTATCGGCAATAATTTAGGTACAAAACGTTAATCTAAACGGGTAAAACATTTAGAGGTCGGGAAGTTTCCAAATTTCACTGCTCCCAAATCGACTCAAAATTTCACTTCCGTTATTGACAAAATATGTAACAGTTGTTAAAATTAGTTTATAACAAAATAAATTTACTATTAGGGAGAGAATGGAAGCATCCTGAATTCAAAACACAGGGGTGCGACGCTAAATTATAAATATGTAAACATAGGTGAAAGAAAAGATTGCACAACCAAATTGAGTGTGCTTTAAAAATTATTACTCATGAAACCTTCACTTGGAAGACAAGTTCCTATGATCGAAGAATTGCTGTCTACTTTCAGAGACTACAGTGTGCCATGCATTAGATATGTATCTTCAATGTACCCTACCGTGGGGAGATAGACTATTTTGTGAGTGGAGAGCTTGACATTTTGCCAACAGCAGTTAATGGAACCATCTTTAGCGTCATTTCGTTTTTGACAAATTTTAACAGGGCCTGAAAATCGATATTGTTCTGGAGATTTTTAGTGACAACTTTCGATTCTCTCTCTTCAGTTTCTAGAGTGATATTTGGACTGGAATGTTTGGGTTATATTACTTTCGTTTGATGTGACCCCCAGGTTGTGGTATTGGTTTTGCCAATATCCTGACCAGGGCGATGGTGGGCCGTTTCTTCACCACACACTACACACTCGCCAACGGCATTGGCCACGCAGGTCATTCAGTGGCTCTCATTGTCTTTGCACCTCTGACGCAACTCTTTCTCGACACCTACGGATGGAGGGGAGCCATGCTGCTCCTTGGCGCGATCTGTACGCATCTCGTCCCTTGCGGAGCTCTCTTGAAGAAGGGGTTGACCACGCCCAATCACGAAAGCAGGCAAAGGGACTACACCCTGCTTGCCGATGATCCATCAACAGAGGATTCCGAGGAACGTACGGTGCGGGGAAACAAATGCTGCCTCCCGGAACTTCGCGGTGTCTGCTGCACCTGGGCGTTCGGGCTGGAGGTCTTTCGAAAGACGTCCTTTTACGTGACGGCGGTACTGTACATGTCCAACCGCCTGGTGAACGACTTGTGGGTCATCTACTTTGTGGATCACGTCTACGCCAAGGGTCTCTCCGGGCAAGACGCCGTGACTTTCACTGCGGCGGCCGGTGTCTCGAATCTCATCTTCAAGATAGGTCACGGACCCCTGGTGGACCGGGGTTGGGTGAGCTTGAGGGCAATGTTGGCCGTAACCACAGCCGTGGCGGCTGTCTGCCTCTTCACTGACCCCTGGCTGGATTCCTATTGGACGGTAATGGCCAATGCCGTCTGTTTCATGGGCGCGTCTGGCACGATTGGCGCGCTTCTGGACGTGTACACCAAGGATTTGCTTGGCGCTGATAATCTGGTCAGTGCTTTTAGTTGGATGGGAGTCTTGAGTGGAGTTGTCACAATCAGCTTTGGTTTCCTGCCAGGTAGGATGAAGTAAACATCCTTATCTGTTTATCAGTAACTTTTTTTCCATCAGAATAAAGGGAAATACCCGTTTTGACCACCATTTCAAATAAAATTGGGCTCCTTTTGAATCAAGTGAACTCATGTGGCTTTACTACCGAAGTGACAAAAGTGAACTCACCTCTTAATGCCGTCAAGAATAGAATACCTTTGTCAATCGCTCAAGATCGACGACCACGTGTTTTAAATATTGGCTGTTCAGGTACACTGATTGTTCAGCAACATTGAGAATGTAAAAACAACTCCAACGCATATAAAAAGCCATTTGAACTCCGTCAAAGAACGGGAAAAATTTGTACACATAATCTGTTCGTGAGAGTGGGCAAGTAGGCTGAAGATTTTTTTAAGGTAGACATGAAGGTTATATAGATCATTGAGCTATAAATTAAAATATCAGATGGTCGTTTAACCTTTGAGAATTTTAACCTGTTTAGAATAAGGTGGTACTCACCTGCCGCCTGGGGCTGTCGGAAGTCAGTACTCATTGACTACCACAGAATAAAATATTATGAAAAGGTTACCACAGTCATCTCGCGTTATCACAAAGTTCCAAGGACCAGCTAATTTCTCTTGTTATAACACAGAACCTTATTATCAAAGCTCCTGAAGAACAAAGAAAAGCAACAAAAAGAGATTGTAGCCCTTAAAATTTGCTCATTGAAGCATTATCTTGTTTTTTGCTCTTGGTATCAGACTTGGATGTACTGCTTACCTGAAGAATAATGATCCTCTGAAGAAAGCTACCCTGTTTTTTTTTTATTTTCAGGCTGGATATACGATGTGAGCGACAGCTACAACGGTGCTTTTATCCTGATGGGGTGTATATGGTGCGTGTCGCTCCTGGCTATGGCGACTGAAGTAGTGATGACTCGGCTCGGATGGATCACGCAGCAGTCTGTTGGCAAGGGATGAGCTTGTGTGGTTGTGATAGAAGCCGAGATGTGCATCCGCCCCAAGCGGGACCAATAGAGGGCACAGTTTTCCTAGCAACAGAGGCTCCCCTGACGGGAACTGCGCTTCACTGGTTCACTTTAAATTACATACATGTACATCGGCGAGACACAAATAAACCATTTCCCAAAGTGAGAAGTAACTGGAAAGTTTTGGTGCGTCATGGATAGAGGAATATTTTGCAAACAGGTCATAAGGAATGATGAGTTCCCACGGAACCTGAAACTTGGGTAGCAACATAGTCTAGGCTTGACTACAATGGACAGCAACATTATTTTGATTGGTGCAGGGTGGGGGAAAAAAGGCATTGTGTGTTTTTGCTCAAACTCACATGTATATACATGTCCGTGTACTCTCACACAGGTTAGCCAAGCTACAACAGATGCGTGCAAATTTTATAGAATCTTATCAATGGGTGAAAGGGATCACTTCATTTCTTTTAAAGTGCAAATATTGGAAAAG
Organism: Acanthaster planci; assembly: GCF_001949145.1. Next base: position 831,956 of record NW_019091373.1, read on the forward strand.
ACCTGCTAAATATTTGATACTTGTGTCTTACTGTACCTATAGCTGTTTCCAACTGTATTCTCATATTGGCTACTTTTCCCATTTTTTACCGTCAACTTGGACGTCAACCTGCTTCTGATTTTAATAAATGCTGGTAAAAAGTAATACAACATCAACATGTACACCTTGGAATGAATCAGAAATGTCAAAGCCCCGATCAGCTATAAAATAAATTGACTTGGCAAAAGGTGATTGAACGAACCACAATTTTCAGTTAACGTCAGAAGTTCGACTTCCCCACACACTTGATAAAAAATACTGTAACGATACCGAGGAACAATACATCCACGACTTTTGATTGCACTGTGATGCTTGTAGCTTGATCATGTCAAGGATGTTGCTGCTGAATTTCCTGATTAGTCAATAAACACTTCAAAACACTCAATGATGACACTTACCATTTGTCCAAAATTTCTAAGTAGCACTGTTATTTTAACTGTGGATGTGTTGGCCATTTAAGGATGGAAGTTCAAAAAACGCAATTTTCCGCTAGCAAAAATTTGGATTTTACTTTAACAACTTTCGTGACGCGTGAAAAGTGGACAAATAAAAACTTCGAATTCCCACTAGCAAATTGTATTTGATGCTCCAAAAGAAGACAAAACCCATTTTCTGCCCGTAGATTTTCGGGTTTTTGAAGTTGCAACACCCCCTTTCATGTAAGTCAAATGAAAGTTCTGCGGACCATTGGAGGTGGTGGTCAGTCTCTGGCTTCGACAAGTAATCCCTGGAGATCTTGGAACCAAGATGTCTGTATCTCATCCAGTAAAATAGTTCCCGCCGCAGCCCGCTTGAGTTGGCATGGAGCGGTGCTGCAGGAGGTGTGGAGGTGGTGGTGTCGAAGAGAAGGTCTGCGATGGATTTGTCAACCACGGTATTCGACCTGCTCAGAGACATTTGATAGCCTGTTGGTCGGTAACTCGGAAAGAGACTGAATGTTTGTCTTCATTCGGGTGATGGTGAGGCCCAAGGGCGACGCCTCCTCGCCGAGAGTCTCCAAAACTTTATCCAAGGTGTTTACCAGTAGGGCACAGAACACGGCAACATCATCCGCATAGCAGAGGTCTGTGAAATGGAAGTGGAAGTCGACACCGAGATGAGGTGGCAGCGCTTCATCAAACTGTTCGCCAGGTCGACCGCAACATTGCAGAGGTGTTGTGCAGCAACACAGTCCTGTTGAACTCCTGATTTGGTTAGGAAAGGATCCGAAACACTGTTCTCAGCTCGCACCACTGGCGGCCGAAATGGGGGGATGAAAGGTAGAGGGCCAGCTAGTCCCCAGCAAAGACTCACACCTCCGGGAGATGACTGTTAATTATTGCAATTGCGACAATTGTACATGTAGTAAAACGAGCAAAAGACCAACTTACCGCTACCACTTAGGCCCTCAAGCATTCCGTATTTTGAGGTAATTGAACTGCAATTTAGTATTGCTCATTGTGAAGCCAACAACAAAATTAATAATTTGAAGGAGGACAAACACAGCTCACCAAGTTGATGTTACAATCTTTTATTATATCAGTGGGAGGATTGACGCAAAGCGACCTGGCAGTTGATTTTCTGTGTCACCAATCTGGGATAGTATAATATGGTTAATAGGAGTCTACCTCTGATTGTCACTTAGGAAATCCGGGTTCGATTCCCCACCGGGAAGACCCTATCCTCATGCAGAATATTAATATAATAACTGTTACACTTGAGTAAAATGGTGAAACGGTCAGTCCTTGTTGTAATCCTCGGTAGTATAGTGGTTAGTATCTCTGACTGTCACTCAGGAGTCCGGGGTTCGATTCCCCGCCGGGGAGACCATTTTTTTTTCCCCAAATGTAAATCATTTAGTAGTACGTTTCAGTTAAATTAGGTGATGGAATTTAAAACCCAGCATCAGTCCTCGATAGTATAGTGGTTATCGTCTTTGATTGTTATCGGCAATCGATTCCCCTACGGTCGGGGCTTTTGTACTCTCTTTGTTTTTTCATCAGCAATTGCATCCAAAATAGGTGCTAGCTAAAGGCAGAGAGTAGTAAACTTCTGCCATTAGGTTTCAGCGACGCAGTGATTAGGAATACAAGATATTTGATAATCATTTAGTTGACCATGGTTTGTATACACCCCTTTCAACAACACAGATCCCTTCACCTCGACTCGAGTTCTAACTTGCAAAAAGCAAAAAAGTTTACTTCCCTTACCATTTTGTCCTAAGAGACACAAAATAAACAGATGGTTAAATCCAAAGGATAGTTTGGTAATGAAATTTCGAAAATCACTGCATTAACTTGGTCAACATGACGTTGCCAACAGGCTCTGTTTTTACTGCTGCAGCCAGATGAATTCGAGATCTTTCCCAATGTTCTCAGCGCTATTCTGAAACGGATTCCCTTCCTCATCTTCACTTCGTATTCTACCATTACTACATACGGCCTGCTGGTAGCTATTAAGAAACGGCAAGGATTTTTTCCAGTGTTTGTTAGGGCAGAAAAGTAGCACAAGAAATAAAAGCCAGAAATTACAGATGAATTAAGTAATTAGAAACGATTATTAGAAAAGATTATACAGTGATAAAACTGGGCTCGTTGAGTTCTAATTCTGGGTACATTCCATCAAATCATTGCATTTCAGTGCGCGAGCTTATTAATATGTTGTGATCCCACGGGATTTTTACAATAAGAAATGCCATAATCAGGAGGATCATAAAAAATATTTCGATAAATTCCGAATTTGGGACTGGTAGTTTCCAGTTCAGGGTATTTCGTTTACAAAAGCCCCAAATTGCGGGCTTATTTCGGATCGGCTACATTCAGAGCTGAGCACATAGTTTTACTACTCTTTTGAGGGGTATCTTCTGGGAAAGGCGAATAAAGAAAATTGTGGCTAACCCCCTTAAAATTGAAAAGAAAAGTGATCTTCTGGGCATAATCTTGAATTTCCAGCGAAAAAAAACGGAGGCTAATCTCCCCCGAGAGTCAACCGGCAGCGCTATTTCGGTGTAGTTTTGCACTGGTTGATATGGGCGCATATTTGGTGTAGTGCAAGCACAGACATGAGGACAGCTCCAACGATTTGAAATATCGCCCTCAACCAGCTCAAGGACAGTATTTGTAATGGAGCGCCACCTTTCGTCAGCAGGTATGCAACCTTAACACCTAACAAAAGTGACAAGTGTTTGGCGAAGAATGGCACATGCAATTTGGCGTTGTAAGGCACCACGGCTGATCTCGAGGACTTGTCGAGATCGGAAGGACTCCTTCAGTGAAAAATGTAGATGCCCAAAACAGAGACCTGTGCATGTAAGCTGTTCCTGGTGAGTATGTTGTGGGTTTGAATTGTCATCGCTTAGCCAACAGAAGCAAGTCCCTAGGCCTACTTCGTACTCCATAATCGGAGTGTAACGTCATGAACCGGTACCGTCAAGCGACTGAATGACGAGGCCTGCATGTACATGCACTGTAGTGTAGGCGTATATATCGCATGGTAAGCCAGACGCCCCTAGGGGTCCAACATGTGGGGTCCAACATCCGCCCGGCTCCCACAGGGGGCCGTTAGACCCCTTAGTTCTGGGGTTTATGCTAGCTCTACTAAGTGGAGTGTTAGAATAGTATTCCTCTTTTACGATTTTGGATGGGATCGTCATACTTATGCCTCACGACATTACATAGAGTAAGGTGAAAATGGCTCTCAAAATTTCCAAAGACTCACCAAAAAACCTCTATCATCACCCCCTTGCTTCTGTAAATGCCAAAGTCAAACGGTTGGGGCTTCAAGAATATTTCTGACTTCAAAATCTGTCAGAATCTGACCATTTTGCTGGGCACATGGACAGTGCTTAAACTTTTCTCTGGCCCCTGCTCGCTTCATGTGCAACGCATTTGGCACCACGAAACAGTCGTTGGTAGGGACCACAAAGGTCACAATCAACAAGTCTTGTGTCCAGACCATGCAAAGCACGTTCGTGCGTACGTCTTAGCGGGACCATGTTCACTTGTGAAACTACACACCTGTATTGGAATGCGATTTTGAAGTCAGAAATATTATTGAAGCCCCATCCGTTTGACTTTGGCATTTACGGAAGCCAGGAGGTGGTGATAGAGGTATTTTTAGTGAGTTTGGAAATTTTGAGAACCGTTTTCACCTTACTCTATGTAATGTCGTGGAGCATTAGTATGACGATCCCGTCCAAAATCATAAAAGAGGAATACTATTCGCTCCACTTAACAGAGCTAGGTTTATGCCATGCTGTGGATAGAGCTTGAACCTGCATGTATACTCAGTTCCTATATTATCGTGGTAATTCCATTAATTGCGGTATTGGAAATTTTGAATTTTGCGTTGCCAGTGAGATCACAAGCAGCAATATTCGCCCAGGCAATCAATAAATTATGGCCCGAGGATAAGTTTTATTAAAACAGAGTGAAAAATTCTGCATTTTTCTGTATGTTTTGATAGTTTTTAATAAAAGATGTAATTTTTCTGACATTTGTAAATTTTCCTTCACCGTGTGTCATTACCTACCGTCTATCTCTTTAACAGTTACATCTAACACCACCCTGCCCCTGGATATCCATTGCTGGGTTCCTAAATGTCAATTCCGAAATGACCAAAGGTGTCTAAAGGCACATTTTAACTGTCCATTTTCGGAGTCAACACAAGGGCTTCTGCACTGAAAAACTTTTGCGAGCAGAAAGCGCGCGACCCCATTATCCATTACAGTAGACTTGTATCAAAAGTACTTTTACCCTCCAGGGCAAATGATAGCAAATAATTACGTCGGCATTATTGTCTCAATTTTTTTGCTCTTCTTGCACAACTTGAAGAATTTTTCAGTGGACGTTTTGAATGATATGGTTATAACTCTTAAGGAATTAGAACTCAGAAAGCAGACACTTTTAGCGATTGTGTCAGACATCCATAAAAGAATGAGTCCCCCAAGAAAAAGAAGTTTGCAATATTTAAAATATTTATTATTCCTTTGGCAAACACCAATTTAAAATGAAAGTCAAAGTTGTTGCTGCAATTAGGATTGGGGTAAAAAAGTAGCGGTGAACAAAACTGAAGTTATTCCATGCCAGATAAATAAGTGTAAGGTGACGCAGTGCAGTTATTCCCATCTCGGTCTTTTGGTGAAAGGCATCTTCAAGGAGAATACTGGAAAAAATGGAATAAATTACAGGTAAAATTGAACTTTATCACAAAACAAGATTATTTTGTTTCCTCTGGAAAATAAATCATTCTGTTTATTCATAAAGAGCTTTAAAGACCATCATAGAAACCCTTTCTCGATACCACGATAATAAAGACTCCACCTCCGCCTGCATACGGTGCGTACACAGATTTTCAGAGTTATCGTAGAGGAAAATAAATTGAACTACAAACAATATCTTATCAATCAAGTTAAAGAGTAAGAGTTAAATAACAGCGAGGACAGGATTATTCATTAAGATGAGCGAGCAATCTGTATTTCGATCAGGAAATGTGATAACTACCATCATAATAGAGTAACCCATCCTAACGCCCTTGACAATAGGTCGCCCATGACGATAGGTCGCTAGGTCCCATATTTTGCCTTTTACTGCAAAAACCAATCAGACTTATGGCAAAATTAGAGACCTGGCAACTATANTCATGGACATTAGTACAGACTACAGCCATATTCCTAGCACTGGATCACAAAGATTATTCAGTCAGATTGCAATGACAAAATCCTCAAATTCCAGTGAAATGTGGTTAGGTCGGTGTGTTGGAGATACTGCAAAATAGTTATTTTTAAAAATCGATGAAAGTGTGATGCTTTTTCCGGTTCTGGATCGGCTTTACCAAGTCCGGATCTACTTCCAGAACTGTAAGGTTTATACGAACCTTTCAGACAGCAATGTACAAACTCCCATAAACGCATTTTGGCTGTTTTGATCATATGATGCAAGATATGGGGCGGACAGAACCCCCCCCCTTTGTGTTGGTCATTGTTTATCGGAATCGCAGGAATTCTTTACAGACTTCTGGGAGGGGGTGATGTGTTAGGTAACAATAGTCTAGAGTGTGTATAGGGATTGGACATGTGGGGGGGTACCCATCTGTCCCATATCGCGCACGGTGTCGTTTTTATTGTACTGGTACCAGCTTACTCTCCCGTCGCAGCTATTTGTGCAACCAAATTTCATACATGCCTTCTGAAGTTACAATGTAGGTGTCGGATGGGGAGGTTTATTCACCTTATATCCCCATAAAAATGGTGAAATTCTTGAGCATTTTGCCCATCCACACTACAGAAAATCAGCAGCAGGTACTCTCAATAACTGTCACCTTTGTGATAATTTATATAACGGGTTTTGCCCTTATGCAACGTATATATTATTAATAAACACTGTATGCTCAGTGCTTGTCCGAGAACTTGCGAAAAAGTCACAAGCTTACTCGGGTGGGACTCAAACCCACGACCTCCTGCTTACTAGTGCAGACGTCTTAACCACTCGACCACCGAGCTTGCCGGGGTTGTCTGGCCGGTCCGAGTCAGGTGAAGCAGCGGGTAACGTGAATTATTTTCAAGATGTATATTTTTTTGCATTGGGGATAGTTTGACCAATCGCAGCACAGCTCCTGTCTTTTCCTTTTGTTTTCCTGTCACCCACAGNTCATCATGGACATTAGTACAGACTACAGCCGTATTCCTAGCACTGGATCACAAAGATTATTCAGTCAGATTGCAATGACAAAATCCTCAAATTCCAGTGAAATGTGGTCAGGTTGGTGTGTTGGAGATACTGCCAAATAGTTATTTTGAAAAATCGATGAAAGTGATGGTGATGCTTTTCCCGGTTCTGGATCGGCTTTACCAATTTCAGATCTACTTCCAGAACTGTAAGGTTTATACAAACCTTTCAGACAGCAATGTACAAACTCCCATAAACACATTTTGGCTGTTTTGATCATATGATGCAAGATATGGGGCAGAAAATCAGCAGCAGGTACTCTCAATAACTGTCACCTTTGTGATAATTTATATAACGGGATTTGCCCTTACCCAACGTATATATTATTAATAAACACTGTATGCTCAGTGCTTGTCCGAGAACTTGCGAAAAAGTCACAAGCTTACTCGGGTGGGACTCGAACCCACGACCTCCTGCTTACTAGTGCAGACGTGTTCACCACTCGGCCACCGAACTTGCCAGGGTTAGCTGGCCGGTCCGAGTTAGGTGAAGCAGCGGGTACCACGAACTATTTTCAAGATGTATATTTTTTTTGCGTTGGGGATAGTTTGACCAATCACAACACAACTCCTGTCTTTTCCTTTTGTTTTCCTGTCACCCACAAATGAAAGCTGCACTGTGACTGGTCCAACTTGCTTCCATTCCAGTGACCAAATTTCAGCAGTAGAGGCTTTTAATTAATGGAACATATGCAGTAGTCATCTTGCAGGATAGCTCTTTTGTTCCACAGGGAAACCTCCTTTGTTCATACCCTGTGGAACAAAAGCAGTGGCCTGCAAGATGGCAGCCATGCAAACCCACTGTATAGAGGCTTACATTTCCAGGTGTTCCTCACCTTTAGCATCCTGTCTTTATAATTAGAAAACAAAGACTACTTTTACACAACAATTCAACTCTTTGTAGATGCATGTAAGTCGGCAGTGGTGTCCTCTTTCGTATCGGAATAATTGTGTTTGTGAAAGAGGGCAGGGCTTTGATTTTGTGGGGGAAATTATGTGGTAGAACGGCAGTGTATCTGTAGTATTGAAGAGGACGTGTGAACAGAGACAAATCAGCAAATGAAATCTGGTACCTTAACCTTGATGAAGATTTTTGGTGAACCTTGATGAATCTTATTCACAGTGGCAAGGTCTGGTAACCAGAGTACGTTGTTAAGCGTCTCCACCTTTGGCTGATTTGATGCAAAATGGCATGACCTGTTTGAGTGGTTGTTGTGTGCCAAACATGGTTAAAGAAAAGTGTGTTTTTGTTTTTACTGAAATATTGTCAAAATTTACCCAAACTAGAGCTGTTAGGATTAAGGAATGGAAGCTTGAGGTCAAAAGGTCATTCAATTTGTAAAAGTGGACTTTGAGTTTCCTTGTTATAGGAACAGGGTGCTAAAGGAAAGGAACACACATTTCTGTGCAACCATGCTTGTCCGGATAGTTGTGAAATGTCAGTACTTCAGGTTGGCATAGTTCTGTTCAGTCCGGTAGTGCAGTCCTTTTGAGTGACCGTTTTAAAGCATCATTTGTTCATGGTCGTGATTGACTTGTTTTTGGGTTTTTTTTGTATTGTACATTGTACATTCCACTCCAGACTTCAACTTTGGAAAAGAAACCATGATGTCAGGTAGCAGTGGTGGATTTTAGATTATTTGGGATTGTACATTGTAAACATACCAAGGGTTTAGATTTGAGCTCAATTTGTTGAAGGGATTTAGCTCTGAAAAAGAGACAGCTGGCTCCATATTTCATAGCTGGCATGCATGTAGCAAAACTAATTCTTACTGTACGTGTACCGGAAGAATGCAATGTTCACACCAACAAACGTACATGTAGAAGTGTTTTGAACTTTTCACTTTTTTTGTAGCACTGCTGTGGTAGGTGAGCTGACAAGATGCGACTAACAGTGGTTCGTGCAATGGTGGGAGGTCTGGTTTCTGTACTCATCATCTTGCAGTTGATACACCTATCCATGATCTCCTGGCTGGAGAACAAAGCCACCTCAAACACCCATGGACGCCGGTCCGCCGGCTCAGGTAGCCTGCCCAGTCGCAACAACCATTCTCCCCGGAGCCGGACTGACATGCCCCTGGAGGCCAAGCTGGACACGACTGGTTCCTACAAAATCTACCATTCCTACATGAAGAGTACTGGTGGGATCGGTCGAAAGACTCAGGATTCATTGCCTTCAGAAGTGACTCTGGTCACACAGTGTTCGGTCAATAACCTGTACCACCTTGTTGACCTGGTGGTCCGGTGGAGGGGCCCAGTGTCCGTAGCCGTATTTTCATCAAGTCCAGATATCAGTACTTTTAATAACGTCTTATTCACTTTACGGGAGTGTTTTCCAGGCATCAAAGAGAATGTTACCTTTCACCTTGTGCAGCCCATCACTGAAATAACTGAGATGCTTGGCAGTAGCATCAAGGCCTTCCCTTTCACAAAGTTGCCCTGCAAGACAATCCTGGACAGCTTGAAAGAACAGACATTCGAGGCTGCGTCACAGGCGAGGAACTATGCCCTGGAGGTCGTGTACCCCAACAACGTCCTGCGCAACGTGGCCAGGAGTGGGGTGGCGTCCCGCTTCGTCTTTGTGGTAGACATCGACATGCTGCCCAGCGCTAACTTGCGAACTCAGTTCCTGCACCTGTCGCGGAGCAGCATCATCCTGCAGGAGGAGACGGAGTATTCCAAGCGGACGGCGTTCGTTGTCCCGGCGTTCGAGATCCGGGACGGCGCGGAGATTCCAAGCACCAAGGAGAGACTCATCCGCGATGCTGCCATGTACGGCCGCATCAGACCATTCTATGCCGAGGATTGTCCCTACTGCCACAACCACACAGACTACCACAGGTGGGAGAAAGTCAAGGTAGGTTACTTTTATACATGTTCATGAATGTAAAATTTTGTCTACACGTACAAGTTGCTGATGTTGGTATGCATTCTCATTTGGCAAGCCTTCCAAACAAGGTGCAAGCAGGACTTTTGAAAAAGGTTTCAAAGATGGACCTCGGACCTACATATACCAGCAGTATTTGAAAGGAAGAACTACCGTAGATGAGAATATGTGACCTGTTACGATAAAATGAGAGTAAAGCCGCATCTCGCTCTTTCCTATTTTGAGGGAACTTGAGGGAAGTGGAGGTCAATTTTGAGGTTTTGTAATATTTAGAGAGAGTAACCCGTCTCCTATTTAATTCCAAATATTTCACAGGATCATATATTTAAAAATGTCATTTTCTCTGCAATTTTGACCATACCGTTATTCGTGCCTGGTCTGAAATGGTGAAAATATGCTGGGAACAAGGATGCAAAGCTGCCAGAATGTCACTTTGTCACCTGATACTTTTACCGGTAGTGTTCCATGTATAAACCACTGGCAAGCTCTTTTTCTGCCGAATTAAAAAACACCAATATCTCAATTTTTGAAAATTCCGACTTACAGTTCTTTTTGTGGTTACAGGTCACATATTCTATTTTGATGATCGAAAGTTGGACTTCTTGCTTTTGTTTTTATCAATGTAGATTAATCCTTTAAAGGTGAAAACCAGCTTAAAATTATTTTTAAAACCACAATCAAGGGCCCACTGGTGTTGCTACATGGCCATGTACATACTCGTACAAGTGTACTCTGAAGAACGAGGCACATCAAAGGGTTATATATCATACTTTCTTCGACCTGAGTTAGGGCCTGTTTTTCATTGGCCAAGATAACCACTTACATGTAAGTTACCCACCAGTTTTGGAGAGTGGATAATGTGTTTAGGTAATCGATTTGCTAACATGTAGCTCTGTAATTAGCATTCAGATACTGTGGTAATGTACATGTACCAATTGATATAAAACAAAAATGGTGGGTATATGAATCTGTTACGTAACCAAGAAGATTTGCAGGCTCATAGATAACCTTTTTTTGAGAGTTTATTGAACAATCATCTTTTCCTTTTATGAAAAATAATTTTTTTTTTCTTTTACCCTTTTCCTCAATGCATATACCGCTACATGCATCATACATTGAACGTACCTGGTACATGTACATTTGCAGAGTAAGATGTACTCCATTATCTACATGTACATGTACTAACTGATCTCTGATGTGATGCACAGTGTAACATCTGTGGGCCAGTTCACGTACGCGTGCGAATTCAGGGCCTCTGGGTTTGGATTTTGTTCCCTGACCTCTCACTTTTTTTCCTGTCCAGATTTCTCTTTGTTCATCACAATGCAGTCAATTCCGAATTGCCTTTGAAATGGGTTTGGAAGTTACATTGTAGCTTGGGGCTAGCAGACCCAGTCCCCGGAAATTAAAAGCCTTTGTGTCGAGATATCTGCCAGGGGTGTAATCTAATCAAAGGAGATCTCTTTGAAATGGAATTTCATTTTGCAGAAATGTATGTTTACTTTTCACTTTTTTCAAAATGAAGTTCCTAATTGGATGACAATCCAGATTGTTGAATCACCGCTGATTGGATGGCTTGTCTGAACATGCACACGGTGGGAACTTTCACAGACTTGTGCTCGTCATATCTGAGCAATAACTTCATTACTTCATCCAACATGCCCAATGACTAAGCCAAGACATTATTACATTTGTGCCGCGTGGTCATTGGAGCAAGGGAATGAAATTTACTCAATCACAGCTCAACAACATGTGCACATGTTTGGACACATACATTTATAAATGTACATGTACATGTACCGATAAATTTACGTACATGTGCATGCGTGAAAAAGACATAAAAAATAATATCACTTGTCATCTACCAGTATATTAATTTTAGTTTGATTTGTAAACATACATCACATGCACACACATGTACATGTAAGCATGGAAGTGTGCTGATATAGAAAATTCATACAAGCTGACTTTATTCATAAAGTGTATAGTACGGTAACTTCTTTTGGTCAAGCACCAAATGTACATGTATTATGTTATGCCTATAACGTTTGGAGAAAAAAACAGTTATGTACAATTTAGTACATGTACTTGTATGGGTGTACGTACGTGTGCGTACAGTATGTGTCCTTGTGTACACTTTTTCAAACAATACATGATAAAACAGTGCTTTGCTCGTAATGTTCCTTCAGAGCATGTGGTTATTGAACATGCCACCATCAATATTTCAGAGATACATTACATTGTCACCTTTCCACATTTGCTAAGCGTGGACTCATTTAATAATTTAGTTTTCTCACAGAAAAAAAAAGAATAGAGTGCTTGTTTGTTACAGACTGACAGATGATGATAAATTGCATCCCAGCTACTGTGCGACGCACACCGCGGCCAGGCCCCGCTGACGGAATCACGAGTCGTGAGTCACCACTCTTGCTCCCTTTCTCCTCTTCAAGGAGAAGACAGTGTTCACTTGATTACCCCTGGAAAATGAGTTTCGCAGCAGAGAGGCAGACTGATTGTGCGTCTCCCCATTCCCTCCCCCCCCCGCTCCCGTGTGGCCTCCTCTGTGCTGTTTTCATTAGTGGCCGGTACTCCGCTGCCTGCTTGCTTGGTTTGGTGTCAGTAAATTTAGACAGTCTCATTTCAAGTCTGACGTGATGACTTTTGCAGGCACATGCAGACGTACACTCTCATTACTTATTAATTGGATCTGCAGTTGTTACTCGTATAAAGGTGCATACATGTACATCAGTGTCATCAGTTTGGGATTATAGACATTCATACCCGTACATGTACTGCATACATACGATACAGTGCCCAGTTACATGTACTTGAACATAAAGGTTCTTGAATCCAAAATATCCATCAATTAAATTCCAGAGGTACATGTATGTAAAATAATAGATTTTTAGAGGCAGTATCACTTCTGTTACATGCCCAGTACAAGTGAATGAATGCCTACATATCCATAAGTAAACCTGAGCTCTGTACATTTGGCCAGTCCAATAACAGAATACATGTAGGTGCATTTAACCAGTAGAATTCAAATCAAACTCTTGAACAATCCTTGGATATTTTTTCCCCCTTAGGAAAAAATGGTGTGAAGTGAAGCAGAACCACACAATGAAAAGATTGTGCCCAACTGCCCATCCATGTACAGAATTCATAGGCTACAAGGGAGAAACTTACAAAAAAAAAGAAAAAGTCATCCCAAAAAGTTCAAGTGTTCTTTTTGTAAAGGATTCAGGTACATTGTAACAACCTGCATGTGACAAAAGAAAGTTGGGTTCGATTTTAAGGTAATGTACATATATATGTCCATGTCCAATATACATGGAGTGTGCATGTAGTGAATTTCAACCTCATCAGTGGCTCACTGGTAAATTCCACTGAAGTCAAGTATAAACAATTTGTGGGAAAAAAAATTAGAACTACAGGTTGAGAGGCATACCACGCATGTTTTGATGGCTCTTGCAATTTATTATTCACGGGTCAAAAGGACCAACGAACAAGCAGCCTGAACTGGGAACCAACCTGCAGTTGTATGCTCCATTTGCAGCTACATGTATTCTTCTCTCATGCTTATTAGAGCTACGACCCCGCGATTTTGGCAACCTTAGGATTTGTCTATGTCCGAGGGACTGCGTTCATTAGGGAAGACTTTCTCAGGCACTTAGAGCGCTTACAGAAAACAACCTGCTAGCATCATTCTCGGGAAATAGAGCTGAACATTAATTTGAACAAAGCAATGGTGCCATCTGACACAAAGGTTGAACTAAAGAAAAATGACAAGAGGCAAAGCTTCTCACAGATCTGACTCCAATGCATATGGGTACGTGTACACATTGTTCGATGCATCTTGAAGTCACATACCACGTAAAACGCACTGAGTGACAAAAGACATGCAAATAAACCAAACCGGATGAGAAGTTGACCGGTAAATGCATCTACAGGTCGCTGACAAGTGTTGTAAGTTCTGAATGTTTCATTTTAGTTTCTTACTCATAGAATTTAAAGAAATGTATTGATTTTCAAAAACGCTGTGGAATGTGTATAGTAAATGCCAGAAAACACATGCTGATCTGCATTAAACTTTTTGTGTCATTTCTTTTTCATAAATCGAAAATACTGGTAGGTGGATGTGAATGCAAGGGTGGAGCAGAGCAGTGTACCTCTGCAGGTGCAGCCATCAGGTTTCCCATTGTTTAGAGTACATGTACATTGTACAGTACACCATTTGGGGTACATACAAGTACACTGTACATGTACATGTACATCATCATCATGTTCATGTAGTTACATGCCCTGATATACATGGACTGTATGCATAGGTCTTCAGCTACAGGAATTGGTACTAGTATTCAGCAGGGTCATTATTAAGGGAATAAATACATGTACACTGTAGATGTGCTTGGTCCATCTTAAACATGCGTTTAAGACTGGCTCTGGAGAATAGACGCGACTAATGCCCGAACTGCAGGCCTTGTTTTAGATTTATAATATCGCACTCTGGGATAGATCGTGCTTTGTTTGTTTTATTTAAGCAGTTTCAGCGTAGTTTAAGCAAAATCAGATGGCACATTTATGGACATACAGTTGTTACCCGCCATCATCTGCATGCAAAATTGTGCACTTTAAATGTACAATGTACGGTATGTACATGTATATGTTGACTTTCCATGAGTTCGTCCATTGTATACTGTATACATGTACATGTATGTAGGCTGTACACTGTGCACAGATGAGCAGGTGTCCTTCTAGTCTGTAAGTACGCGGCTTTACCACCCTGATTATTTCCCTCCCTCGTTTTCATTTAAGTCCAAGATTTAATTTGCGGGATGTCGCACAGGTTAAACCTGATGCACAAGACACAAATCTCATGGGGGGGGATGCCACACAAACATTGCCACCGCTTTCCAGATCAGTCTCTTTCGCTCTCTCCCCACCCCTCCCCCCACCAATCAATGGTGGCAGACTTCCAGAAATTTCTTATTTGCAATTCATGAGGCATCTCCAATTTCCGCGAGCCACCCGTGGCTGCAGGGAGGAGCTCTAGCCCCAGTGTTTCACTAAGGAAATTTTCTTGTTGGCTCTACTCGCCCTCGCAGTCCAGAATTGATGGTAGCGAGATGCTGCCATGCTTTATCAGATGTAGCTTGCCCGATTAGATGTTTTGCGTGTTCAGGAGTTTAAGGACTGCCTTGGGATGACCTGTACCAACAAGTTAGAACACACCCCAATACTTTTTGAGGTACAGATTCTGAGCATTTATTGAGCTAAGTTTGGATGTTAGAAATATGCCATACGTGTAGATGCTTGATCCAAGTGTTTCCAATCTACAACAGACACATTTCAGGTGGATGAAATTAACTCTGGAGAATTTCTTGTTGCAGTACATGTACATTGTACATGGGTCATTCTATAAATCTGGGGTCCAAAAGTGTGACATTTTTGTGTCCCTGTTACACCTGACTTGTGTAATTTGACGAGTACTGTAAATATCACTGAAATCGATATCAAACTATTTCTATTTTTGGGGGGCAGGGAATTTGCATTAATTCATCATGCTCAGAAATTAGGGAATGTGTTCTTAACTTACAAAATCATGTCAGATGTGACGGGACATGGAAAAAATTATACCCCTTAGTTGTAGAATGACATGTACAGTGTACTTCAGTTGCCTTTTTAGGTATTATGCTCACCTAGAACTGAAAAGAGGTACCGGTACCGTGGCCACATGTACGCACAATGTACCGGGATACTGGTACGGTACATGTACATGATGTATGACAATGTATGATACATGTAGATGTACATGTAGATGTGGAGTAATCATAGCAACAGACCAAATGTATATTTGTGGTTTGCCTTGGTGCCTTGAAAATGCCTGCACAGACAATGGAATTTCTTAATAAACCTTCCAAGTGCCTCTCACCAAAAAGATGTTTCATTGCCCTGGGGACCATAACATTCTTCTGAGACTGTTTTGGTGTGTGGATGGTTCATTAGCAATACCATAGACGGCAATGTGGGACCACCCATGATAACCATCCCTTGCTTGCTCTGTGGTGCAACATACATTGTGTAAGGTTGGTGCGTGTTTGTGGATATACTTGAAGCAAAATAGGCATGACTTTTTCATTTGTGGTCATTTGGCCAAGATTTACATGTATGTGACATTTTTTACCGTATCATGGCTGTTTTACACATAACCCCAAGACAGCAAAACGAAGCTTGCTACACTCTACGGCTCCTTGCAGTGGCACGCGGGTGACGGAAGGCTCAGCACGCGGCTTAGGGGGAGCTTCTGTGTGTGAACAAACAAAATGGGAATCACTCAGGTTTGCGTATGATTGAAGATGTCATTGGCAACTGCATACAGACATCTGCCGGGATGTAGTAGTACGCAGTGTGTAATTGGCACTGAAAATCCCTCAGTGTTTATTTGTCATCTGATGAATTGGACAAATTGTGTCAATTTGGCAGAGAACAAATGCTGTAGGGTACATTTTGTTGTACGGTACTTGTACATGTTAGTACTGCACACTGCATGCACATTTTAGCTTCACAGTTCTGATTCTAAACTGCGTGTACATATAGTTCCTCAGTTTCAAGGAAAAAGCTGAAAGAGTTGATGGTTGTGTGGGTGGACACATGTAAGTTAGGGCCATAAAGGATGTTGCAATTAACAGCTGAGGCAATGTGGTCAGACTCCTAAGAGACTTACATACATCATATTGTACGTGTACTGGAACGGGTACCCTGTCTGGTCCCTTGTCAGCTGTCGCATACATTGTGTACACATTTGTGGTTGTTTCTTCAGCTGAGTAAATCGCATCGGACTCAGAATGGAATTGTATCATGCACGCGCTGGCAAGTCTTTCATGCTAAAAGTGTCAAAGTACTGACGTGCCCACCATTAATCTCCCACCTCTCCACCCCACAAGCCTGCAAGTACTGGGGGCCCTACGTGTCTGTGTCTACACACCGACTTGTCAGAATGTACCCAACCAATGGCTGGGCATCTGACATCTCTTGGGACACTGTGTGGCTGAAGGGGGTAGAACCATCACTGTCCAATATATCCCCGGGGTGGGTACATGTATGCCATTTCTAGAAACCTGAGCAGTTTCTAATATCTGGCAGTGCGCTCAAGCCTTGAGCGAAGATCTATAAATTCAGGTGCATTGTCAGTCAGTCCTATAGAAAAGCAAGTACTTTGGGGTTTGAAATGTGGTCCAAACTTTACAAGCTTGCTATTTGTGCCAACACGTAGGAGTAAGTGAAGTTGGTTTTCTTTTTTTGTAATTAAGAGGAGAGATGTGACAGATATCTCACTAAAACCTGCATGCAGCTTGAAAAGTGTCAACGGCAGTGCTGTTTCTATTTAGAATTTTGTTCACAGTCTGCAGTTAGTTGCATTCCTCTCACAAGAGTACTGGTTTAAATTCCCTTGAAAGTTGGACTGCACAAGGGATCAGCTGTCCTGGAACAACCACACAATACCATAATCCTACCGGTGCATGTAGTCTCTGGTCGAGGCCTATACAATGTACATGTACATTTATTTTATGTGGACTAATTTGGTGACTAATGAGAAGTCATTAGTTTGTCAGAACTGCATGTACATGTACTGGTATGCTCACATACCGGTACAGGTCATGCATATATACATGTAAATGAACATGTACTTCAAAGGAGCCAGGAAATAGAAATGTTTTTATAAATTTTACTAAAACCCTTGGAATTGAATCATTAGGCTTCAATTAACCTTATTTTGAATTTTTGTTTTGCAATTTCAACCCATATTTTGATGTCATCCAAGGTGCTGAATCTCAATGTTGGACTGATTTGTGCACAGAAAATTTCTAGATTTTTTTGACCACTGTTATGACAGATTTCATTTTCTTTAGCAGTTTATTGCTGTGTAACGTATATGGCAAAAACCAGCAAAAATCCTTTTCACAGAAATGTTACCAGATTTCAAATTTACGGTTCACAATTTGAACGTGAAACATGCGACCTGAACCATGTCATCCTGGATTTACATCTAAGCAAAAGCGCCCTCACTTGTCCAGAAAGGCTTGATCTATTTTTAATGTTTGAAAAAGTGCACCGTTCAGTTCACATAACTCAAAAAAGATGTCAAACAGTCTTCGTACCAGTACATGGGAGAAGAGTACAGAGATACACAAAAAGTGATTCTAAGAAAATTGATTTCCTGGATCCTTTAAATGTGTCTTTGACTAATAGGGTGTGGTGGTTAAAATGTACCGTACATGTATGCACTGCCAAGGTAATACATGTAAGATGCAGCTTGGATTTTTGCCATATCCTCAATTGAGTCATGTACATGTACGGTATATGTATGTACATGTACGATATGTTTATTGTCACATCCCTTTGTGTTTCACACATGTACCGGTATGCATTGGTTCATCGTCCGCAAGTAAAGTTCATAGTTCTAATAAGAAAATTACCGAGGGATCATTACAGCTGTTTTCCAAATGAAATTTTCAATTTTTCTTTTCCTGGATTATTATGAGGAGCGTGGAATGACCTTATAAGTTAAGGTTACCTCTAGCTGTGCCAGATTCACAGTAGGGGATACTCACTTGGCAACATTTGGGGACAAGATCCTGGCATTGAGTTACAGTCCTACATATTTTCCAAAATTTACCAATTTATTTGTGGGGGTAGGCAAAATAATTGCAAGAGGTTTCTTTTTGCTTCAAGTCAAAGCAACAGGTTCTCCAGGTGTCAGTGTAGTTTTACAGGGATGTTTGTGGAGTTGAAACAGAACAGTTGGGACAAGTGAGAGATGTGTGCAGTATCCAGTGGCAGTGTACAGCAATTGCCAGGCACTTGTCTTAAAATGATCTTATCATGAAATTAATATAATTTGTAAACTGTATCAGTCGAAGTTACACAGACATGATAGAGCCTACTGGACAGGTACATGTACATGTAAGTGTAAGACTACACAAGTTTATGCTACATGTATAGTGCATGTATCGGTAACATCTGACGTTACATGTTTTTTGTCTCACATTTTGCTAACTGCTGTAATTCCCTCCATATTCCTGACCTTAAGCTATGAACAGAAATAGGCTTGTCGCCACTTGTGTCTCAAATAAACCCCATGGATCCATCTTTTTTTTTTTTTTACTGTTCAAATTGTCTTGCTTTTCATGGTGTTCTTTGCGTATATCCACAAGTTGTTTTGTAAACTGGCAATTGAGCGTGTGTGACAGTGGGCCCTGCTGATCCATCAAGCCAGTGATGTTCTCTTTGATGGAGTATTCCGTTAATGATTCTGTTGTGAAGATTTGTAGCCATGAGAACAGGCCTGAGGCTGTGTGAATATGTAAACTGTCTGAACGTATGGCTTCAATGTACAGTGCACATATACATGTATGTATCATGAACTGGCACATACAGAAGAACAGTAGTTTCCAAAATTGCATGTAAATTATCAGGACTTACCGTACATGTAACAAGGACCACATTACACAGCAGATTACAGTTAGAGCCAAAATTGACATTTTTTGTTGTTAAAAGTTCATAAAGGAACTTTGAATGTCATTGACATTTGCACTTGGAATGTTATCTTGTAATGATTTCAAGTTTGTCATCAAGTTATTGTAACTGTCTTAACCCTAACCCCCTACTACAAAAACAACAGTGGACTCTTGGGGACCTTTTGAGGTCTAGGGAGAGTGACAGCAGGGTGGCTTGGCGTGACTGACTTCCGGCAGAAGACAGTCGTGACTTCCGGCAGAAGACAGTCGTGACTTCCGGCAGAAGACAGTCGTGACTTCCGGCAGAAGACAGTCGTGACTTCCGGCAGAAGACAGTCGTGAACTGTTTGGATCTGGTCTTACCTGGGATAGTCGGCACACACACACACGTCAGACATGTGTGTGTCGGGGAAAGTTTGTTTTACTTGAAATGTAATTTGGCGTGTGCAGTAATTTCTTTGCCATTGTTTATACACAGTGGGATGAACAGGAGGTACTTGTAAGAGTGAAGATGTAAGCCGAAGATTTTGTTTGTGAAACTGTAGATGTTGACATCACCTGTCGGTTAATTTGACATGTCTACGCTCACACCAATATAATACGTAGATACAGTAATATGGCTTTCTGGTTTGCTTGAATTGGGGTACATACCGGTACAGTACAATGTACATGTACATCCCAACTGTCCTAAGAACTTTTCCTACAATCTACATGTACCGATATCTTCTCATTAGGTCAGGCTTCAAGTATCCAAGAACTCCTCAGTTTGGCATCAGCGTCCTACTTTCATGTTTACACAAGTACGTGTTCTCAAGCTTTGGGGAAATCCAAGGTAAAACTACCGGGTAGTTACATGTACCTACAATTTTCACTATGGCTTTTGTATCATACGGCTTAAATACTGGTGCATGCACGCACAAGGTTTGATTTCTACTGGTGCAGGTATATTATGTGGTTTATTGAATGTGGACAAGATTGCTGTTATTCTTAGTTACCGGTGCATTTAATTAGAAAATTGGCAAACGAACTGACATAGAATAGAATTATGTGCATGTATTGTCATGTTTTGTCTGAGGTTTCCATTGTTCACCCTTCCTCAACCAAAATCTTTGGATGGATTTTTCCCCGACCTCCAGAGGACACTGAATCGGTTCGACTTTGTACATGTATCTTCGCCCGTTTGAAATCAAATTTGCAGCAGCAACTTTATCCCATTGAAGACACTAAAAGGATCATTTTGCTGTGGCGAAATAGGATTGGGAGAGAAGGAAGTAAAAAAAAAAGCTAAATTAAAAGCAGATCCGAATCAGACCGCAAACTTTGTTATTTGATTTGCAGAGAAGGCGCTCTTTATGCAGAAGTGACAGGTGAATGACACATGCATGGCTGTTTGCACAGTGAAGAGCAGGTCATTGGCCGCGTCAGGCTGTGGCATGGAGTGGTTCTCTTTCTCTCCCTCCTCTAGTTTGAAAGTTCTATTGATCGTGCAGTAAAATTTGCAGCAAATACAGTGATTAGTGTAAGCCTTCACTGGCACTCAGAAACCACTCTTGGTAAACTTAATGAGGATCGGACTGATGATTGTACCGTACCTGTAGACTTTTTCCTCTTGACCATTGGCGTTGTCACACTTGTCAGTGTGTTCAATTAACAGGCCAAACTCTGGAGAGTTCACCTGTGCCACTGTGTGACATCACCGGGGAATACATGTATGTCTTTACTTGCAGGGGGGGGTCTAATGTGTGTGTGCTGGTTTCTGGTAAACCGTTTGCATGTTGCATTAATCAAGAGGTGCAGTTGAAGATAAGGGACACAGCATACAGGTACATTGTAGATTGATGAGTCCTTCAAATGAACTGGTATCGTATCTACAGAGTAGTCTGTGGGAAAAAGCTGTCAAATACACGTGCATGCATATTAACGTACATGTAAGAAGAATTTCTGGACACCTTAAAAACCTCAGTGGATAACTGGTCTTCCTGAAATCCTCCTCTTTGCCAAATAAATCCTGAAATCGATTTTAGTCTGGTGTTGCGGGAGTGTAGTGCAGAAATTATTTGCTGAGCGAAAAAAGGTCGTACAGTGTGAATCTGCCAATATGTCAGACGCATATGGCTTGTGACAGGTTCTGAACTGGTTTTTGCTGGTTTGAGCAGTGCTGCGGCTCCCTGAAATGAGACTGCAGCTCGGGCAACAAAGAATTAATTATCCCCAGGGGTGTCAGGTGACTGCGTGTGTGTGAAGAAGGCATCAGCTCCACAACGATGACTGGTGGCAGCTACCGTACAGTGTATGCATCAGAAGCAAAGCCATTAAATCCCATAATGTACCAGTTTCCACCCTACTACACATTTCAGGCCTGGGTCAATATATTTCACATAATTATCCTGCTGGTACCAGGTGAAATTGCCGAAGTGATTGACGTGTAATGAAACAATGCTCAATCAAGTTTCCATTATGAATCGGTGCAGCGTGACCGTTGACCGTTGAAATGACATGTCTGTACTGTCAGACTGTGCAGTAGGTATATGTACATGAACTACTGAATGAACGTGTTGCTGCAGAATGTGAAGCAAACTTAATGGTTGAATAAGTAGTACTGGTACATGTATTTGGCATTGTGCCTACTGGTACATGTACAGACCTGTACAGTACAATAAATGTGCATACATTTATTTATCAGTAGCTGGATGTGAGGCCTGAGGTACCATATCCTTATGGTAGGAAAGGAGGGGGGTAGGGATCACTGGTACTCTGACCTACATGTACAGGTACAGTACATGTGCAAGTGTTACGTGTACCTCTTTGAACAAAAATTTTACGTCGGGTTGAAAGAGAGGATACCGGTACATTGGTAAGCCTGAGTTGATACCGGGCTTTTCTGGCTGATTTTGGTTCTGATGTCACAGTGTTGTCACGTGAAGAATAAACAGAAGGAACAGCGCATGCTTTTGCTTTCCCCCACACTGAAAATTAATTTGGAAACATTATTTTTCAAATGATTTCCTCCTGGCTGCACTCACACACCCATGAGCTCTGGTTAGTGTCAAGATACCCTCCCCCCACAATGGAAGAGGCATGTTTCCTATTATGTGTACGACATGTGCGTACGCTTGTTTAAAATAACTAGCCTTATGCACAAAATACCGCCGACAAATCAGAGGAGTAGCCATTACCACAATGGCGGTGCACTCAAATGCATGTTCGTTGGCATGATGCACATCTGCATTTGGCTGTTCACAGCAACTGTTTGGTTGAACAGGCAGGTACCTGTTGCACCTGTCTTACCATCTGTCTGTGAGCTTTGTGCCGCCCTGGTAATAGCTTCTTTTTCTAGTGGCTAAATTACCCTATAACTGGACGTTGATGGTTTTCTGAACAACCAGCCAGAGCAATGTTTCTGCCATTACTGGGGTTGGGGAGGCTTCCCTGGTTTACCCTGATCATTGTGCTGATGTTGATTTATATCCTTCCTTCATAATGCAGTGATACATACATTGCCCAGCCAACCTGGACAACAAGTCTGGACAACCAAATGTCAGACATGAAATCCCTGCAACGAGCTCATCAAATATTGGCACAGTCTGCGTGCACTCCAGAATTATTGCGCCCTGATATTGCGAATAGAGCCCACACGGCTATTACCTGCAGGTCCCCTGTCACAGCTGGGCATCATTTAGGGGGAAAAACCAATAACGTGTGTCAACTTCATTTTCCCTCGTCAAATGCGTGCCAGTCAGGGATTTACACAATTCCAGTGATTTGTGAGTTGGACACTTTTAAATTTGAAGAAAGTAGGCCTCTTCAAAGATAGTGCAAAGCCCACTGGGGTAGCAATTACTGATTGCATCAATACCAGCTTCCAGTACCTGCCTGGTTGCCCTGGTAACAAATAGCATTTGCCTAGCAACATCATTCCCCTCAATCAAGATTTGTGCTGATTTGCAACCAGCTGATTGAACACGCTCATGTGGATATGCATGACGGTGCAGTACAATAGTTAACTCAGTTTTTATTTTTTTCCAAAGAACTCTATTTTTAGTGTAACTGGCAGCAGTTCAAGTGATTAATGCTAATAACCTGTGACAAGAGATCCCCACATGTACTTGGATGTACACTACACTCATTTTTGTCTTTTGCCAACATTCTACTTAAGCACAGTGCTTAATCAAGAGTACATACTAATACCTACACACATATACATGTAGCCTAGGATCAAAGATGCCTGTTGCTTTCAAGTTTTCAGTTCAAGAGCTTTTTGACCCTACTGGTATTTTTAAATTGTCATGTGGAAAACTAATTGCAGCTAAAACTTGCTAAGGAACAAAAATGCCTTTTCCACATGGAATCCTAATGGAACAAAACACATGAATGTGAGACATATATTGAATAGAAAATTTCAAAGTAAATCCACATGTACACTACTTACATGTATATACATACGTGCATGTGTACATGTGGCATTTGAAATGTGCTTAGGAATGGTTGTAACGAGATGTTTTAGAGTTCTGCTGTGCAGACGAGATTTACTCTTTACCAGTGAGAGTATTCTGTTCAAGTTGCTGTTAAACATTGTTAAAAGTTGTTGAAAGGAGAGGAATATTTGGAAGATTCATTTCCCAATTGATGACCTAAGATTTTCACAGGTCATTTTAAACTTGCTGACATCAGCTTTATGAAAGCTCAAGTTCAGACCAGAATATGTTCAGGAGATGATTAGAAAAACTTTCTGGCGTCCTTCAACTTTGAAGTGTTTACGCATCTATTTGGAACATGGTGGACACACTGTGTCCGCCCATTTCTGTGCTGTAGATGAAGGTAATCTTAAACGTGGTTGAAGGCTTTTGTGTATTGAATATCTACTTGTCTAACCTGCATGGTAGGTCTTCCTATCAGTTTGGACAGGACGCAGGCAGTAGAGAAGAGAGACTATCCAGATCAATATATCTTGAAGTGGCCTACAAGATATACTCCAGGGGTGAATAAAGAGAACATCCAGGTTTAATCTCGATCGCTCTCGGTCTCTTTGTTCCCTTGTACATCGTAGAATTCTTATGAGTAGGTGAGGATGCAGTTTATTTCTATGGTGCTAGTACCGGTAGTGCAGACCATTCTCTCTAGAGACGAGGAGATGCCTACTCTTCTCAACACTGAACAGACATTTTAGGCTACTGTTCATGTTGTCAGTGTCATTTTCATTAATTGAACACCATACATGTACAAGTTGGTACGATGCACCTGATACATATGTATATGTATGTTCACAGTTACCGGTAGTCCGTTATTTGACAATTTGATTGGTGCGTTGCTTACCGTACATGCATCTGGTCATATTTTTTTTTTCATTTTATGTAATCAGAAACCGCCCATCCTGTTAAAGAGCACAAGCGCACGGGCCAAACATTTTTCAGCTCAAAAAAAATCTGATGAATTATATGCACGGAGCTCTTTCGAAGGGTGAAAGTAATTTTGAGACCATTGTTGGAAGTACCGGTACCAGCTTTTGATTTTTCAGAGTTTGTTGGTTTCTTTATTTACATGTACATGTGACAGAAGGAGATGTCTTTAGTTATGTTCTCAATTCTCATGAAAATGGTCCAAAATTGGTCCCCTGGTGAAAATGTGTAACCTTCATTTTGTAAGGCCCTGCATGAAATGCAAGCTCCAGCAGGCTTCCACGTGATCAGCTCCTTTGTCATTTATAATTAATTTGCGCCATAGATCTAGCAATTCTAGACGCATGTTCTTCATGCTGTTTCACGCACGTAATGATACAGCCCGCGTAATGGAATTTTTAATCATTCGTGCATTACTTTATTTTAAGCTGATGCATTTTATCGTGTTCCTCTGCAGACTTTTGAGTGCGTACATGTAGACTGCACGTGTTTATATCTGGCTCCTGCAGCAATTTATTAGTGGTCACCCCCTGCAATTCCCGTGATCATTTTGGTGGAGGCAAATGCCTCGGCTGACCTTGTAATTTGCTAGGGTATGATTAGAGGGGCATCAACCATCAGTGGAGTGTCATTAAACAGGGATTACAACTCATCTGTCTGTTTATGAAAGGTGATTAATGACACCTATAAAACTGTGGAGTGTGTCTATCCATAGGTCTATCCATAGAGCTACATGTATCCCTGTACTGTCTATGAGTACATGAAGGTCTGCACTGGGTCTGTTTATCCGCAGCACAGGTATCAGCTCTGCTACAGAGAAAGTAATCTTTCATAAAACGTCAATTTTTTTCTTACACCGGCTTTGAAAAACAGTCAACATACATGTATTTGTATCACATTTTGGGTGTAATATTATATTAACAAAAACCAGTAACAGTCAACTCTACCCGTACAAGTACAATGTACATGTATCTTTCACTACATTATGTGATAGGCCATCCTGTAGCACCAGTGTTTTTGATATGGGAACGTTTGACAGGGGCCAGTTTTGCTCTTGATTTTTATCAATGAATTTCCCCCCATCTACAATTCAGCCTGGCTGCTAAAAGATGCATCTAAGATGCAGCTGCACAAGCTTGTGGCTGGTACGTATACATGTCTACGTGTATGTACATTTACTTGTGCTTATTTATTTTTAGAACGAATAACACATAAAAACATGTTGGCATGTTGTTAACAACTATATTCAACTTAGCTTCAGGAAAAATATTGGGTTGTCAGGAAAAAAGACCATTTAAGTCATTTCCCTTTCTCTTGACAGAAATGCCCCACAAGCTCTGTGTCTATTCGGTGTTTGTCTTCTTGTATGGAAGCGTTTGCCCAGTAGGCAAATGACAGTGAGGACATATTTTTGAGAGGAGAATTGACAAATTGAAGACCCCAGCATCTAAACGAGAGAACAGAGGGCCAACCAAATTGAACTACCATGCTTGATGATTTGCCAAGCAAAGAAAAATGACCACAGATAGGTTTCCAGACTTAAGATCTGTACCACTTGGCTGTCCTCACAGCGTACTGATACGTGTACATGTAAATGAAGCCAGTGTCAGACCAGAGTCACCTGCAGTCCTCATAGCAAATGCTCACGTGCACCCTGGCAGATGCTGAAATCATCACGCTAACTTTACACAGGTGGGCCGTTGTTGCTTCAGGGCATATGGCTCTGCAGTTTCAAAGGCTCATATACCATATGTGTACAATGTACATGTGCTTGTACATGTGCACCGCACATGTGCAATCACAATACATTACAGGTATTGGTACATGTTCATTTGTGTAATAAGTGCATGTACCCTCTGAGCTTTGTTGAATAAAGCTGTGATTGTTATTGGATGTATGCCCATGTGTTTCTACTGCTTTTGACTCGTCTGTGCCTGTTCTACCTCAGTAATGGAACTTTATGCAGAAAGAATGGAATGGGCAATAGAACCAAATGGGAGTCAGCAGGTACATGTACATGTACGGTAAATAAAATGGTATCCAAATGTAGAAATAGAAGGCAAATGTTCCTCCCCATTGCCTTCAGTGTAAATTAACCTTACCTTACTAATTTGCAAATGACACACATGTAGATAATTGCACAATCATTTGATACATTGTAGGTATTCCCATCCTCTATTATACCAATGGTAATAAGTCACATGAAGTTGCTACACTGACAGGGGCTGTTGTCCTGTCCATTCAATTCAAACAATGGAAAACTAAATGTTTTTTAAGTGCACATAAGATAAACCCCAAAAAAGGATGTTGAATACATGTACATGTAGTTTCTTATACCCACGCCAGTACATGTAAAGGAAAGTACCAGTTGAGAGCTGCAGAGAATATGTTCACAGCTGAATTGAATACCATACCATGGGCCTTCAGGAAGAAAATGAAAGGCAGATTTTGTTTGTGCAAAAACCCATGTTACTGTAACTTTGTGATATTCATGTATATATCTTTGTAGTGACAGAATAGCTTTGTACATGTACTAGTTCGTATGTACATGCACATGTAGTTTTGTACCGTCCCAGCCTGTTTTGGCTCATTTGCATTCGTGTACATGTATGTACGAGTATATGTGCTTTACATAAAAAGCGACCATTTCATGTACAGGTGTACATGTAATGCATTGAATTACCATTATTTTTAATGTCTGCTTTTGGTAACCCATATTCACATTGAATGTACCCACACACGCTGTGTTGAGGCTGAGTCATAAGTCTGCTCACTTTGCAAATCAAATCCCTCCCAGCAGGTGAGAAAAACGTGGTTAAGCAAGAATTACCTCTACACACCAATGGGCTGAGATTTAATCAGGTTTTGCAGAATTTACGAGTTTTGGCTTCATAAGGGTATTATGAGTGACTGAGCTCTCTATGAAGCCATGCCAGACGAAATACCCGGTAGGACAGGAGCTAATTCACGGCAGATGCACGCTATCCCATTGGCCCGTCTGTAAACCCTTTGTCTGCAGCTGAAATTTCAGCGCGAAAACGGCCGGGGGCTTTTGGGTGTAGATATGAGGGAACTTTAGGCTGTGCCGCGTTTCACCGGTATTTGTTTTTTCGTTTTCCTCATGTTATTTCTTGAAGCCACGCTGCTTTGTCTGCAGATATGGAGGGGTGGCAGCACTCTAATAACTCAGGGAAATGTTTGAGTATTTGTAGTCCAAATAATGAATCAAAGTGGTTTATTTTTATTTACAATTGCACGTAGGGGAAATAATAAATCCAGAGCACATGTACCCGTGTGTGCAGGGTCACACTGGTGCCCTAAGAAAATGAATAATTTTTACACATGAATATTTATACTGTATGTGTATTTCTTTCAAAGTGTTGTTTAGCGTTATTACTGGTGTTGTAACAAGCCGTGCAAATACTTTCACTCATTTCAGTCACTGATTTTAACCCTCACTCCTGAGGCATCCCTCCAGCATGTCCTTCAAGCCTCTTGTAAAAGCATGTTGCAGAAGTGGCAAACCCCCAAAACACTCTGTCAGATTTCTAAGGATCTACCGGTAGGATGACTAGGCTTTAAAAGTGGTCACAAAAGGTAGACATAATGTACACAGTCTGGTGCATTAAATCATTTGATCCTGTTCACCTTGCACGGTTGTCCTTGCTTTTAAAAAAGATGAGAAATTAAACTGCCTTCCATATTAGTGAAACTGTTTCATTATTATTTTGTCCCTTGTCTGGTGTCTGATCTCTAGGGCACTCCAGGTGCAGTGAACATTGCCTACACAGTGGAGTGGAAACCCCTCTGGGAACCGTTCTACATTGGGCACCGGGATGTGCCACTCTACGATGAACGGTTCAAGCAGTATGGCTTCAATCGCATCAGTCAGGTAGGTGTGGCGGAATAATGAACCCTCCACGGTTGTCATTATACGTTTCCTTGCGAGGTGTCTACCTGTTTGTTCAAGGTCCTAGTCTCAGTTGCCTCGCAGGAATTGTCTCAACCTTTTTCACATTCGGTCATTTTGAAAAATTTGTTTCATTTTGGATAGACAGATGTTGTCAGTACCAAAAAACAAAAGCATTTTCCCGGTCATTCAGACCTTAGAATTATCCAGCATAAATAAAGAGCCTCTTTTTTTCTCTCAACTGCCCATCTTTTGTTGGAAATTATAATGAATAACGGTACTAACAATCATCAGCGGGGGGGATGCCTACTGTACGTGTACATGTAAGCTAACATCGAAATTTTGTAAGAAGTACACTTTTGTATCGGTTCATTTGCCCTGTGTCAAGCAGTTTGTCCATGTACTTGCATATTCATAAACACTGCAGTCATTGTTGTCCGATTGCTTGTGGGACACAAACCCATAACCTGCTGTCCGCTACTGTAGATATCTTACCAAACTTGCAAGGAATAAGAGGCCTGTTCTCCCTGATACCGGTAATTGAAGGCACAGTAAATCAATCTTGTACTTAATTTGTACTGGCACCGTACATGCATGTACATGTATTTCACACGTTATTACTCATTGTGATCCGAGCTCTACATGTTTGGTATATTGTGACTGATTGTCTGCCACATTGTCTGCATTAACCCTCCTATGCAAAGATACATTCTTGACACAATGGTCGTATCAGACAAAACCAGCCAAATTTCCCATACATGTATGTGTCTGTGTACTGGGACAAATCAAGTGGAAGAAATTTTTGACTCTTTTGGATGGTTATAGCAGAAGGAGGGTTAATGAGAATTTTGCGGTGGTTGTTTTTATTTAAAAGCTTCCCCCCCCGGGAATGTACAAGTTAAGCCCTAGTGACTTGTCCCACGAAGCAGGGATTTACAAAATGTAGAGGCCTAAAGGTATACTTTGGGGGATTCCATCCATCTAGACTCTTTAAAAATTCCACTGGAAGTGAAGCACATCATTTTCAATCACGAGACTGCATTTCCAAAAACCAATCAATACCTAAAAAAGTCCATGATGTCTTGCACCGGCCAATTTTCATGACCACCCACGCAGCTATTATCTACATGTATGCTGAGATGGTATTTAATTAAATCAGAATTTCATGCCAAGGCAAAGCAGCGTTGGGAAATGTAGCATGCATCTCCACACTTCACAGCCATGTATTAGGGGAGCAACCTTGAAACGTCTCCCAAGATGTTCCTCACTCAAGTAAGCCTGGATAATTTTATTCCCCGACTTGTCGGAATTAATCTAATACACTGTTCAGTGCAGGTCTGAGCTGTCGCCTCCATTGGATGTCATAATTAATTTTTGTTTGTGTATTTTCCACAACTCTGGGCAGAGTCCAGGAAAAACACCCTATTACCACTGTCTGCGGGGATGGGCCGCCCGTCATGTTTGCACCGTTGCCTGTCGTTCCTCGGCAATCCTTCCCTGAGCAGACTATTTACACCCAGCCCTCCCCTAACCCCTCTCCTTACCGGCGCACTTCTGTAAGCTTCCCTTAATCTGATAAGCACCGTGTAGTTCAGACGCGAGGACGGGCAATATCTGTAATGTATCCCAGAGATATTCATTTCAATTACCAGGCAACATGTAAAGCATTGAGTGAGTCTCTCTCGTCAAGCTCTGAGTGCCCCCCCCTCCCCATCCTTCATTTTTCTCAGGTAGGAATGGATTTTTGCCCAGGGTCCATTGAGCAGTGTCGATGTACTTTGACGCCATCAGTTTTTCCTTCCACTTTATTTCACCTTTGCAGTTCATCATTTTTTTTTTCTTTTACCCCCGGCACGTTCAAAATTTGCCTGCTGCCATAACACTACTTTCCGCCTTTCGTAGGGGTGTGATCAATATTTGTACGATTGCCAAGAAAATAAGACTGCCTGCATAATTTGAATTCTGCCTGACTTTGCGAAATCCTCAACAGGAGTGTAGTGTACATGTACTACATGTACAGTGTACATGTAGATGTGTCCCAAACAAGGCACAGGGCACAGGCTTCCATTGAACATTTTCTCATTCTTTTGTGTAATATACACTGTACATGTAGGTACTTACATCTAGATGCATGTACATATACATGTACTTGCACAGTATGTGTACGTGCACCAACATATGATATTCAACAGTTTTTGACGGCTGCCGTAATGTCAGACATAAAATTCAGTGACACATCCAGCAGGAGGTGAGCATGATTGAGGGAAGCCCCCCCCCCGGAATGGAAAGCACTAACACTTTTGCAATAGTACTGAATCTAGTACCTCACTTCCACCTTTCTTGGGGGATAGGAAATGAGAATTCTGTCACAGATGGAAGAAACTGGACTGTCATTTCAGGGAAAAAAATCCCATTTTGCCCCCTCCCCCAACAAAAAAATTGGCTTGCCACTGATGAAGTTTTGTATGCCTAAGGGATTCGTGGCATCTGAGGTGGAAGTGATAACTAATGGGTTAATGATGTTTTTTCCAACTTTCCACTCCGAAAATGAAGTTGGAAAACTATTTTACATCTCGCTTAAGTTACTCTCGTCAAAATGTGTACTTTTTACCCGACAAATGAGGGCACTGTAATTGCTGTGATGTCATCATGGGAAGACACTGTTGTTTTGGGGCTTTTCGTTCATACTGTGAACCCCAAATTTGCTCCTTGAAAATACATGTATGTACACGTACGTGTATCACTGGCTTACTGTCATGAAATGACAAGCAAAGAACATTATCATAAGCAAAATTTACTACAGGTAGAGCAAAATACACCACATTTTTTGATGAAATTTAGTTCTGCCTTGGATGACATTACACTCTCGCTGGCAAAAAAGGATTGAAAATTTGCATTAGCACAACAAATATTGAAAATTAAGTTAAGTGGGACAAACCTTTATTAGCAAAACTGTATTGAAATATTACATTGTATGGGCCATATTTAAGTGTATGTCCAACTGGTAAAAGAGGGCTCTGCAGTACAGCAGTCAAGGAATACCAATATCTTAGTCATAAGGATGAACTTTGCGACTTACTGTGCAAAAAATAAATGTCAGTCATTTGCAGTCAGACCTTTGTTGACTGAGGTTTTATGCCTGATATGAAATATTGTCTTGCCCTACTAATTAGACATGCCGTGCCCTGTGCTCTACCTTTGTGACACAAATATGTCAGGAAATAATACAGTGACAAATGACATTTTACATCCATTTTTCTTCTGTTCATGCCAAGATGCGAATTTAATCCCTTTTAAGCTTGTTATAGTTGAGCTCTGACGACAAATGACACTACGTTCAATTTGGATGCTGCCATATTTATTGGAAGAGATAAAATCAGAGAAAACGTGTTTCCTTAGGTGCTCTTTAAGAAACTTCAAATGGCATACTGTGACATCATCATGGATTATGGAAGTATGGCATTGGAAATACACAAATTATGCTTTTTGGACTTTTAAAAAACATTTTTTGCTGAAATTCTGCAGTGGGACATGTGACGCAAAGTTGTGAGGTTAATTCTCACTTGTATACGGGTAAGCTTGTAAATATTTTGGTTACAAGCTCTCGTATGCCACCGATGATGAGGTATTATCAGTCAAAATAACCCATTGTTTTATTATTTCTTACTTCTTTTGAGTAGATCAGTTCCGTATCTCCCCACTTCATAATGCAAGCTCTGGTACCAAATCATTGTTGAGCACACCTATATTGAACAATGGACAATTCAATTCTTTTTGACACGTGCATCACATTAGAAAAGGCCATAGGTGCACATGAATGCAACCTTACAGTAGCATAGTTGAAATGAGCAATAATACTCATAGTACGTGTACATGCTCAGTCCAAATAAGAAGTACACAAACCTGTGAGAGATGAATGGTTTCAACTTTGGTATTTTAGATGCTGGCGACAACTACTTGTGATCTCTCGGGAGACCTTATTGGAGCAAAAGAAATCTCCGTTCCATCGCCACACCTTGTAAAGCCCCCACATGTGAAGAGCTTTGTACAATATGAAATCCTGGTGCCGCGGGTTTCGCAGCTTACCCAAGTGGGACAACCACTTCGTGTAACAGAGATGTACCCTTGGTTTAGGGCAGAATCGCCCAACTCACCCGGCTGGTTGGATGGACTCTCATGACCCCTCCAGGCAACCGCTCACTAGCTATAGCCTGGCCTAGATTGGTTTGGTTCCACAAACACGCTGCAGATGCCAACCCCCCCAGCCCTTTCTACCCCGTCACGTTCCAAATATATGCGTACACTTCCCCAAGCGCTTCCATGGTTTACGTCCCACTGTGGTCTAACCCACGATAATGTGCCATCCATGCTCGGCACTCGGGGGCTCAATTCTTCTAATGGTTTTTTCTGGGGTCTGATCAATCTCTGTCCGTTTCTTGCCAACAGGCAGAGTTCTACCACAACGTCTATGCAAGGGATTTTCTGTGATGCAATCATGTACAGTACAGGACAGGAATAGCTACCAGTATAATACATGTGCTATCTGAGTAGACAATTCAATTCCTTCATGAAAGTGCAGGTTTGACTGTTTGTGTTACATTGTACCGTACCCCCTGAAAGTCCGCAATGTTATCCCACAGGCAATCAAAATTTCATTCCAATAAAATTGTGCTATTCAACAGCGTGGGTTTTCATAATGCCCTTTACTTTAGTAATGGAGGTGGGAAATTTGTCCCCATCCTTTGGTATCTCCCGACAGGGTCATTTATACTTTGGTGTCATTGTATGCAGCACATAGACCGTGACTCTTACAAGCCATTCCTGCTAGCTGATTCCCAATGGCCCTGAACAAAACCCTCCTTTTTGTAATCCTGGAAGTACGTTTATCTCCAGGAAGTACATTTATGTGAACAAAGAACGATACTCATGTACCAGCTACATGTAAATACATGCATTTTCCGTACATGTTTGTTTTCATGTATAAAGCCTACATGGCATTAAATTTCTTTTATGTAATAGGATTTCAAACGTGAATGTGTCTGAAGATCTAAAGACTTTGCCATTACAAATGAACTGCTAATTTTTATTTGCACAAAATTCCACCATGTGCTTGCGTGTATGTAGACCTGTGTACATGTACAGGAAAGAACACCACTTACTAGATGAATTTTGATGTCTAAAATCCCCACCCCCAGCCAGACTCCCAGGGGTCAGCTCTGGCCCCTGGACACATCCCACAGTCATCATAGGTGATACAGAAGGGGACAACTGGTTGACAAATTGACTCTTGCATGCTGGGCTGTCTGAATTTGAAGTCTATCCATGTCCTCTAGTTATGGTCCATCGTTTATCACTTGAGACATCAGGGCAGGAGTGGGCAGTAGTTTTTATTCACTTAATGGTGAAAGCTTTTTATGAGTGAGCACACATGCAGTTTTATTTCACAGTAAAAGATGGCGCTCTCCGATCAGTCAGTATAGACAGAAACGTCTGCTGCTTTGATTTTGTGAATCAAATGATAGTTTTAGTAAGCAAGTCTTGACGTTTCAGCGGATAGATTCCCGTGAAATATGTGTTATCTGTCATTAGCAGGTAAGGCCAGCGTGTGTGTTGAAAACTACGCATGAGCTGAGACTCCATAGCAGTCATCACATGCACTAAGGCTACAAGCAATAACTCTGCCAACAGCCAGCTCGTAACCAACACCTTAATTTGAGAAAGTAAACTTCCGCTGATTGCGGGCATAAATGTCCACTTCAAAAAAAAATCACAGGTGTATCAGGTTTTTCTGTTCGCAGGACATGTAAGCTATCCACCCCTGTCGAATAAATTCTTTTAAGGGAGGAAGATGGGCGTACAAACTCGTCAAGTGCATTGAAGTGGCTCCAGCTCAGCGCACCTGACGGGATGAATGATGTATGGCCGCTTGCCCACGTCCTATCAGTTACGACACCACGTAGCAATCTGCTGTCCATCTCACTGGTATCGGTGCCAGTGCCTTGTGCCTGTTTGCCGGGGCCGCGAAAGACAGGTTCTGAAGCGTGAAACCGGTATCGGCGCGATCGTCATACATGATGCATGGAATGTTCAGGCACGATGCCATCATCTGCATATCTGCATACTCTCTTGGGATATCTCTGGCGGATCTTCTGAGACACTGAAGTTGTTTCTTTTCTTCTTTGAGAATGTGCGTGTATGTCAGTGGCACTCCAGCGCTGAAAGAAATGTTTAATATGTGAGCACCATCTGCTGATGTCAAAGAGGCAAAGTCAGCAATTTCATGGGCAAATCTGCTTTTTTGTTAGAGGGGAGTACCAGAGAACTTTAGATTTTTCTCTTTGTTTTCTTTCCAGTCTCCCTCATCCCACCCCACTGATGAAGGCAGGCAGCCTGAGAATCTCATGACAGCCTGTCAGAATCCCTATTATCACAACAATTACGTTGTTGGCAGCTGTACAAATACCACCCTTCATTGTTTTCAATTCTTCCAATGCACAATACATTTTCATGGGCATCATTAGCATAATTTGTTTTGGGGGTTGGGATGACAAAGGAGTCATTGGTAGCAAACTGACAACCGTTAAAGTGTGGTAGGAAGAAAGTCAATTCTCTAGTCTTTTAAGCTTTTGATGATTTTCAAATCTCTTTCCTTGTTTCAGGGGTCCCTGCCCAAGGGGGGTAAAGCTCCACCTCTGTTACTGCCTGTGTACATTTTTACATGCATGTTTAGCTTCAAGAATGACATCAAGATTCAAGTCAGTCATGCACCTGATCTGTTACTAAATTTAACATATGCCGATGGGTCATGCTATAAATTTGCGTCAATTTTTTAATGTCCATGTCACATCTGGCATGCAATTTTGTAAGTTTAGGACACGTAATGAAAATTACTTGCCAGACAATTAAAAATCGTTTGAAGTCAATTTCAGTTGTATTTGCCTTGTCAAAATACACAGGTCAGGTGTAACAGGAATAACACAATGTCATACGCAGGAGCCCAGATTTATAGAATGACCCATACATGTATGTATGTTTGCTCAGCCTAATAGAGAATGAGTTGGGAGTCACAAGTGGCACTTTTCCCAGTAGGAACCCTTAACATTTTCACCCACATCATGGCCATGTTCTTGAGGATGTGAATACCTAAGAACAATGAGCTAAGTTTTTTTTTGCTAAAGCAAACAAATACTGAAATATTTTAAATTTGTGTGACATTTGTGGACATTTCTGTTTAGAAACCTGATGAAATCAGCCTCAGAACTTACAGAGATATTTTGCTTTCCAACATGAACATATCAAACCAAGCAATAATATGTATATGGGGGGTGTTGATTTAAAAAAAAAAGACTTCAATTGATTAGCAGTGGTGGTGCATCTAAGGTTCTGTTTTTACTGAAAAGTTCATGTAATACAGTTGTTTTTACTGTGAAATGAAGAAGGCAATACTTACAAAAAATATCTCTTTTACAAATCTGCCACTTCGGGGACCATTGGGGAAAGAAAATTCGATTTCTGATTTCTGCCAAACTTGCAATTATTGGATCGACGCTGTCAGAAAGAGTAATGGTGTAATTTACCATTTACTGTATCAGCACACAGCTGGCAGTACATGCACCGGCATGTATACAAACTAAGATGGACGTTTCTCCAGCCTGCAGACAGTTTCCTTGTTTACCAACCCACTGAGACTAGACCGTGGCTGACCCCATTTCCGAAGTGAATTATGTTTTTGTTTTTATTCCATCCTCGCTTCCTTTTACCAATCGCCATCATTCAAAACATAACAAAGTCTGGCCTTTTCATCTATTGCCTACATGCATGTCAAGTACGTGCATTTAATCCTAAACCCTCGGTGAACAACTACCTCTCAGTAAGTAATTGGATCAATTTTTTATGCTAGATGGATGTTGAAGGGCAAGAAATGTAATTATTCTGACCGTGAAATTCAGCCATGGCATTCATCCAATATGGAGAGACCATACCCTAAGCTACATGTAAGCACACATACACACAGGTCTGTGTTTAATAGAGCACCAACTTTCAAAAGGTGTAGGAGAAAACTGTCCTTCTTTTATTTCTGTTCATCCAACAGAACATTAATGTTCAGTTGTAGAAGTGGGAGGAAAACTCCAAGATAGATATTCCAGGGAAAACCCATGGAATCAGGCAGGGAGTGAAAACCCAATCCACATGCTGACCTAGGTGAGATTCGAACCCAGGCCGCACAGGTGGAAGGTGGGGAAAGAGCCACTACATCAATCCGACTCCCCCCCGCAGAGAGACCATTGGCAACATCACCATATTAGATGAAGGAAACATTTCAGTTTGGCACTGGGGAAGCCTGCTACCTGTATGTGTAGGTACAAGGATAGGCTTACTGGTGCAGCTTCTCTAAAATACAAGAGGAATTGGCCGTTTTTAATTATGCAAGACATCCCTATCTGGACCTTCTAGTGGGGACCAACCAGGAGCCATCTACATGTACATGTACATGCACTTTACATGATAGAGTTACATGTAACTGACGGTCGTTGATTAATCAACAGCTTTGGTTATGTTTCTGACCAACCACTTTGGATTACAAACGTGGGATCATATGAAATTTCCATATTCATATGTGCACATTCACTCAGCGTTCAAAGTGTGCTTTGGCAAACACACGCACAATCACTTGTACAATCCGAAAAATTGTTTGTTCCGTGTTGTAGAATGGGGAAATAAACATAGAATTCAGTAACCTAATATGTGTAAAAATGCATATAATTTTATGTTAGCCTTCGTAAAGGCTCCTGCTTCCTGCTCCTTATTTAAGGGCCCACAAAGAAAATGCTGCATAGCAAGTTTACAACAGCAAATCTTGTCAGAGAGCCAGTAACTGTCTGTGTACTTTGCTTGGCATTTTGCTCGGCGGGTGACCAATTTTTTGCTTTGCCAATATTTTGCATGGTGAGTAGCCCTTTGAAATCACACCCAGGTCTTGCCTATCATCTGACATGATGGAACACGGTACTCGTATGTCAGTGTTTCATCAGTCATCAATCAAATCACCCACTGATGAGAAATGGTCAAGCACCCTGCACTGGTCTCTCCACTTGAAGTTGATATCCACAAAGACCATGTGCTGATGCACGCATCCACACATCATCAACAGTCGAGGATGTAAATTCACACTACTTTTGATGATTCATCAGTTATTGCAAGATGCCATTGACACTTCAGCCACTTGGAACTCATCCCGGATGCATACAACCTGCATGTTGTCCTGAGCATCAGTAATGTCCAGTGAGGATTCTTGTTACGTGTCTGAGTTTGGATGTACGTGTAGCTCCCATGTGAGAAAGGCTGGGAAGAAATTAAGTATGCACGCATTGTGGCCTAAAATCCGCACTCGCAAGTATCATTGGATGGATTCTAACATGAAAATTCACTGAGATGATTTTATGATACTTGGAGAAGCCCATTAGCATTATCATTGTTCTTATGATTCTTAGACGTTCATGTAGACGATCAGCCCATCAAAATGTTCCCATTTTCATCTTCTGAGCATTGTCCAGGACTGCAGAAAATAAGATAATGAGTTTATGTACATACATCATGTACATGTACATTACACCCACATGTACAACACTGTGTGGGGCCAAATGATAGGTACACCAGGCATGTGATTTTTTAGGCCCAATGGAATAGGTGCTGCAGAGATTAAAAACAAGAAACTGAATACAGTGTCCAGTCTCATCTTTGTAAGTGTGGTACATTTCCATTGTAAAAAAATCAAAACTTGTACATGTAACGTAAAGTTGGCATGCCTTTCAGAAAGGCGTCATGGAAATGTTCAGTTTTGGTTAATGAAATCCAGAGTAATGGAACTTGATTCCCACCAGTTTTAGTTGAATATTTGGTGTTTGAGTACTCATCATAGCTAAAATGCACACTTGTATGTTCTTGTATATTTTATGGGTATTCACTGAGTCCCCCCCTTTTTTTTTCTTTGCATTTTGAGGTTCAGGAATATCAAGTACCAGTGTAGCTGGTTATTAAAGAGATCCCCGTGTAGGCCGTGCTCACAGATGGCATGGGACACATTCTCCAAATTTGAGGGCAAGTCCACAGCATAGGAAATTTGAAACGAGATGTTTTAAACAGGAGACACATCTTTCCTGCTGCAGCTCACTGCTGGAACATTAAAAAAAAGCCCGATTGGCAATGTTGTGCTGAGAGGAATTGAGTTGGGTAAATATTGCACTTCTGACAGCATATACAGTGAACAAATGAATAAATGCACTGTAGTTGATTCTTTGCTTTGAATGTGATTGAAAGACAAATTTCATAACCAAGGCCAATTAGCCAATTATTTGAACTGGCAAGGCAGGTGTTTGGGGCTTCCGTGCAATTGATTTGGCTACTCCCCAGCGCTCTCTGTCTGCTCGGATCCATCTTTATCATCGTTTGTCATCAGTCGGCTGGTCCGTCGTCGCGGCAACTCTCTTGTCTTTTCCTCTTTTTGCCTGCGGGGGGGGGGGACTCCTGCTTTGCCACAGTGATATCTGATCCTGGGCGTTGGACTTGGAATATGATATGTGACCCGTCTCGACAAAATGAGCGTAAAGTTGTATTCCGCTCTTTCCTATTTTGAAGGTTCAAAATCATATTGAAGTG
Source organism: Acanthaster planci (assembly GCF_001949145.1). Next base: position 871,065 of record NW_019091373.1, read on the forward strand.
GAGGTTAATTTGGGGATTTTGTAATATTTGGAAAGACTAACCCGTCTCCTATTTAATTCCAAATATTTCGCTGGATCATGTAGTTTAAAATGTCATTTTCCCAGCAGTTTTGACAAAAGCATTATGCATGCCTGGTCTGAAATGTTGAAACAATGTCAGGAACAAAGACGTAAAGCTGCCAGAATAATGTCACATTGTCACCTTATACTTCTACCCTAAGTGTTCCATGTACATGCCATTGGAGAGCTCTTTTTCTGCTGAACTTAAAAATACCAATATCTCAATTTTTGAAAATTCTGACTTTCAGCTCATTTTGTGGTGACAGGTCACATATTGGAATCACTGCAGCTAGAATCTGCCCCCACCCCCCAAAAAAACCAGGAATGGTCTCAAACTGCCATCCCCCCAACCATTCAGGTCTTGAATTCCTGCCCACACACGATCTTCCAGAATTTCTTTGATTTGCGTGTTCTTCTGCATGCACATGCATAGGCAGTATCGTGATTAATGGCTCTGTAAGAGAATCTTTACATCTGTCAGAAAACTATGCTGGGAAACCATACTTGGCCGATCTAAATTCACCGTCGAGCATTGACGTTTTCATTTCAATTTGGTATTCTATTTCTTTTCCTTCTCGTGTTTAGTAGAGGTATAATTGAGACCTGGAGGTGATTGATGTATTCAAGATCCTGGCCCATGCATCATTCTTGTTAATTTCAAACATCTCAGTAATCCATTTTTTCCCACCTTTTCCATCTGGAGAGGGATTTGGTCAATATGGCCCCTGTCAATCACCCCAGTTTTGTGGGTCGAGAACTTTTATGAGTGTGTCCTGGAATATTCAAGTCGATTCTCCCCTGCTCAGCCCATGGATTGGCAATATTTATGAAGTTGGCGTAAGTGGACTAGTTGTATGCATTCATCCATAATTCCCTGTCACCTTATGCTTTTGAACAGGTGTAAAGTGGCTTTGGATGCCCTCATGAAACAAATATTTTAAGGGAAACACAAGTGCATTAAAAATGTTGTCCATCGCCCCTACGTGTTTGTCCCTGCAAAAAGTAACATTGTAGTGGAGTCCTTTTCTGAGTCCATTTGTAAACTGATATATCAGATAAGTTAATAGGATTCAGACTGCAGCACTGAGGCAGAGGGGACCGAACTGCAATGTAGCTGTTTAAACAAGAAGGAATAAAGGTTTGGGTTCACAGATGCCATGGGTATGCAAGAGATACAGGTACATATGATAAATGTACCGGTACATATAAAGTGGAATAATTACAGCAGTCTGAATCCTTTTGCATTTCTGGGTTTCCTTTATTGGCTGAATATTGAGATTCAGTCCTGTTTATAGAAGCACCAGTCTTATCCATGTAGAACATGCTTTTCTAACTGTTCCAGCTTGATTTCTATTGCACCACCACGTGTTTTGACAGATTTGGTGGACTCAGCAAAGGACTGAATTACAGTGCTAGTGAAATACCCACGTGAATGGCTTAGGGGAAAAAGCAGATCCATCTCCAATTTTTTTTTTTTTTTTTTACTTTGTCCCTTGCCTGCTTGCCCTTTGCTTTCCTTGTCCCTTGACACTGACTACACTCAACAACTGACTTATCCATCAGCCCATCAATCTCGCTATCTCCTTGTGAGGATTTGACCGTCTCTCTTCGAGAGTCAATTTATCTTAAGTTTGTGATTTGTTTCCTAGTCGATCCTATAGAAGGCTACTCCTTACCTTGTATTTAAAGCACATCCAGCCGCAATCAACGTCACCGCACTAGTATTTTCTGCTCTTAGCCTTGATTATTAAACAATTTGTGAGCTTTTAAGTAATGGAGACGGAAAATTGATTCAATAAATCCCGAAAAAACTGAGTGATATCCTTGCATATGTACATCCAATCTTATAATACATCTTGTTTCTCATTGCCACGTGCATCAACTATTGTAGTATCCATCGTGTATTGATTTCATCTTGTTAATGCTTTCAAGATTTTTTTGATATTGAAGTGCTGTTTAAGGTTCTTCATTTGAATCCTGCCTCAGGGCTATCAAGTATACCAGTACAGTATATGTCTTTTAATCAGCAAGTGAATTCTCCCCTGAACCTGTTCTCCAGAGTTTATCCATCCATCTGTTGGAAAAAATCACCTCCAGTCTTGTACACAAGATGAATGTTTGCCAGAGGGGAAGAAGATTAGATAGAAGAAATGAAAGAATGTATGGGGCTGGGGAGTTCTTGTACATTCTGGTAGAGTCTTGCGTACAACTCAGTTTAATGTTGTGTGTCTTCTTCTATTTCTTTGCCTTGTGGGCCTCAGGTGTGTGAAATGCACGTCGCCGGTTACAACTTTGCCGTGCTGGACACAGCCTTTCTCGTTCACAAGGGCTTCAAGGAGAAGTCGGCGTATCACGCTCACAAGCTGCTGGAGAACCGCAAGAACAAGGAGCTGTTCCTTCACTTTCAAGAGGAGCTGAAGGTCAAGTACCCGGACTCCTCAAAGAGGTGCCAGACATAGTTGGAGTGCTTGGGCTGCACGGCAGATCTATGCGCTTGGTGAGGCAAATGATCACCTGAAAGATGAGAGGGTTGAACAGTCGGACATAAACCCCTAAATTCTTTGGCAGAGAAAGATTGTGCTGGGAACAAAATGTCGGTCTCTCTGACTTCTCTAAATTTCTTTCTTCGGTTAAGTAAATGGTGTGACCGGGTTGCAAGGGAGTGTGAATATCCAGGTGTCCAAATGATACGGTTGAAGCATGGAGGAATTCCTCCGTAGTTGAAGGTAACTAGACCCTGTTATTTCATGTTAACTAGGCCCTGTGTTTAAAGGGCATTTTCGTGCCAGAAAGCAGACTTTTAATCAAGCCATCACGAGTCATTCACTTGTCAATCATACGTCAGTCATTTGTCAATCATAAGTTAATCGCCAGTCAACCACAAGTTGTCCAGTCTCTACTCAAGTCACCTGCAATTTGGATGAACCACAGCAAAGACATCCATTCCAGTCCCTATACATTCGGGACGTGTACTTGTGAACTGAAGTGGGATTGGACTTTTGATTGTTCAGTGATTGAATGACCTGCAGTGCCAGAGGATCGTTTCTTTCTTCAGCGCATGTACATGGATATTGGAAACCCCTGTGTGCCTGTGCTTTATGCTATGACAATGAAACAATAGTGTTGTGAAGTAATGCAGATGTGAATGTCGGACTGCAATTTCAACTTCAAAAATTGACCTACATGTATAGTTGCGTTGTGACCTTGAAGATGTACTCAATGTGATAACATTGAGATCTTTGTATGTACAAGTCAGAATCCTCTCTAAAAGTGGCATTTTTGTGGGTTTTTCAGTTTACAAGATACTATGCATCACACTATTTTTCACCTGAGAGCTTTGTTAATGAGAAGTGAGTTTATGGAAAGTGGAATATTGTGTGGTATTAGGCACTCAATCTGGCTGGAAATCCACGAGGGTCTCAAATGGCCTGATTATGGCAATACGTGTGACAGGTCTTTTTACATGTATGCACAGTACCCACCAGTCCACTGATTGGTCAGGATGCAGATTCTTCACATGGCATTTGGAAATTTCGCTCAGGCATCTGAAACTCAGTGGTTTGTCTACAGTATGTGCTACATGCAAGTTACATGCAATGGGAACCTTGCTCATTGAAACCAGCAGAATTCCAGTTTTTACTCCCACGGAATCCTGTTACCTGTTTCTGTTTGGATGGGCCCTTATCTACCCAAACTACTTTCTAAGGGGAGAACTTGTCAAGTATTTTGGATTCTCCCACTGTGCCATTGTACATTCTGATAAACTGGTGTTCTTCGTGCAGTAACAACAAGTGAAGTATTTGTAGAATGTACCTAAAAACTCTGCAAACTTGACTACTTGTAAGCAATGCATCTGGGTGCCAATTAAATGAGAAGTCGCAGTCCAGCATTTGAAATTACGTATCATTTAGCATGCAAGGGGCCATGAATTATGAATTAACTCCAGCTGGCTTGCTAATGAGAAGGGGGGAACCATCTAATCTTGTCTGCAGCACTTGCTGCGCGGTCCAGTTGGCATAAAAGTAATCATTGCCAGCTGGCTGCTTAGGCCCGACTGCGCGAAGTGTACACACCACCGCCAAATCAGCCCCAGTTCAATGCACATCTTTTATTTGTTTACTCCTACTATTGATGAAAACCTAACAGGGGGGGGAGACCTCATCCAGGAAATGAAATACCTCCAGCTCGACCTTTCAATTAATTAGACAAGGTGCAGTTCATCAGAGAAAAAGTGCAACCCCCCCCCCCCATCTCACCACCTTATTCTCCCAGAAGTTGGCAGAGTTGCGTGTATCATTGGCAAATTGATGAGGTATGTGTCTCTGGCGTGAGGAATCACTTCCGCCAAAAAATAAACAGAAGAGAGAGAGTTTATTTTGGCGGGCACAACACATGAATGTTGGGCCAATTATTCATCGCGCACCCTGGAGTGATCAGTCTGTTAATTTTTTTTTTTCCTTAGGATGATGATGATTGGAAATGGGGATTTTTGTTTGTAACTAGAGAGAGGGAATGGGGAACTGATCATGAATTTTGGGACTGGCAGAGTTTGATTGCAAGCTGGAAAGAGCTGGCACAGTCTTGTCATTGCCAGAGATTGTTTGGCGACTGACTTTTATGGCAGCATTAAAGTCAGAGAAATCATAAATCAGATGTTCTTAAATCATGGTTTTATTTCTTGAAATCCAAACGATATTTAGAGCTTGTTGGAATTTTGTTGATTGCTATTAAACAACTCCTTAAAATGCACGAAGAATGACCAATTTAATAAAGACAGTAGTCATTTGGCACTTTAAATGCAAAGGCTCTTGGGATCATTCTGGTATGGTCACTATTTTCTGTATCTTAGTTTTTGGTGTGGAAATTTTAAGATTCTTTGGTCATTTTTAACTGCCCAGAGCTTTCACACTGTTAATCTAATGTAATATTTCTGTTTGATTTTTTCAACTTAAAGTTATTCATTTTGTACTTGTAAATAGGAAAACTTCTGTTTGCCTCAATACGTGATTTGACAATCAAACTTTCTATATGCATGCTGATACAACTGTCACTAAGGCTTAAAAGCTTAAAAGTTATGGTGTTAAATGTAGTTTTCAGATTTGTTTTTCAGATTCTTTTTTTTATTTACCAAAACTCATCAGCCACCAGCGGTTGTAGTCGTTTCATATCAGTTCCTCCAGAATGTCTGATTTTATTTATATTTCCTTTAATTTCTTTTATTTGTAAGGGGTTGATGCTCAGAACTGTGTCGTTCCCACAAAGTTCCTGAATTCTTATCGTGTTGCATGCCAAAGTTGTAGCATTCCATAGCAAGTTGCCGCTTGGACTCATTGGTGACGTTCTGTTCCAGTGAACCTCATGACGTGTCAAAGAGAAGTTAGACATGAAGTTTTTAATCGTTGGCTGCTTATTACACTGGTGTCCATCTTATTCACAGACTTCTTAATGCACTTATGGTGTGAGGTGTCACTTAATTTAAAATGTGAATGTTTCCATCTTGACATCTAACACTTGGCAGTGCTTTTACCTTTTTGTATACAGCTGTGCCCGTATTGAGAGAAGTCGTTCTGTGTAACACTCAAGAGCTAGCATGCTTACTGGTACTGGCTGGAGTGTGCGGTTCCCATGTTTGGAGGCTGTATCAGCTAGCTTAGCGTACATTGCAAAGAAGCAGCAGACTTCTGTCCCTGCTTATTACTGCTGTTCAGATGCCTTGTTGCTTGTTGGGAATAAGATCAATCATGTTCCTCAACAGGAAAGGCTGTGTAATTAGCTGTACAATTTTGGCATGTGTAAGTTATGAACTGCTGCATGTTAACAACTGGGGCAGATTGGATCTCTAGCTTTTCCAACAGTATCAAGTCTTTCTTTTTCAACCATATTTTGAGCTGACAACTTGAAATTAACTTTAAATTATGTGGTACTATTAGTATATTTATATTCTAATCTCTTGCCATTTTTTATATGACGCTCACATGTTGGAACTTTGTTTGCCACACAAATTGTTCTATGTTGCTGTTCCAAAAGTGTGTTGGTTTCAATTTAAACTACAAGTTACAATATACACCTGTTTGCAGTTATTACATCAGTTATTTGATACAGACATGTCTGTATGGTTTGAGTGTCTACAACTTCTGTTACATAATTTGGAATGTGAAGGGCACTCCATCATTTGTAGTTGCAGTGATAATTCTTTATGAACCTAAATTCCATGATGCAGCAGGAAATGCTAGCGTCCCGTCTCTTTAGTTTCTGTCTTTTCATTTTTAGGGGGAAAAAAGGCAAAATCTTTCCAGACGTAGTAAAAAACTGTCCAATTGGAATGAGAAGCAGAATGCCCCATGTATTCCTACGTGGTTTATTCGTTGGAAACCACACAAAGCATTCCGAAATGAACACCTAGCAACAATGTCTTGCTACATTTATTCGAATCTACAAATCCTGGCCATGACCAAACAAGGAGACATTAGGAGCAGCCCAAAGTGTTTGCAGTAGGTTGAAGTGTCTTTGTTGTTCGTATCTGAAGAGCAAGCACTCCATTCATTATGGTAGGTGCACTGTCTGCAGTCAGGATCCTCAATGTTAAAGAGCCAACATGCCTGTACTTTGAAGGTTCCATGGAGTTGTATTGTACTTGTTAATAAAGCCACCCATAGGTGTCTACATCCACCGATAAGCATGTCATTCAGCACCTTGTCCCACTGGTAAATAAATGAAACTTGAACTTTGGGTTTATCTGTGAGTGTTTTCTAAACTTGCTCATGTTAGAGCTTCAGCTAAGCGGAAACAAATCTCTGAAGAATCTACAGTTGTGTACACAAACAAAGGATGTGTGCCAAAGTATACCGATGGATGGATAGATATATTAAAGTATTTGTTGCTTTGTTTAAAAGCAATGGTATAATTTGATATTTAAGATCATGTTTATATTCTTTAACCATATGAAAATATTAATCAATATAAAAATGGTTTTGTTTTATTTCTAAAGTTTATGATTGTAGCAGTACTGATTGATATAATTGATATTCATTTATGTCCGCATGACCTGCAAAAACGTTGTTTTGCATCTCTCTAGTGGTTAGTTTACAGGGGTTTAATCAGCAGGGATCGCTGTTTGGTTGAAAAATTTTGCCAAGAATAATTAGTTCTGCTTCAGATGTAGATTTTTGGCCCATGCTCTACAGGAGGTTTGATATACAGCTCTGGCACACAATCCGATTTCCTATTGTGCGCATGATGTAAAGGCACGTCGGTTTTTTTTTTTCTATGGAGGTGCCAAATAGTACTTTTGTCAGCAATCCAGGTGATTTACTAAAGAGCTTTTCCCCACTTGCATTTCTTTTCTGAATCAGACACTGGTATCCACCTATCCTGTGACCAGGCATGCCAAGGATAACGTTGCTGCTGGGCTTTTGTGTAGCATCAGTCAAATGTTTTCATATTGGGCATGTCCTCATGCGTACCTCCATTGAAAGAGATGGAGAAGTGAACAGCTTCCAAATGCTTTTACAGATTACAACAAAGAAGTGGACATCAAAACATGGGCTCGGGATGCAAAGTGACTCGACAATATTAATTCTTAGTAGCATTTCCAACACACTATAAATGCACATGCTTGGATCAAGTTTTTTAATTTGCATCATGGATGTATTCTCCCGCTAAATTTTAGATATCTTGATTTTACACAGGCTTCAAATTTAATTGAATTTTAATTCATGTGTAAAATATGCATTGGTTTCATTCCCCTTAGCTTCATTATTAACATCTGTTAGAAAAAGCTGATTACTTTTCTTAAATTTACTGGGTTAAAGGGGCCTGAGAGTTTCAGTTTTCAAAGCAACACATTACTGAAAGGTAACTGTGACCATATTCAGCTCTCAACTCTATTCCTAAATTCCTCAAATCTTTAACCTAGTTTATCATTGTTGTTTGCCAGTTGTCGTCTTTTCATCAGCCCCTCCATCTAAAGACGTAAACTGAATTCACTGCGTGTCGCGCCACATCATTCACAACTTTCATTTTTCAGATACTGAGAACTGAAAGTTGAAGTGGGATGTCACAGTCACCGCACACAGCGAGTCAGACTGTAACCGAACACTGGCTGTGAATGTGTCACAGAGCAAACAGCAGGCATTGCTGTAATGTTCCCAAGAATGGCCTCGGGAATTTAATTGGCTCCACAGAATTATGTCTTAATATGGACTGATAAGCTTGACAATACAGCCTAAAGGCATAAACACACAAGCATTACTGACAATTGAATAGGTTTTTTTTTTTTTTTTTGAAGGATTTACAGACAGCTGTGTGAATGGGATGGTGTTCAGGCTACCTTAGGGAAATTGGAATGAACTGTTAACCAAATGATTTTATAACTGCCTGATAAAGAAACGGAAATCATCCTTCATTGACTCATGTTCCAGTACCTTGCTCTGGTTGTCAGTTTCATGTTCTACCACATTGTTAGGAGAAAGAATTGATGTTGGCGGATAATTACTAGAAAATGCATTCAAGCTGAAGTCCAGAAATAATATTTAATCTGGGAAAAAACACGGGGAAGTTACCGGCCCAAAACATATTGTGGTCAGCTCTTAACGAGTACAGGTGCAGGAGAACACATCACACACTTGGCAGAGACGGTTGGTACTGTGAGCTTCCCCTTTCACTTGAACCCTTTGTTGTCAACATCGCTGATCTTAGCCATCGTTATCCCAGAAACTATCTGGGGGGGTAGGCTTCATTTTCAGATGGTACTCACTGAACGACTGACAGTGTAGACAGTGCTGTCATTGTAATCGAGATACTGGGGTGAGGGAGGGTGGGGTGATACCAAATCTTGCTTCCTTGAGGGAGCAATGGACAGTGGTGCCAAAACAATTTAGAAGGGTCTGGAAAAGGGAGGTTAGAGGAATGCTTGATGCTTTGATTTTTGTCACAGAGTGGGGCGAATTCAAGGCAAAAACTATATGTGGTGGCCTGATGCATGCTTGATGGCTGTCTGGTCTGGGCATTGTGGAAAATTGTTTGTTGGTCATCTCTGTTTGAATTCATAGAAATAAGACTGAGCTTGACTAATTATTAAATCGGTGCTAAGAGTGTTTACTTCCCAGCACACATTTGGAAGATGCAGCACTTGCAAAACTAACTATGGAGTAGACTGTATGATCCCTTCATAAACCTTGAACTTACACTTTGAAGACTTGTCATAATACACCTTGTCACCCTGATGCATCTTTAATCAATGCAATTTTGCTTTGATAATTTGCCTAGTGAAGAAGACAAAGGCTGATAATATAATATCGGTTCTATTCCATTTCTGGTCGTTATCCTCGTATGCATTTTGTTTCAAACTAAAGATGTGTTTTTGGCAAGACGTAGATCTATATTATTTTTTTAAAGACTTGCATGGGAATAATTTCTCAAGTACTTAACTGTATAAAGACCCAATTTAAAAAAAAAAAATCCATAGACATTTTATCATATTGTTTATAGTGTGATCTTGTAACTTTAGGGTATTCCATTATCCAATGTAGCATCAAATTAAAGCAAGTTTCACAGAAAACTGTTGTAAATATAAAGAAAAATTGATTCCAGTTGGGAAGTAAGCATGCTTCAAATATCCGTAGGTGAAAACCACCTTTAATACAAATGTTTACCTGTACTACACAATGCACCCTATGTCATTTTCATAGGGCTATGAATAGTGGAACAAAATGAACTCATTAAGGTGTCTGTATATGTGCAATATATTGCCTGCAGAATTTGATAAAGTTAATTGTATATTGCGGACATTTCAAAGTGAGTTGTGCTGTGTTGAATCTCTTTGTCTTGAAGACTCCTGTGTCATTGCTTCCATTTATGTCTTGAAGACTCCTGTGTCATTGCTTTGTCCTATGTCTTGAAGATTCCTGTGTCATTGCTTCGTCTTATGTCTTGAAGACTCCTGTGTCATTGCTTCGTCTTAAGTCTAGTAAGTCTTGTAATCCATAACTTCACCTGAGCAATGATTTGGGCTAGGTTTCTCAACTCAAATTTGCAACTGCAAGTGAACCTGGTGGACCCTTGGTACACGCCTCAAATTCTGGGTTAACATGCATAGACGTGATGGGCATGCGAGGGCACGTGCCTCCCGAGAAAAAAAGGGGAACAGGGGAAAAGGAGACCAACCGAAACAAAAGGGGAGGAGAAGGAATGAAAACCACCAAGTTGCTTGAAAATATGTCAGAAATTGACACCCCTACAGTTTGATGCCGATGAGTGTTTCCCCCTCCCACCCCTCTCCCCCCACCAAAACCTTGACAAAATCCTGCCGACTGCCTGCATGCACAGATGCCAATTTTTTACATATTTGAATGCAGTAATGATGTCATCAAGGGAACAGGTGCAATGTAAAGAAGCATTCAGGAGTGCGGATATCAAATGTGTTGAATCGCAGTGTTCATCACAGCCACATTATGAAGAGCAGCGGCAACAGTAAACAACCACAGTCCAGCTGAGGTACATTGATCGGTCCAGCTTTGCACAAAGGGCCGGGTTCTCAGTGGAGGTCAAATGCAGAAAAACTGTGAATAATTATAATGTCTATTGCAGCTGACGGTGCAGAGGGCTGCTGGGCAGGGGCACCAAACTAAAGCACTATTACATGTGTATCGTTCTACAATGGAGTCTTGTTTTTCTGTCATTGAAAGCAATGTCATCGTACTGAGGCCGGAATTGTACTACTTTTGTTATTTGGTATACAGGGGGCAAGACAGACATGGCAGCATCACGGTAAACGTCTATGGCCCTTGAATATGGGGGTACAGGGGTTTGAGCCCATGTCTTGCAACCTTTTTAGGTTTGGATTTCTACTAGAAATGCTGTTCATCCTTGCGGAATACGAATTACCTCTTTCAGCGTCAAACGTAACTTTTCCCCTGATTGCAAGTTGCATTCATTTTATCTACAAACTAAAAAGTCATCACACTTTTCATGGATTGAACGATTTGCCACAAATTAAACCAACAAAAACAAAAGAAATAAAAATTTTGGAGAATGCCAATAGAATCAACCATCTAAGTCATGAAGAGGATACCTGCTGATGTTTAATCTGCGAGATTAATCAAAGACTTTAGATGAAAAAAAAGTAATTATGTTTTGATATAAAAATATGAAACCTTCCCTACCAATAAAACACACACATACAAAAGAAACACTTGACTCTATGAGTGCTCTGTACACTTTTATTATTAAAAACGACCGGACTACAGATCTGCGAATCCAAACCACTGCCTAGGAAAAGAAAGATAGCCGTCGACAAGGTTCATTGGCTGTGCCATATTTAATTCATTGCTGGATTTACCGGTCAATAATTGAACGAGTCATCTTCCCCAACCTGAGCCATCATGGCTTTAACTGCACACCTCACCAGCACAGGTACCTGTCATTCAAGCCTAACTAATTGATGGAAAATTGCATTCATGAAAACACTCTCCAAATTTAAGCACTACGAGTTAAAGGGGGATATGATGTGGGAGTAATGCGAGGGTTGGAATTAACAGAACTTGAGCAGCATCAGTTTTTACAGTACCTTAACAGAACAGACCCTCTTTAATGATGATGCTATACTTTGTTGATGTGTGCACTTTTTATGGTGCTCACAGGATCATGGAGCCCCACTGATTCCATAGAAAGGTGCACATCTAAACAAAATTAGCTATTATCAGTACATAGTTCTATTCTTGTGGTGTCACAAGGTATCAAATTGAGCATTTCTGTGGCTTTATTTTAAACAAATACAGTATACCTCCAGGAACTTTCTGATTTAAAGCCATTTTTAGTCTTGGTGACATAAAAACTATAAAAACACATCTGTATTAACAAAAAATGGTGGTTCAAAGAGAATCTATGACACTGCAAAATGGCTGGATGCACTTCTGCATTAAAACAAGAAAAGTGGATTTAACCAACTCGAGTTTTACCGAGTATAAAGCATCATTCTTCCCTCACAGCATAAGGCGTGTTATTAGACTTTAACAAATCAACACTGAGACTTGATCGTGCTGCAAGATCATCCTTATCGTGACTCTAGGCTTTCAATCTGACCTGGGAAGGGAGGTTTTCTAATATGACATCGGCTTGTCTTTCCACCTCTAAAATACAATAACGACAGCCAAGGAGTCTGTCGTGTTATATCCTGCTAAATAAATACCACTGTGAGGGCATCTGCTCAGTTTGATATTACAACCCTGGCATCTCTTCAAATGGCTTAACAATGACCAAAATAGTAAGGACAGTAGTCCTGATGTAACCAGATTTCCTAATTTTCTTTCTGTTTGGAGCCTGTGTTAAAGTAATGCCTGGAAAGTTTCTGTATGATGCAACAGTGTGATAAGCTGTTATCTCAAGAGCTGTCGAACTGAGCAAATGTTCCATCCTTTTCCAGTTTTGGCACAGTAGTGTAATACAACACTGGGGGTGGATTATTTGGGTTACACAAAATGAGTGATTTCTAATGCTACGTAAATGCTGGTGAATAAGTGAAAATGTTGGTATTTCGCCAGAGATTTGGCTATTAGGTGTTCGTCTTTCTAGCTCTCTGACAGTGCCTTCAGAAACAAGGTAATTGGCCGGCTCTTCTTTAACAAGGCAGACTGCAACTGATTAGGGAAAAAATTTGATAGTCCTTAGCCCCCAAAATGTCAAGTTATTTACTCATCTCTCAAAACGTCTCCTGTTTGAGTTTGTCCACAAGTTGGTGCATCAGCTACTTCACTCCCATCTGGGTGCTTCTGATCAACATCAATCAACCAATCCATCAGTCGCTCTCCTCTCCGCTTGATGCTTGTCCCGATTCCACATCGCTGGCACTACCAAAGATCTCCTCTTCATCTCTCTCCACGCCTCCCTGCTCCTCTTCTTCGTCTTCCTCTTCCTCCTCTGCCTCCTTGTCCTCCTCTTCAACATCTTCCTCTCCGCTGCCCGCCGCAGCTTCTTCTTCTCCTTCGTCCTCTTCTTCTTGGACTTCCTCTTCTCTCTCGCTGCCGCTCTTGGCTTCTTCCTCCTCTTCTTGTATTTGCTCCTCCTCGTCCTCTTCTCCTTCCTCCCGCTCCTGGACCTCTTCCGCTTCGCTGCCTTCTTGTTCCGCTTCGCTCTCGGCCCTCTCACTGCCACTGGCCACATTCTCTGCATCTTTTGAAAGTCAAATGATCAAATCAAAACTAGTTAATGAGATGGAATTGTTCAGTGGTATTTACGAGAACTGTCACACAGATCAGATGGATTCAATTCATCTCTGACATTTTCCAAAGAGTGCACCCCTTCAAATAGCAGCATGGAAAGTCACAAAAACAGACTTGGATATATTCACTACTCTTCTGCCTGATTAAGACCTGTCACACATAATGCAACTTGCATACTGCAAGTTTGATTTACAAGGACTTGAGACGATGGTCCTACAACTCGAGACTGAAATAAATTGTAATACAATGCATTATTATATGCTTGTCTTTAGTTGGTTACTTCTTGATTTCATGGTTAACCACTTGCTGCCGGGTGGATTTTTCTTGAGCAAGACAAGATGCCGGGTCCTTTTCAAGATTTTCCGTTTTCAAGATTCTTCCAAAATTCAAAACTTATCACTTAATGGCCGTTTATACCCATATGAAGGACTCTTGGGCACTACTCTAAAGCTGACAGTTAACCTTCACTGCATATAAAGCCTATGTACTCGAAAAACGGGTTGCCTGGAAGGAAATGGTCAACTACCTGCACGTATCATCCAGCAGTTAATAGTTTATTCTTCACTGGTCAAGTGCAGCACCACAGAAGTGTGAATGCACTTTTTTAGGTTAAAAAAGTTATCTACGGAAAATGAATTCCCATTTAACTGCCCCTCCTATGAAAGAAATAATTGCTGAGCCCTTGTGACCAAGCAAAAAAATGAACACCAAATGTTTACTTTTTCCTATGATACATTGCAAACATTGCCAATCAGGATCTTCTCTGATGGCAGCTTCTGTGTTTTATGAATCACTGAACTCACAATGGCAACTGCCAGAGACCACGTATGTTCACCTAGTGCTGCTGGTGTACCATTTAGTTAACACACAGGATTCTATGGGGTAGCGCATGACGGGTGAGCTGCGTTCTGGTCCCATCTCCTACGACTATGGCTTCAAATTTTGATCAAATGGTGAAGAGCCGTAGCCAGTGTGCGATACTAGTGAATGCTGTAGTCTCACATGGAAATGCCGCATGGCACGTTGCCAACATAGCACACATTGTGTGCATCATAAACCACTGAAAATATTTCTTACAGGAGGTTTTCTAGAGATATGCCCAACATATATCTCTGCAAAGAACATCAGTAATGACACTCGCCATAAAGCGAAAAATGCTACATTTTTTTAAAAAGTGATATTAAGTCATTTAATGCAACATTGTCATTTAATGTCCACAGACGTCAGTGCCGATCCTTGATATATCATGAACTGAGTTTTATCGACACCATTTAACCCTACTGAACTCTATACTATTCAAATATGAACTGGATTTTCAGTTAGGTAATGACTTGCCGTGACAGAATAAAATCACAGCATAGCGGACCAAATTTAAGTTGCTGAATCTGGCTTTAAAAAAATTGTACATGTAGCAAGGTAATGAGCATCGAGAAGGCCTTTAGTTCAGCGCTGGCTTCGCCTTTATGGGTTTCAAATTCTGGTAAAACCCTGGGTGCAAGAACGACATCTCGTTTCCACCATAAAAGCCGTGCTGGCATTCAGTGTTTGGCCCTGAACAATAAGCAAAACTATGTGGAGGGAGGAAACATGCACGAAAGAATGTGCCCTAACAAGAAGCAACGCACAGTCAGGTTGAACTCCATCACAGACGACAAGGCATTCTGTTGTCCATTGTTCCTGGAATATAATTCTCTGCCACGGAGGACAGCGTTGAACAAATGAAAGCCCACCGAAGACCAGGAGACTTTTCTGCTCTCTTTGTGTCTGTCTTTGTGTCGGTAAAATATATATATGTTTGCACCCCTGAGGTAGAGAGCGTGCATGACCAACTTTCAATGGCACGTGTGGCCTTTGCTTCAACCCCCGAGCGCTCTGTTGAATGAGTCGTCCCAACCGACCCTGTCTTCTTTGCGGATAAGACACCCTCTTACCAGATTCCTGGGAGGGAGCCTCATCGCCGCTCTCCTCTCTGTCCTCGTTGTCTTCCGCCTCCCCTTCCAAGCCTGCCTCCTCTTCCTCCTGTGTCTCCATCTCCTCCTCGTTCTCCTCTCTCTCCTCGACGTCTTCTGCCATTTCTTCCTCTGCCTCTTCTTCGTCCTCCTCTTCGTGTATGACATTGTCAAGCTGAGACAGTCGGGCCTCCTAGTGGGGGTAAATATTATCCACGAAATATTGCCGACTCTTTCTCGAGGACTTCTGGTTCTACTTAGGCTGAATGTTATATTTTACAACATGTACTACAACTTCATTTTAATATGCCGAATCGCTACACCTGCCGCTCACACACAGAGGAAGACTTATCAATATTCAACGGGAGCGTAACAATCCACCCTACGCATATAAAATAAAAGAGTGTACCTATCAAAATAGAATAAAAGGTCTTGTTCTAAAGTAAGAACAAAATCAAAATAACTTTAAAGTTTGCTTTTTAGGCTGGAAGTCTGGACTTTTAGGTTCATGCATATGCAGGAACTCCAGTTGCATCTTTCGTATTTGCTTGCTCAAGATTCTGACGCTATTATCTTCATTTTTCAAACAGTTTATGAAAACCCTTTCAGTGAACTTGTCACAAGTGAAAACAATCAGTTAACTCTGACCTCAGTCAACTTTTGGAAAGGTGAATGAACTTCTGAGGGGAAAAAAGAACAACAGGATAGACAATACCGAGGGGAAGCCATAACTGCGATGGCAAGACACTCAAACACACATTCTTAAGCTGAATGCACACAAATGCATCTAGCAATTCACCGCATCCTATTGGCTGAATAGGTATGCAATACACACACACCACCTGTCCACTGTACTACTGTGCCACCCCAGTAACGGCTCCTAATTTCTGAAATTGCACACTACCTGCACAGCAAGTTCTTGTTCTGCGAGCTCTCGGTGCTTCACCACCAGGACGGAATTGGTGGATGGGCCTTCCTTTTCCTTGGCTCTTCTCTTATTAAGTCTTACCCTGTGTTTTACAGAGAGCAGGGAACAAACTGATAAGGCAGATTTATATGGCACGTTTTCGATACTGTCACGCTCTTGATGTGCTGCACATCCATATTACCCCTGTTCATCATGCTTAGTAACATTCCTCAACCCATTTCAGCTCTCTGGGGAGTGTACAGCTTGATACTGCCATTTCAGGTGCAAACGGTTCATGAAACACAACAAGCCATCTCTGGTCTGTCCTCGTCTCTCACCCATTTATCCTCCTCAGTGGAGACAGAGGCAGGTAGGAGAAATTGACTTGTCCAAGGCCAAGGCACACAACTGGTCACTTGATTCGAACCCCTGACCTTATCATCAGGAGTTACCAAACCCTAACCTCTGGGCCACCTACGCCCACCTGATCAAAATGATTAAATCAACAAGGGTGATTCAAGCAGACTGGATGACCATTCATATTCAAATGTATGCAGTAATGACTGTTATCTTGTCAGAGAGACAGAAATTGACAAGTCATGAAAGCTTGCGATTTGGTTTACGCCACAGGGTGAAGTGGTGGTAACAAAGACAGCCTATTGGTAAGTTTAAAGAAAAGATCAACAGTCACATACAAGAGCTACAAATAGTATTGACATATGTCCAGGCATTTGAGTCGGTGAAACTTGTCTGATAAACTCACGCTTAACGATCGGGCTAACGTATTTTACATTCTGAGAAATGTTGAATGCTGGGCTTGCCCAAACCATGTCTGACTGCATTACAGCCAGCTCCTTACTACAGTGTTTGCCAGCTCATTCTGAAATGTGAATTGAGTTTAGCATGTACAGTGGCAGGAGAACTGTATTATACTCCATTCCAGTTTGGTCAGACTATGTTAGACGGAATTGATTACTATCCAAATTTTGAAAAAGTTGACTGCCGAGAGAAGGGGGCTGACTGGTCCAAAGCGAATGCCAGGTGCAAGGAGCTACTGATCTTCTTATCCTGTGCCTGTGCATTGCACAAACTGGGCCACAAAAATTGTCAGACGAGACATACCAGCGTGATCGATCTCGTTCTGCCGACGAGTTTCTGATTAGACAGTCACCTGGGTCACGGAAGTAAACACTTGCACAGTTTTTAAGGTCATAATCACAAAAATCAGAGTAAAAACACCAACCACTGCCAACAGGAGTTTGCTCTTTGGACTCTCACCTTGACATTTCCTTGAGACTTTTTGTCAAACCACATCAGGCTTTTGGTTGGACATATACTGCAAATAGTTGGGAAATAGTTCAATGTCTGACCGTAACTTCATGCTTTACAGGGGGCCCTACACTTTGAACCATAAAACATCGTTGAAGATTGCAAAACAAATTGGTAGAGTTTAATTTTTCCTCTTAATGTTCTTTCCAGCAAGCATGCATTCACTCAGACAGTTTACTTGTCCCAAAGAAAGAAACCTTGCAGCAGGGAAAACCAACACAGCAATTTATACAAAGCAGAGTTTTTTCCAGTGCTGTTGAGCTGTTGCCCCATAAATGCCAAGTAACCACAGGCTTCATCCTTCAAGAAGTGGATATTTCTGCCATACGTTTCAATCTCACCTGGTCTCCAGTTCGTCGTAGTAGACACCCTTGCCGTTCCTGAAGACAAAGAAGTAGTTTTCCTCGTAGCCCCTGCTGGCTTTGTTCTTCACATTCCAGTTGTATTCCCGAGCCAGTTTGTACTCATATCTGTTGACGGCAAAATTCAGGATCCTTTGAAATACAGATTTCCTGTGAAATACACTTTATCTCAACCTTTCCCCAGTCGTTACAAATTTACAGGGAGGTTTGGGGGATTTTTTAGGATTAAAGAAGGCAGACCCTAGCCACTGTTACTTTAAATGGGGCTCACTGCTTCTTAAATATAACAAATATATCATATTGAGTAATAATGGATATGTTCCATTGTTACTGTTCTATTGAGATTTTTTGAAGGATTAAGCAAGGGTCCTGGCAGAAACATCTATGGACTTAGGGGCCTGTTTGTTTTACAGGGATCTGAATCTTGATCAGTGATCCCAATGCTGGTCCGCGCCATCCATTAGGCCAGATCTGGTGTTGATGAACCAACTTGAGATCCACATGAAACAGAAAGGGCCCACACACTCTACACTGCCTGCTGAAGCGGGTATAAAGAGACTACGATGTCAACGTTCAGTGGTATTCCAGTGAATCATCAACAAGACGACACAAGCCATGCCAGGGGAGATTGGGTTTCATGATCTAGGTTTTTGGGGGGGATGAAGTCGACAATCTAACTTACTCTTCGTCTTCAACATAGTTTATCTCGTCCAGGAAATCGCGCTTCCTCTTCCCCGTGGTCTCTTCCGTGGGTAGGAAATAGCCAACAAACTGGTCCCCTGCCTCATCAACCATACCTCTGGAAACCAGGGAAAGATTAACAACACACCCAATGGTATCATACAGTCCTCTGCACCTCGTTTGATAAAGAACATGTGAGTATCCATTGACAAACAAGTTGTTCAAATCAAATGTTCTAGGAAATGTTACAGAACTCAAAATGCTAGGTCAACTTTTCTGCTTACTATTTTTCACAGCATGCATATCAATAACTCATATTTGTGAATGACTGTTTCAAACAAAACGGTAAGGATGACAGCCATCAACAGGCAGGAGACAGAGCCCTCCAGTTCTTGTAAGTTGGCTCACCTGATCATAGCCTGTGACATCTCCTCAACCTGGGCGGCAACCGATTTGCCTCGGACAGCAGGGTCTGAATCAAAGATGACCTGAGCGCAAGGGTGGATCCACATCTGAGCCACAAAAAAAAAAGGCATTAACATTTGATCCTTTCTACAAAAACACAGGAACTCATTTGGACGTTAACGAGCAACTCAACCTTTCCAGTGATCAAGATGGTGCATCCCATGACTTGCATTTTACACCCCTGCGTGTTAAAATGGAACACTTTTTCTTACCACATGACAGAATTTGAAGAAACGAGTCAGCCTACCGTCCTCATGAACAGAATTTCCAATTTCCAAAGTGAGGCACTTGAAAACCAGAGGTAAAAATTCGTGTTCGATTCAGCCGAGGTAAAACAACTCAGAACACCAATAAAGCCACGGGTCCCAGAAATCAGAGTGGATACACTTCTTTAACGAAGCATGACACACTGGCCTGGCTACACCAGAAGTCACGGATCTGAGTGAAACAGACTTACATCAAAGTCTGGGAACACTGGTAGGATCTCCACTGGCTTGACATGGGGCTTACTGTAGTGCTGGTCAATCTGGAGAGAAAAAAGAGGAGAAAAATCCATCCGAAATAGTCTGCCACCAAAAACAATCCAACCTCATTCAAACAAATATCATTTATTGTAATGAGAAGCCTTCAGAGGATTTTTTTTCAGTCAGTTATAGTAAAGTCACGATGGACTTTCACACGACTCTTATTTTGAATAGGTAGAAATTTCAAATCAACTTTACACAAAATGTGCTAGGCTTTACTAAAGAAGAGAGTTTTGATGGAATGACATTCATTCACACTTTTTCCAGGTCTTTTGAAATAAAAAAAAGGGGCTTCCAAGAAATCAACGACATCACAACAAAGCCTATTATGTGGAAATTACGTCTGCACAGGCAAAGAAGCGGGGGCACACACAATGGCCAAACACTGCCATTTTTGAAAAACTCACCGGTATTTTGGCATCTTCAAATGTCTTTTCTATTGCTGCAATCTGACTCGCTTGGTCCTGAAAAAAAGGCAATAAATGAGAATAAGGATAAGATATACGGCAGACAGTTTCAACATATGCACCTGTGCACCTAGTATCAAGAGCTAGAAGACTACAACACATCCAATTAAAACAGTGAACCACATTTAGCAAAGTGTCCCACATTATGCATAAGTTGAATGCAAATTGTGCTGTATTGTTTGCACAGGCAGAGGTCCAACTTCATGAAAGTGAATACCAGAAATCATGTGAAACCAATTTTCCAGAGAAGCAAAAGTTGGCAATGGTCCGATCAATAGCGATATGCACCACACGGCATTCTGGATGGTAACAATGACTGGTAAGTAATACTTTCCCTTGCTAAGCAGATTTGTGCCCTCAACAGTTGCATCAAATTTGGCCCAAGCCCAATCAAAAACACTGCATCTCTCTTTGTATTTCCACCGCGTAATTGCATCATCAATTACTATGTTTTGGTTTGGGGTTCTATCAATCACGCCTGTTGTCATAATAAAACCAACCCTGAAGAAACTCAAGAGGGGAAATTCTCAGTACCAAACTGTTACGTCACGCTCCTTGAGAAGCACAGCTGACCAGGCAATACTGAATGACTTACTTTGTATAAATTCTCTTCGTTAAATTGCTTTTTCAGATGATAGGCGACCCTGCGTTAAAAAACAAGAATCAAATTCATTTCATGGAATAAATGAACAAGTTAGTGAATTTCTTGAAAGCTTGCTTTTCAGCTCAACTGTCTTTAAACTGCATGATTTCATCAGGATGTAGATTGAGAGGTTTTTTATGATGTAAGGTTGCTCAGTTGTAAAACAAGTGGAATCCATATCCCGTATACTTTTCCAAAACATGATTGCAAACAAAACGTCCGCCTAAAATGTATTCCAGAAATTATTTCCTAACGTTTGAAGAGGCGGCAGTTTTGCTTCTCCCCTGAAAGTACTTTCGAGAAACATCTCTGAACGTTATATTTGAATATGGCCCTAACAGGTGCTGAATTCCAAGCATTTGTAACATCAAAAACATACCCCCACACACACGGTGATGGGCAAAATTCGGAGAGTGATGGAAAAGAACTTAGGCAGTCCCCAAAGGACAAGTGGAAGGGCAAAGATGGTCTCCTTACTTTGTCTCGACTTTGTCTCGGCTATATTGTGATCTGTTGTATTCACTAGAGATGTACTCCGTCTTTCTCAACCAAGACACGGCCTTCGTGTGCTGCCTCGATCTGAAAACAGATAGTCAATGTTTGAATTGCATTGTTTACAGAAAACCCAAGACTTGGGAATATGCCAGCACCAGCATAAACTGATCCCAACTCAGTACTGCTTACACTTTCCATTGGCGCATGATGTACACCATGGAGATGGCATAACACTATCCCTTGTTAAGAACAACTTGCCTTCTTCCCAAATAACAGTACATTTCAGGCCACCTCCACTGTTCTACAAGCACTCCATCCAGTCAGACAATATATCACTTTATTCTAGTCTTTCACCTGTTAGTCTCTTCTAAAGAGCAAAGTAATACTCTAATAGCTTACAAAACAAAACTCTGTCTGTTACTATGTAACTTCCTGAAAACTGAGTCCAAATTCTAGACATTACCTCTTGGAATCTCCTGGTGTTGAAATTTCCTCTTCGAGCAACTTCTCATCAGCTGGGTCTAGATAAGCTATCATCACAGAGAAAAAAGACACTCGTGAGAACTTTATGAAATGACAAACATACATGAAATTGTGGACAGCATTTTAAATTTTCCATTTTCGAATGATTTTTGAATACTGAATAATGACGTTAAATAACCATATAGCCTGAGCTCGAAGCTCAGCGTTGAGATAAATTCTTTTTTAGTCTTGAATGACTGAATCCTCTTACTGCCCCCATCCCACTCTGTAGAGTCTGTACCAACTTACCCCTGTTACACATTCACTTCGTAATTTGTTTCATGATTTATTGATTTGTATACAGATAGCTTCAAATCATCTCTGACTGATCCCATTTACCACATTCCACAATGTTTGCAACATTGCTTACGTTGCTTTGAGTGTGGCACCTGGTTGCATCACATACTAGCCCGTGCTTCCGACTAGCGCCACCGAAACAAAGCTGACAACAAGGATGAACAATCAATATAAGGCTGGTCAACTCAGTCAGTTAACCACCAGCGTGGCGTTCCAGAGGTCACAGGCTCAAAACCCCCTCCAGCTGATTTCTTGATTCATTTTTCAAATTATTACAGAAGCATCTAGTCAGTTTCCTGGTATGAATGGTTTACTCGGTTTCTCAAGGAAGAGACAGGAACCCAAACGTACCATGAGGATCTATCCTGTATGTGTCTGGGTTGATGAGATCGATTGTGACCCCGAGGTCATGCTCAGCCAGCAGCTCATGTTTGTAGTTGCGCTCCAGTGATGTGGCGTTGTATTTGACGAACCGGTTGGCCTCGAAGGGGTAGGTGATGAACTTGGGGTCAAAAGGTATGTCTGGTAGGTTGTTGCCGTACTTGATGCGGCATACTAGATCAGACCTGTGGGTCAAAGGTCAGCAGGTCAAAGGTCAACTGATAATGAAGAATGCATTGTGTCAAAATTGACATTCAGCCATGCATAAATCCTGGCCTAAATAACAGGTAAGATCATCCCTTCTACGCCAGGATATCATTTGCACTGCCTCAACATGACAGGAATCCCCACAGGATTTTGAAGAATTGAGACAGTAGTCACCCCTCAAGTGGAACATTCTGTTACATGAAACCTGACTACCGAATGACCCATCTTGGGACCAAGTCTCCAGATTGGACATGAAGTTAGCTCTCTGGCATCACATTCTGAAGAAAAAGCTTCTTCAAACCGAACAGAGACCTCAAATTTGGATTTACAAAACCACAAGTTCTTTAAATTATTCAATGTTAACAGCAGTTTTACAAAATCATTTTTTCAAGAGAATATTCTAAAACTTACTTTCCTGGCACAGTTCCTCTGGATCTGAAAAAATCCAAAATGCAAGGAAAAAAATCAGGTATCAAATTGAATGTTCAAAATACACAAAGGATCCAGAAGAAATTAAGAATATCAAAAAACAACATTTCCATAAAACATTGACAACATTTGCAGAATTTATGACAGAGAGAAAATATCTAGGGCATTTTCTGACATCTAGTTTCATGTGATTTTTTCTTAACCCCTCAACGACGGGAATTTTTTTCCGAAAGCCGACTCCTAGAATTCCAGCCTCGCCGCTTGGCCATGAAGGCCACCTGCTAAACTGCAAATTCTCAGTTTGTGGCCCTGCCTGCTCTGCACGCTTTGAATTACACAGTGAACGGTGGCATGCGGCTCTACTCAAGCTTCCACATTCCCGTTGCCTCTGTGGGGACTATTGTGAAGCTGATGATTATGATGCAAATTCGGTCTTTTCATTTCTGGGCTACACACAAAGGCCAATCACCATGTATGCAAGAGCCAGGGTCTGCCTTCTCTCACCGTGTTCGCTCGAGCGTGGGCCGAGAATAATAGCTGAAAAGCGTGCTGTGGATCTCAATTTTTACGACGGCTCTTACTGTCTCCCGGCACGAAGGGGTTAAAATGAGAAATCAATCAACAAAACTTCTTCATGTTTTCCCTTGAAGCAGAAAGGGTCCTAGGATATGAAAGTATCGGTACATTGTAGATTGTACTGCATTGTGTGAAAGGGATGTGATCAAGGGTTTAAACATTTAAACAAAAAAAGTACCAAATATGTTTACAGATTTTCCCAAACATTTAAATGGAACCACCCCTTTTAGAGGTTTGACATTTTAATTGACGCAATCTGGCATTCATTTTTATTGAAAAAGATGCCTGTAAAATGTAATCTGATTTTCAGAGCACTTTACTGCTCGGTCATATCAAAGGAATTCATCATCGGAACTTTGTGTTAACTATTTACACTGTATACAATTTGTTGTATTTAAAGTGTTCAATGACACTATGGGAAACTAAGTTTTCTAAATGTTTTTCAAATTAAATGTAAATTCCCACCCTCTAGCGTGATGGGTACTTGTACACTGTAGATTGTATGGTATTGGAATTGTACA
>NW_019091373.1:895120-966265 GCF_001949145.1 Acanthaster planci
CTCTCACCGTGTTCGCTCGAGCGTGGGCTGAGAATAATAACTGAAAAGCGGGCTGTGGATCTCAATTTTTACGGCAGCTCTTACCGTCTCCCGGCACGAAGGGGTTAAAATGAGAAATCAATCAACAAAACTTCTTCATGTTTTCCCTTGAAGCAGAAAGGGTCCTAGGATATGAAAGTATCGGTAAATTGTAGATTGTACTGCATTGTGTGTAAGGGATGTGATCAAGGGTTTAAACATTTAAACAAAAAAGTTCCAAATCCGTTTACAGATTTTCCCAAACGTTCATGGCAGCCACCCTTTTTAGAGGTTTGACATTTTAATCGACGCAATCTGGCATTCATTTTTATTGCGAACAATGTCTGTAAAATGGAATCTGATTTTCAGAACACTTTACTGCTCGGTCATATCAACGGAATACCATGAATTCATCATCGGAACTTTATGTCAACTATTTACATTGTATACAATTTGTTGTATTTAAAGTGTTCAATGACAATATGGGAAACTAAGTTTTCTAAATGTTTTTCAAATTAAACGTAAATTCCTACCGTCTAGCGTGATGGGTACTTGTACACTGTAGATTGTATGGTATTGGAATTGTACGTGGTGGATGTGATCAGTAACTCTACGCAATGGTTTGATCGGTGCACTATTGGTCGATGAATCCATGATTTGTCAATTATTTTGCCATCAGCCAATCGCCTTGTCTTTCTGATGTACAGTTGTAGAAGACTTCGAACACAAAGAAGTAAAGTTACAGATTTCATACCAGAACAGCTGATCACAGGGAGCAACTTTTACAAGCGACTGTGCTGATCAGCCAGTCACACCCAATACATGTATGATGTATTAAACATCTATGACTTTATGGTTGCTGGGTCCATGATGAAGTCTGGTTTGTTTCATAGTTCATGGTGAAATCAGGCATGTCAGGGACCTGGTAACTATTCAGTCAAAGACGTTACATGTGTTTATTTTTAAGGTTAAATACATGTACTTATTAGGTGAGCTTTATGGGGGTGTATTGCGATCCTGGGGGGAGAGAATGCCTAGACAGGAAGCATTCCACGATCCCCATGGATATCACCAATTTTTCCCTACAATGGTACATTACCAAACGTAACCAGATTTGACATCAGCCTGTCAAATCAGAGTACACTTATGGTTTGAAAAATGACACGTTCTATTTTTCCCGTTAAATTTTACTCCATAAGACATGTTATCACTTTCTGATGGCTGATATAGGGCCTACCACTTTAGGGAAAAACAACAATACTATCAATAGCGTTACAAACCCACTCAAAGTCACAAGGCTACAAGTTACATAGAGTACTAGTGACCATGGGTGGCTTGTAATGTTAAGTAAGTTAAGCCTGACATTAGCCAACTCGATTCATCACATGGGGAATGTGAATTTGGGGACCCCTCAAGTTTTGGTCATTTTAATGCATGAAAGACTGGTCATTCTTCTGAAAAACCAAAGGCAACACTGTCTGAACTGCCCTAACCCTGTATTTTGGAAATTCCAAATTGTAAAGTGTGAGAAAATGCGACTTTCTTACTGAGTGCAGTGATAAGCCAGCCACGCAAATATTTGACTCCACCATGTGCCATGTGTTGAAAAACCCCCAGTTTCCCCTCATAATTTCCCTCAAAACACAAAGCCCTGCACTCTTTTCATAACATCAACCCTACAGACAGTTACTGAGCATGATGTCACAGTCATCTACTCAGGGGAATCCAAAAGTTACAATGTGGTTCTCCCTTCTATTATAGGAACGAGGTCCCCTAAACATACTAAATTCACCATTCCCATCACATCAATCAGCCATCATGATCATTAACTTATTAAGCTGGATTTAAAGTTTATCTGTGTTTCTAAAGTACTTACTTCCTGTCCCGGTCACTTCTCTTTTCCCCACTTTGTATCGTTGGTGGCACTGGTGCCATTTTAACTGTATAAAATCATCGAAGGTGGGGTAAGTTACGAAGGGTACAAATTGAGAAAATAGCACGCGCTACATCGTCTCACCAACTGCATGTAGACGAGACTGGTATTATCATCGTAAATAAGATCCGATAAGAAATCTAGTCAGAGGGCGCACTTGTTCGATGTGAAACTTTGCTTTTAGTAGATTGCGAAGTGTTGTCTGCAGGCTATCTTGTCTTCAACGCTTGCAGACCGCGTGCCCGTCGCGGAGTAGAACAGGTGATACTTAAAACCATGCTTAAACTGAAGGTCAGCGGCTACGACGATCCTCACTTAAACCAAAAGAAAGAAAAGACAGGAAAAATAGTCAAACTTCTCAAAGATGTTGGAAATGCTCATAAGAAAAGTCTTGTCTACAGTTTGATGTTCTTCTCTGGGGCAAGGCGAAATTTCCGTGCCGATCGGGATAATCACCCTAAAAAGTAAATTATTAAAAAAAACCCGATAGGGAATTGCAGTGAATTACCTGAAGTGCTACGAATAAGTCTGTGCACATGATCAAGTACTGAATCTTAATGGTGCACTTGCAACGTCACGTGCCGATTAAGCTACAGGGGCCTAGTTTGGGTACGGTGGCGTTCATAATTACCTTTCTCAACGCGTTTCTTTGTTTGTTTGTTTTTTGGTTTTGTTTTGTTTTGTTTTTTTCAACTGCTACAACTCTCCGATGACTATGCCCTCCTGAGTTTGGGGCAAACAATAAACCACTGAGTTCATCACACCATGTTACCGAATTCAGTATTTGTAAACCACCACTACAAATAGCGACGCGCTTGACGGGAATGTTAACAAATAGACATGGCAGAAATCGGCATCGCCCTGCTGATCCTCAGCATTCAGATTATATCAGGGTTTTCTGCAAACCTAGTATTTGTATACACCTGCAAGAGAGACAATGTATACTATAGCGCCTTCTCTGAACCAAAAATCACTGACCGTACGGAAGGGGAAATCTGTGGGCGAAGCAATAAGACCACGTTTTTGTTGCAGTTTTGATAATTTATCAACAAAGTTGTTAAACACGTAAAAAAATTTGAATTTTCTTTTCCAATTTGTTCATCATTGCTCCAGGGCTACATTTAAATAATCTGACAGAAGAGTATTCACACCAGTAGTAAGCCATTTTAAAAGAGGACGTTTTGGCGTGTAAAAAATCCAAAGATATATGGGATCTGTATAGCGCCCTCTACTTCGCCATTATTTTTTTCGGATCGTTTTAGATGCGTGTATTTATTTAGTCTAGTGCCCAGAGACCTTCTGGAGCTGAACGTGAACGTGTGCATCTTGGACCGGGCTCAACTGATTGAACAACCTTTTAAGTTTTTGAGAACCAAACATTTGCACGGTTGGACTCGTGGTTGGAAAGGCTGTTTTTTCCACAATTTAACTTTTCAAAGACCCTCATTTCTCATCCTTTAAGCATGGCTTCTCGGGGCCCGTCGCCGCTTTCACAACCTGGTAGCCAGAGTCAGTCCGGAACACCGGGAACCCAGTTAGGAGCCTCACCAGCAGCGGGCAGTACTACAGTGGCCAGTCAGCCTCAGCCCGCTCAACCATCTCAGCCGGCCCAACAACAGTCACAGTTAGATTTGGATCCGATTTCCCGAGTGAAAGCGCTGATTCCTCACTTGAAAGAGTCACTGTCGGTAATAAGTTTAGTTAGTTTACATCTTTAAGCGAATTCAGCAACTGAAATAAAACCACAACTTTTCTTTCTTGTACTGTAGACATTTCTCGTTGCCGGTGGTAACCTTGTATTCATAAACTGTAAAATTTACGGGCTTACAGAAAAGTTACAGCAAAGAGTTCCATATGCAGACAACACTTGATACCCCTATGCACAAACCAAGAGACTAGTCTGAAAAAAAAACGAAAGTTTTCCAAGCAAATGCTTCAGTATTCTATCACTTTTTAGGACATGTAATCACTTTCTGATGGCTGTTATAACATTTGAAGGGGAAATTTGTGTTGTGCTTATGTGGAACTCTTTCCAAGTTAGATCTGGTATTTGTTTCCAAACTCATTTGTTCCTTTCATACAAATACTCTATGAATACTGTGACCTGCAGCAGATAAACAAACAAGGCCAGTAACCACTGCTGGAGTAGTTTACTACCTCTAGCTTACCATTTCCTTCCAAACTGATGTGCCTCTGTGTGTTACTTGGTATACACTGACAACTTAATGTTGGCCTTCTGACTTCCAGTGTTTGTTCTGAGTGCATTTAGCAATTTCCCTCATTTGATATGCACACAGTTTCTAACTGGGGACAAGTTGACAACAGAGGGCCTCTATACATGTATTTCTAGATATAATATCATTTGTTTCATATCCTTATACATCCATGTACATGTACATACTTAACCGCATGGCAGGCAAATACCCGATTCCAGTGAACCCTGAATGACAGCACCTCTCTTTCATGTGAAAACTGCAGCCACACATCTCTTGAGATTTTCTTGACCCGTAACCACTAACCTCATGTATGATTGACATTGGCTGGTGTTATTCTAGAACACTGCAAACTCTTCACTGTCAAGATCTTTCAGATTCTGTTTCTTTTCTTTCCAATTTTGAATATTTACTCCAGAATTTGATGAAAATTGCAGCTTTGGGTTTCCATCACTCAGCCTTGATTGACAATGCATCACAGTAAGTACCAGATCATACAGTACGGTTGAGCCCAAAGGGGAGGGAGGAGATGGGAACCAAGTCTTTTACCTTTTTCTACTTGTGTGTTTAACCACTTCGTGCTGGTGGCAGTTATCAATGTCGATGATGCTGGGGTGGGATTGCTATCATTTTTTTCTGTTTTCAAAATTCTTTAAAATTTTTATCTTCATTTACTGGACTTGAAGCTGGACTATTTCAGCCAGGCCTGCCACCTTGCAAAAAGAGCCCAGATTTTGCGGTGTAATTTTCTTTTGTTCAAGAAACTGGCACAGTGTGCTGCTGACCTCTTTTCATAACCCAGATTAGCGTGCAGCTGTACTGTGAGGCTCATCCCTGCAGTGGTGGAGAGCTTTTGTTCCCAATGGTAATCCGCTCGTACTAAATGCCCCAAACCCTGGTGTACTGTTTCAAAACAAGGCTGGATTATCTCCACTATTGAGAATGAAAAAATGTTAGTAATGCCCAGCAGCCTGGTCTTTTGTTACGAGTACGGTCTTTTGTTACAAGGCCCAGTTCCCTTCGTCCCATTTCGGAGACCCCGGCCTCACATAAAAGAATACGTGTCTAGTACTGGAAACCGATGGTAAGTGGTTAAAGGCACTTGCCAAGGATTATGACTTCTTTAAGAGGATTTGCACCCACACATGGTAGCATAGTGACTTAACAACAGTCATCAATCTCTGTGTCCTTGAATGTAAAGGTTCAGCCGTGCAGGTAGTTCAGTCTTGGTACACAGAGCACTCATAATTGGCACACTAACCCAATCTTTGGCAGAAAAAAAACACTGCAATTTCCTCAAACAGTTGTCATGTTCTTTATCTGTGCAGGAAAGCAAGTGATAACATCCCTCAACGATTTGACAAAAGTTTAGAGGAGTTCTACTCCATCTGTGATCAAGTGGAGCTTCATTTGGTGAGTTCTCAAGATTTGGTTCACTTGTGGTTCATTTTGGTTCTAGGTTGGTTCATTTTTTGTTCAAGATGGTTCCTTTGTATTGAAATTACCTTTTTCCTAATCTGATGTGAATTTGTTCCCCTCTTGGTGGTTGTTCTTGCCTCCTTCAGCGATTAGCCCTAGACTGCTCCAACCAGTATGTGGACAGCATTCGCCACACCCCTCTCCCGGTGTCCACTGCCAAATCGGAGCCGACAAACAGCGGGGAGAGCCAGACCTACAGCCAGTACGTCTCCACGGTCAAATCACAGGTCGCCTACGCCAAGGAGATCCATGACGCCCTTCTGGAGTGCTCCAATAAGCTAGGGGAAGGCAAGACATAAGACTCTCGCGCCAAGAGATTCCTTTGTCAACCTGACTTTTCTGGATGAAAGAATGTCAGTTGCCAGGAGTTGGGATTGTGGTCAAATCAGACTGGTGTCTGTACAGTGGCTCAGTTCCTTCCTTCATAATGGTTCGACCAAGCCCAGGAACACAACTCAGCTCCAGCCTGGAAAAATGCTATACTGTATGAAAACTATACGTCTTGGGAGTTAGTTTTACAGATGGCGCATATTCCATTGTGGCTTGTCATCTTAGGTCCACTTTTTAGATGGTAAACTACTGTTAATGGCCAGCTGACTTTCAAGAGAACAGTCTAGACATTGAGTAAAGGTCTTGAGGATTTCTTTAAATGTAAATGTATTTGTATTCTTGCCACAACAATCCCCACTCTGAAGTGAAGGTCAGTTAACAAGTCACATAATAGATGTACATAAATGACCATTGACAAATCCACTGTCTGTTGTGGTTCATCCTCGATGTTCTAGATGTGCACCTTCAAGACCTTTCAAATTTTGCCTGAGCACTTTTGTCCGTATTGTTAGCACACACACAAGCAGTCTTCTGTTGGTTATTGTAAGCCCTTCAAACCTTGTCACAGTTCTTTCTTTCGTGTGGTAACCGAGGACCA
This sequence comes from Acanthaster planci, assembly GCF_001949145.1. The sequence continues at coordinate 901,692 of NW_019091373.1, forward strand.
GCAGTTAGACATTCTCTGTCACAGCTTACTGTTCTTGTGTGCTCTCCGTTTTGTCAGGACACTGCATTACAGTTTTTACTGTGCTAAACCCTCTACACCAGAAAATCTCTAGGGTTTAGCACATTACTGTAAATTTTGAGTTGACAGTCGGAGGGTGTACATTTTACTCATTGGAACCTGAACAGGATGTATGCATGTCATTTCTTTTTAAGGTGTTTTCTTTTTCATTAAAAGAGTTAGCCCCAAACATAGAGTGAGTGAAAATCGGAGTTTTTCAACTTGTGTACCCATCCCACTTTTTGTCCCCCAACACACAAAGCAAATCACGCCAACGCTGCACAATGAAACCCCTATGCGAGAAATTGATAGATTGTGTAAAAAAGTTCCTCCTTTCATCAACGAAAAAGTTCACCGCACAAGAGGGCGCTATTCAGTTTTCGTGCACTTGAACGCAAAGTCAAGTCCCGTATGCGCGCGGAGCTCTACCTTTGGGTTTCTTAGGCCTCGGAGTCTGATGCAGATGTTTTGTGAATTATCACATTACGTATGAATGACCTAAGAATTTTTTTAAGGAAAGCTTTTGGTGCTACCGAAAATTCCCCCTTTCCAAAATTGAAAGGATATTTACTTGGACGGGGGTATTTCTTGCGATCCAGGTTTTTGATAAGCTGTTTTGGGATTACAACTAGCAGACAGAACTGTGATGTCCGTTGCATCAAGGGTTCGAATTAGATGGAGTTCAAATGGTCATAAAAAGAAGAGAGAAGGGAAGAAAGAGTGCAAAAACAATCCTTTGTGGAAGCCACCAGTGAGATTCGAACTCACGACCCCTGGTTTACAAGACCAGTGCTCTAACCACTGAGCTATGGTGGCTTTGTTGCAAGTCACGAGTGATTTGAGCGTTATGATGTTGGTTAGTAGGATTAAAGGAGGCAGAAGTTTGCCATTAATAGATCAGAGGGCATTTAAAAGCGGCTCGCCCATCTTGGCACGCTTTGTATTACTGTGTGATTGCCGTCCTCAAACGCAGCCGTAGTGGACGGGATTTTGCCATCTTTCGTTACATAGCAACGACCAGATGTGACTTTTGATTGATAATCCAGTTTGATTGCCCATATTGAGGCTGTATGTGGTTTCCTCAAGTAAAAAAACCATTCCAGTTGATACGTCATCCTCTTTTATAACACAGACCAAGAAGTGCGGATAGGTTTTTAGCCTAAATTTCATGAATATGAAAGTATGGGGGTCTGTGTGGATCCTGTAGGGCCTATGGACTGGTCTGAACATATTTGTTTCAACGTGGGTAGATATAGTTGGGTCACAGCCGAACTGCGTTCACCGTGGTAGTTTTTCATCGTGTTACTAGAGACACGCTAATTGTTGCATTGCTAAGTTCCCACCCAGAGCAGCCACTGACGACAAAATCATTCAGATGGTCTTGTTCATCGACTTGGTCATCTAAAAACATCTTGATCGAATATCACCGGACAGATCGTTGCGTCCTCTTGTCCATCATTCACCAACGGGGTTGCAGGCCAATGTGTATGACTCGTGAGCTCGCCGGGTCGCCAAACACCAGTCTTCCAGGGAAATAGGAAAGGTCGACCTCGGTAAAGTGGGGTCGTTGCTCTTAACTTGTCGTAAGACGAGTGGAAATGACGATTATGCTTTGCCGTACAGCAAGGAACCATTGATCTTGTTTTCCTTTTGAGGATGGGGCATGACAATGATCTCCTGAAATGTGAAACTTCTGCTTAATTTAGACCACCTGTTTGCAGAGTTTGTATTTGTATAACCTCACGCAACTTGATTTTTTGTCGTCTTTGCTGTGACGTGTTTGACATCATAACAGAGGGGCCACAGAAGCAAGATTTTTTTATTGCCTTAGGAAGGATCGGCATCTGTAGAACTTACTGGAGTGGAGGCACGTTTCGTTTGAAATCATTTAGCAGGACTTAACTGGCATTTAGTATGATCTTTTAGTTGTATGGTTGACATTTGGGGTAATGCCTCTCAAATTGTACTCTGTAGTTAAGAAAATAATATCTCACCCAGGATTTGCGGACTTGACGTGATTTTGCAGCTGTGCAAAAGTTATTTTTGAGGATATCTTTCGACTTTCAGAAGGTCTTCATGGTGCCGTTTGCGCATAGAAATATGGAAGTATTTCTACTTGTCCGTTTTCCCTTCTCAGAAACCTCCTGGAGAGAATCCTTGTATTGTTGGTTTCGTATCCGTATATGCCTATATGCCGTATACGCCTATTCCTCCACCTACACAGTACGCCATACACAGAGAGACTTACGCATATCCTGGCATAACGTCTGGAGGAGGAAACCGTAGAAGAATGCAAGTGATTAAACGGTATGGATACTTTGTAAATACATGTACACTGTCAGTCCCCATCGCTATCAATCACGTCTTGTTACCCTCCTGCTTGTTGGGTTGATTTACGCGCGGCTGTCATATCACAGGACAGGTTGTAGACATGGCCCAGACGCATCACTTCCACAGGTGCAACTCGTTCGGCGGTCAAACGGATGCACTGTGCAGTGGCACGGTCAAAAGATCAGAGCTTATTCGGACAGGTGTCTGTAAAAATGAGATGTTGGTGTTGCATTCAATTTTGATATTTTCCTCATCGAATGAATTTGCTCCAAATTAGAGTCCTTTCGCTAGTTCTTTTGAAATAATAATAATTTTTAAAACACACAATTAAACGTTCCACGTTTGTTGTCGACGTAATTTTCTTGATATGGGTGTGAGGCGATGGCGAATTTTCCAATATTCTTTTACCTTTGGATGCCAATTTATTCAATCTCTGAAAGTTCTGCTGTTTTCTTCCATATCCTTGAACCGTTTCAAAGAAACCTGGTCACACCATGGAGCTATTATAGCTCCATGGTCACATGTAACAAATTAAAATCAAATCCGATTAGACCAGCAGATTATAATCTATTGAATTTCTCATTTGATAATTTCTTTTCCTCTGAAGAAAGATGAACTAGTTCCAATCGAGATCTCGAAGGAACATATCAAGATCAGCGATACAGAGAGATCTCTTGAAATGTGAGCTAAACATATAGACAAGCCCATCCTAGACATCTTCATGATCTGGAGGGTTCTTGGCTCTCAAGATAGGCCAACCCGAACGTCGTGTATTCATCTACGTATGTGGCAAAAGGTCACTCGGAGACGGGGAAAAATCTTTGCCGAGAATTCAACACCTTGTAAGACCACCCAGTATCAATCAAGTCGTTTCCTAACTGGCTTCAATCACAGCTTATGAAGGCACTCGAGGTAGTGGCTCCTGGGTCCATGCTCAGTGTATCCAGGGAGGAAGGGAAATGCTGACGGCAATGGGACATGACGTCTGCCTTTGGTTTAGACTTCACTTGTGTTTTAAGGCATCTAGTCGTTTTATGATCTTGAAAAAAAAATAATCTTGAAAAAAGTAGCCATAAAATCTTCACTGAGATCCGGACTAACGATGCTACATCGAAATGAAAAGATCAGCAAAAGTTCCTTTGTTTTCCAAAGTGCCACTGTAAGCCTTAAGCGAGATTTGAACCCACTTCCTCTTAGTTTACAAGACCAGCGCTCTATAACCGTTGTGCTGCGAAGGCTATGCCACAATTAGAAGCCTCTATAGCAAAATAGTCTCGATGTGTATATCTTTTTTTTTAGGAAGCAAGCCTTTACTTAGAATCGAACCCGCGACAATTTACTCGTTAACTGCTGAGGTGTGAGGCCTACTCGTTTAGTTAGGCCTACTCGTTTTCCACAGTGGAAACAAAACACAAACACTTAGAAATTAATGTCGCAACTCTTAAAAGAAAAATTCCGCTTGAAATATTCATGCAGACAACCTTTAATGTCCGGACCGCCTGAGATATCTGACTAGAGGGATTACTTCGACCTCGAAGTGGATCTTACCTAACGACTCAATAGAACCATACAGAGCTAGGAATACATGGGTATTGATGGCAATGCAATCTAACTACTTGATCCATGTCACCCACGCACATAGCCCCCCGATACCGAACGGTTGAGTGTAGGCCGCGTGTTGATGTATGAACGCACGCACGTTCCGGCCGGGAAACTGGCCATACACACGCTGGGCAAACCCAGACTGCTGATATCGACTCGCTCAGCTAGGCCCAGGCGTTGTCTCGATCAGGGAATCTCAGGAAGTTCGGAGAAGTGACTAATACCACGACCAGACTGGTTTGTCTCTTCGTTTGTGCTTCTACACTGTCACGCGCACATACGCTTTCACAGCCAGTCAGTCAGAGATACTCAGTGCATCTGACGTTCAGATCGTCGCTGGCAACCACAGCTGATGGTCATGAAACTCAGGATGTTTCGCCCAGCGCGCGCCACACTTATGTTGGTCTTCGCTATTGTTTTACTGTGTGTGCTTTTGGATTCGACCAAGGCTCAGGGGCCTGGGAGTGGGAGCAGGCAGGGGTGGAGATCGGTCCGGTACGTGGTGTCTTCCAGGAATCCAACTGGGTGAGTTTTTCCTACCAGAAAAGAGGAGAAGGACTGCGCGAGAGCATGTATTTTGGCTTGTTTACATTCGGTTAAAAAGTGTTTAATTAGGGAACAACCTTTCAATGGTAATTTATGAAATTAAAAAACAACTTTTTTCAGGACTGACAGATCAAGCAAGTACAACCAGACAATTTATGCTAAGCAAAACCTAAAATGCTTGTAATTTTGTATAAGCACCGGTCGTCCTTTTGAGGTCAGTCATTGGCATAAGCGGGGGCGATCTTCCTGATGAAGTGGACTGTTTCAGCAAGAATGAAGCAACGTATTGCGGGGTAGAGAGTTCACGCGGACATTTTCGATGGAAATATCTAGTTGTCTCGTGTTATTTTATCTCGTGTCGTTTCCAGTCACAGTCAAGGAAGACTTCATTAGACATGACACCGTCTCTCACCAAGTGTTCGGCCAAGTTTTGGTTGAGCTCCTTATCACCGACCCTGTGTTTCCGCATTCACAGTGATAACATTAATTTTGAGCGATAACATTCGTCAAGCGGATGATTCAGCTTTCTACTCGCAGCAACTTTGCCTGCTGAAGCCGTCTGTCAATTTGCGCATTATGCAGGATTTGTTGGCAAGGGCGCGGCTGTGACCTAGGCGAGGACCTAGACCAAGGACATTTTTTTTCTGATGTGACACTTGTACTATAACCTTGGTTGTGATCCATGTAGCCTTTTGGTGTAGGAGAAATTCTCCTCTCCGTAATACATTTAGGGTAGGCCCTGGATATAAATTCTTCATTTTTTCTGCCTAGGCCCACTGTCTAAGCCTGTACTCCACGAGTAGTGATGTACTGTAGCCATGCGTGTTCAACCATTCTATCCATCCGGAGATGACTGTTGTACATGTATTGATATCACTTTGCGGAGGTGACCGATTGGCTGACTGATTAGTTGATGTTGAGCAACGAAAAATAGAAGTATGAACCTAAAATGTTTCTGGCAGTCATGGACGACTATGTTGGGCGGGAAAGATTGCAGGTTGCATTAAATCATGTTTATGTTGCCAGTGAAATCCCGCTTTTCTGTTCGGTTAATGGACTCCAACTTTTACCTCCCTCGTGTGTTATCCGTATTTTCCCCCGAAGTTCACACTTGACCTACGCTACACCAGATTCAGTTTCAGGTGTCTGATTCATTTTGCGGAGGAACTTGTTTTCACAGAAAGGTTGTTTATTTAATTTTGCCCCATTACCAAGGAAGGGCGTCCGCCACAGGAACGCGATGTTACGTGCAGTGCACACATTACTCACAATTTCCGCCTATTGCATAATAGCGCAGTATGTTGTATTGCTAGCTGGGCCACTGTAGCTGATCATGTATAATAATTGGAACCTTACTTGTAATTAAAGAGACTAGAATAATACTAGTAATAAGCATTAAATCGCTGATAAGGCCAGGAAGGTTTCCTCGAGAGTCAGTGTTCGAAAAAAGATTTGCCATACTGTCACTTTGTTTTTAGATTCCCTAGAAATGACAGGATGTCACTCGTTGTTTTGACAAGCTCGTCAGACTGACCGGATGAAGCATGTTGTCTTGTCAATTTAACTATTGTCAGATAAAATAACTTGCTTTATTAAAGTCTTACCATTTGTCACGAACGAATCTACACGTACTGTTATTGCCAAGGCCCATTTGACAGGCCTCTTACTATTCTGTTTTCCGTTTCCGTGCATGTGAGTGTCTACATGAAAATATTTTTTTGTTCGTTCTCTTGTTTTTGTAAATGGTTTCTGTTCTGGTATTAACCACAGAGCAAGGAACTCAGTGTGAATTTCCCAATTCACGATGATCTGTTATAGTGTTATAGCTTTCGGACCTGTATTTTGTTATAGACTCATCGCGGACCTCGTTAACACTAACAGTGCATGGACATCCAATGGGGCGGGTTCCTATGAAGGTGACACTAGAGGTTTGTTTGGGTCCCTTCGGACTGTTTCAATTAATTAAGTGGAACCGGTCGATGAAAATGTGGAGAGGTAGCTGCATACCCATTGAACGTGGTTTATGGGCCGGAAACTTCTGGTTTTGAACCTCTAGAGGAAAGTCCGAGTATTTTGTTTGGATGCGATCGGGATATTTGTGGTTGGTTTTGAGGTCAGATTATTGACAAATTTGACACAGCAATTCGCAGTGACGGGACACATACCGTCAAGCAACAGAAGGAATGTGGGCAAACCACTGGAACGGTTATGTCGTTTATGAGAGGGTTGTCTCAAGGGAAGGTTACTTTGCGTAACTACCAGGCAAAAGGGATTGCAATATGATTGTTGATGTGCATTGCATTTCTTTCCCGGTGTCGACTGCCAGGACTCTCAAAATAGAAACCTCTCGTCATCGTTGGGTACGACCTAAAATATGTATGCGTTGAGTTCATACATTTGTGCTGACATTAACAGGCCACACTGTGAGGAAATAATATTGGCTCATAGAAAGTCCATTTTCCCTGAAGTAAAAAGGGAACTGGATTTGCCTTAGGCCTAAGTGCCCCTCTCGTGGATATGCAAGTAGCCAGTGAACAGTTTACTTAGTATCCGGTATTACACAAGATACCGTGGCAATAGGTCGACCGTGAGACCGACTCGACGGCCCTCGGCAAAGATCTCTAAACGACACTTGAGAGCTTGAGTGCCGTGGACAGTGTGCGTGTGCATGGGGGGGGTGTCGTTGAGCCGTTTGGAACTGCACCTATACCTATAGCAAACATTCTTTTGACTATCCGCCTTGCCTGGGCTGGAACTCAAAGTATTCAATCAAAGTATGGCACCGTTCTCTAAGTTCAGTCGACGTAATTGAAACCGTTTAATGTAATGTAACATAATTGCACCCAAGTAATTTTGACCTTGGGGTTAGCTGTCACTGCGGTAGCGTGAAATGATGATGCACCGACAGGGTGACGGTTGCATTCAGACTTCTTTGTAGTTGCACTCGCTTTCGTTTGCCCAGTGTTTGCAGATTTGTTTACCAGGGATCGCTCGCGACAATATCCCGTTATATAATAATGTCATGTCAAACTTAAATATTCAGGCTGTTAAACTCAGCCGATATTTACGCCGAACAGATTGTCTTCACCAAATCTGAATAGTACACGTATAGCCTATCGCCGAATTGTGCTTCGATGTACGATGCCTGGAAATCAGACAGGATGTCTGTCTAGAAATCAGACTGACTGACTTTCTAAGAAAACTGTACTTGACGTTTGTGTGGTACCCAGAACTAGTTGATGAGTTACGGGTACCAATTCACCTTTTCTAAGAAATTTCAATATTTAGCAGAAATCGATTAAAAATCAGAATATAGCGAATTTCAAACTCCGAAACTTCCTTCTGAATTGAGCACCGTGAATTTTGCCATAAAGCAAAGTGCTTATTGCATCTTTTGCGTATTGTTGTAATGCTTTTTTTGGGGGGGGGGCGGTATTGTCGAAAGGCTTGGCCTAGTACCGGTGTCCCCAATTTAAGGTAACGTTTTGTTGCACCGCGTTGACATGGTGTGGTTATACAGGGGAAAGTAACGATGTAAATAACTGCACGTGCCGGAGCCCATGACGAGGTCACCAGGGAAAACTTGGCACATATTACAAGTCCGGAGACTCTAATCAAATCCAGAAGCGACTTATTACCGAAGACCCCCGGCGCTATTTGCCCACGAGCTGTGTATTTCATCAGACTGTTGTCCAGCGAGCTTCAGAAGAGGTCTTCCAAAACGAAACTGTTTTTAGTAGAGAGCTTTGTAAGGATTCGTTGAAGTATCTGCAATACAAAGGTATGGTGTAGTTTCGATGACTGTCTCATGGAAGCACCTCAGCTAGAGTTTACATAGTACAAATGCAACATGAAACGCCAACGGCCCTATCTGTGATTTAAGGGTACGTTGGTGACCTGACATCGGGGCTACAGAGGAGTTTGGTAGCGTACAGCTCGATGTTCTTGTGACGGTGGAGCGAGTTAGACATGAGATAACCCTGAACATTTATGAACATGTATGAGTAGGAATTCTAAGAAAAAGGATAGGACCTCTTAATTTGCCTCATTCAGATATGGCCTTGAAACAAAAACGGTGGGTCTAAAGTGGCCTTCCGAGTCTAACGGGTGATGGATTAAACACGAATGTTTAAGTGGGGTTACAGGATGCGTTGAAAATAAGATGTTTCTCTCTGTGGGAAGGAACCCCCGGCTAGTTAAATCTTATTGTCAACTAGAGTTAGGAATTAGATTTACGACCCGGCTTCTACACCTATATGATATTATTTGGAAAGCCAAGTAATTCTACTCTGTCGTTACTGTTGTCCGTCGCAGTTGGCATGCGGTCACAATTTGTCTCCACTTTCCTATAATTACGGATGCTTCCGATCAAGTGTCACTCGGCGAACGTCACCAGAGCCCGAAAATGCCAACAGTTGACTTCCAGCATCTTTATCTGACGTGGGTGTCAGTGCCGTCACGGGATGTATCTGCCACGAAGTATCGACAGTTTGTTTGTGGTCGGATATACCACACCCATAGCCAGACTAAACATTGTGTAGTTAAAACGGAATCCGATGTTTTATTAATGCGGTCGTCGGGCAGCTCTGTAGTCTGTTCAGACGGCGACTGTGTACTTATTAGGGGCAATACGTCGCTCAAAAAGCATATTAGCTGAAGAGATTGTGGAAAAGAGATGTCCAGGGTCGTTGCCCCTCACGGCCGAATAGCGCAAATGTTGACAAAAATGGAGTACATCCCACAAGTTTCTTCTCAGACTGCAAAATGTTTCCGGTACAGATTGTGCCCTTCAAATCTACTGAAGCCCTAAGCTTGCAGTCAAATTCTAAAAGATTTCCTGCATTATTAGAAAGTGTAACAAAGGATGCCAATTTTTGATTCATCAGTTGATTTCATTACAGTTTCTTTAGCCTTTGTGTCCTGTCTCCTAGATTGCAGAGTGAGAAAATTGAAAATAGTACCGGTCACAAATAATAAGTAGTAAATACACTAACCGTAGGCCTAAACGTCCAAAAAACTCCCTTGCTGATTAGAGTCTTCTCTAGTTGTGTTGGTTGCCTAAAACGATGGCTGTAAAACTATGAGTATGGATGACCGCTGGCCACCAGTACAGAACAACAGTATAGTTAACGGTTAAGAAAATTATTACAGCTTTAAAAACCAAACACTAAATGAAAAATTGACCCTCTCCATGGGGCATATGTGCATTTCGGGGTATAATCTGACATTAACCTATGTTGATATTTCTCGAACTTCAGCGGTCCATATAAAAATGGTCTGTGTACTTCGTGGATGCTTCTCACCGAGTTCATCTAATCAATAAAAATAGCAGCAACTAGTCAGGAAGTTTGGACTTGGGAGGTATCGGAAGCCATCCGTAAAAATTCGAATTCAACGACTCGTTATTAATGTTCACTGCTTTACCACTTTCACTTCCATTTCCCCATCCGCCTGTTATTACATGTAATGCGACAGACGCAATTGTCACAGTGTCGCCCATATACACATTCATTTCCATTGCAAACAGCTTCCTTACAGTCACAAGTGTTTTTTGTTTTGTTTTTTTTTAGCTAGACTGCATTTCAAAAACGTCCAAAAATACAAAATGCTAACTTCTATTTTATGCTGCTCCTTTTCAGCTCTTTTCTGTGCCTTTTACACCCTGCAAGTCCGTGCCCTAACAGTGGCGTAAGACTAATAGAGTCCAATTTGCAAAGAGGGAACCATCGGGGCTAAAGTTTCACTAAAGTTGCACACTATTGACTCAGTTATTTAGGCAAAGAGTCTTTTTCATTTTGCCCAAAAGATCTCTTCGTCTTCTCCAACTTGAGAACGAAAGGGTTCAGTCCTTGAGTGGAAGGGGCGTGTATCCGCACCCCCTCCTTGGTTACACCACTCCCCTCATTAAGGTACGTCTGTAGACGCTTACATGTACATCCAGACAGTTTTTTTGCAACGTAAGGGAACTTGTCTGATATCCCCATCCAACCAGTTTCCTTATGAATAATTCTGGCATACTTGGCTTTGCTCGACAACCAGAATCCATGACTAGCCTACATCTCTTGTTACCAACGAGGATACACTGTACTTCTTTCCAATTTGGGGTTTCGTTTCACCAGTCATATTCGAAGGTGTAGTATTTGTGAACTTTTCCCTTTGTAACATTGTTGTTGACAGTGTGCACCTGCATCAGCACGACCAGATATTTGAGAGGTAACTTTAGAACTGCATTTATTATTGAATAAAGACTTTCGAACCCCAATATTCGGCTTGACATCAAAGACCCCGCCACAGTGTATTGGGTTTCTATACTGAACGCTGTTTGTAATATGGCCATACTTGACTCGATGAATGATAAAGATAGGATATTTTTTAACCTTTGGAAAGTTAAGGGGTTTGGTTGTTATTTAGGCAGAATGCGCCTATATGCCAACATGTCCCGCATAGTATACATAAGCATCAGTGTAAATTGTGGCATTATCTTGGTCATCTCAAGATTGTCATGATGCAATTTAATCAAAAAGTATTTTGCGAGTTAAATTTGAATAAAATCTGGTACACTGAGTTCTTTAAATTAACGTGAAGATAACAATTTGACTTCTCCATACTAAAGAGACTGTTGTTACGCCTCACGATTCAGGGCAAGCTTTTGCTTAATTACATAAGAGATTCCTTGCACCAATACACTGTTTTCAATGGATAAGAAGGGCACAAAGGAACCAGTCCATTCCAGACATGGTGGTCGCTGTGCAAAAGCTTGCCCCGAAACACGAGGTCTTTAGTCTGGGGAATTCATATTATGTTTATGAGTAATCAGATAACTCAGTGTGGCAGATTTATTCAAATTTAACTCGCAAAAGGCTTACTCCTTCCATACGCGTGAGGGCACTTGGGTACTTAGCTAATGGCGTTCTACCATATAGTCTGGATACCAGACCCGATGATTCTGACTACTCTACGAATCAAGGGTCCGGTATCACCAAATGTCCACGTGACCAAGACTGGAAATAGCCGAAGTCGTCCCGTTTATACTCAGCATTTTCGGATGGTACCTTTGATGTTCGGTTATTCCATGAACGTAAACTCCTGTAGCCTAATTGCAGCTGTTGATCCTACAATATTTGCCTTTACACTAAAATCGAAGGCCACCTTGGCCAAAATCAAGACCTGACGACACCTGGCAAATGCCCACACATAATGCAGGGTGCACCACTGTATCGAATCAAAAACACCCAGGCTTTCAACTTGTGACCCCTGACCCTTCGTCATATCTCTTTATATCCCTGTGTGATGCCTGACCTAAGATTTTTTTATCAAGAGCCCTCAGAGAATCTTAGGGTGGGGAACCAGCCTAACTACGGTAGTTACTCTGACAGCCTTTTTGACTGAGTTTGTGCACTTTTAGACTTGGTGACATTAATACCAATCGGAAAAGTAAAAGCTGTTGAATGCCGATACTAATTGATTCATGCATTTATTAATAACTTAACAGTTTTCTTGGCAGTGCGTCTGCACAATTTTTGGGGCTTGATAAATTTTTGCAACGAGGTTTAGTGTTATACATGACGAAACCCGCTCTAGGAGATAATGCTTCAAGTTCTCACCGCGAAGTGGACCTCAGTTGCACCCCAGAATATCATGCATTGCCTCACTGCATTTCTTGCTCTCATAAAAAAATATCATGTGAAGGCCCAGGCACCTTTTTTTCTCGATTGATGCTACTGGATGCAGGATGATTGAAAGGACACTCTCGAGACCGTTCCGGGAGATGTCGAGTCCCGGTCGAGATTGGTGGATTTACGACGGCGGGCTTCTATATTGCCGCTGCTGATACATGGGAAATGCCGGGAATTCTGTCGTAAAAGCCAAGGTCAAGCACACCAGTACATGAATGTTACCGCGCAGTGCAGCAGGTATATTTCCTGCGCGGCTGACTGCGGCGCGACCGCCATCAATTTTGCCGGGTTGTGCATGCCGGGACGATGTTCGATTGATGTATGTGCAGTATTGTTGTCAGTGCCTCTATATAGTGCTGTGTGCCTGAGCTCTACAGTGATTTTTGTCATTTAATATGGTATGCAAAACTGCGAAAGTTATGGCGGTGGTAACGATCTTTAAAGATGACATAAAAATATAAACAACTCTCAGTATAGTAGTGAAGATCAAACACCCTCTTTGAAGCATCGTGTTCCTCTTTGAATCGATAGTATCCTTACATGTCTGCAGTTCACGTCATGTGAGGGGCAAGTGACATTTTGCAGCGCAGAGCCAGTCTTGGAATCAGCTTTATGATTTGTGAATTTCATGTCTCAGTGCAGGTAGTAAGGTTCAATAAGGGTCAGATGTGGAAATTAACAATGCTGTCTGCTGCGTGCCAAAAGACTAATAAGACACGAAAGCTCTCGGTGTGGATGGTGCTGCTGGTGGTATGGGATCCTCCCTCCCTTTAATTTTTTGGAGGATATAATTTTCGCTTTTTATAAAGTTTATTAATAACAATTTGCACATTTTTTTGGCCAGAGTTCCTCGTACGATCCTGTGGCGTGACATTCACTGACCACTGCACCGATATGGAGTAGTTTATATCAAGCACTGCTTCAACTACTTACAGTTTTTAATTGCAATTCTGTGTTCTAATCTCTCAAAGGTGAAAGTGTGTGTGATTAAATAGATTTCAGTTGGGATATTTCTAACAGGGATTTCCAACCAACAGCAAGGATCACAAGAGTTCGTCGCCAAGGAGGTCACGGGGCACAGCGCCTGAGCTGCCTACGACGAGTGATAAGCATTTTGCCGTAAAGGCGCCCGATTTTATATGCCTTTGATCGAAGCGCTGAGCATCGCAAGAATGGACGTTTGTTGAAGAGTGACTGCCGTTAACAAAATATGTAGGGAACGGTTCGCTCTGGCGCATGCTGCCGGCTACAATTTGATGCGTCAGGTCATCGTCTCTCATCTGATCTTGTCAATGAAGTATGGCATGTGCGGCTGCAGCACACGTTACAGATGCCATTTACGAAAGAGAATGAGTATGTTTAAATAATATGCCTTCTGCCTATAATTATCCCCTTTTCAGTAGCTCCGTACCTGCATGGACCCTCTAGGAAGACGTTCAGTAGACCTTTTGTACAAGGCTTTTTTGAGGGGTGGGTGGGAGGGTATCTGAATCATATCAGGGATTATTATAAATTTATTATTACAAACGCACCTTCTACAGCAGAGCTCATATGAAGCGAGAAATGGGACGGAGAGTACCCCCCACGTGCACCTTTGTGTTGGTCATTGTATGTTTGATCGGAATCTCAGGAATTCTCGCAGAATTACAGACATGTGGGGGATATGTTAAGTAACAATAGTCTAGAGTGTGTATAGGGATTGGACATGTAAGGGGGGGTTACCCCACCGTCCGATATCTTGCTGGGTATAACAGAGCTCATTAGGTACTCCTCAACGGAGCGTTTCCCTGTCTTTCTTTTTTTTCAAATCTTAAGTTCCATTGGAGCAAACACAGTTGGTGTTCATCCAGTTTGTTCTAAAATCGAAGGCCGACTGCAGGGAACCTTGGTCCGAATGTGCATAGATGGCTGTAAATAGGCACAATTAAACTTCAACTTTTTAAAAGGCTTTCTGAAAGTTTTTACTTTTATTCAGATCACACATAGCGTTTTTCTTTGCGGTTTCCAGGTACCAAAAAAAAAGACCACAAGATAGAAGCATTCGCTTTCAAGTGCCTTACTTATTTGCTTGCCTGTTCTCACGTTGCCCCTGAAGATTTCATCTCTCTTTGGTAAAACTTCCCAATTTTTCCAGGAATGTTCAGATTGTCCAGAAAGGACCCCCCCATCCTCGCCGAGCAACGAAGCAATTGGTCGGTTTTGTTTCAATGGGGCCCTAATCATTCCAAGGCCTTACAATCATCAATCTCTGAAAGGGCTCGACTTGCCCAGGGGTTTCGTTGTGGGCTCGCTTACTCATAAGTAACAAATAAATGTAACAATAGATTGTGAGTATTAACGGAAGGGGACCATCACAATCAAGATAGTAAGAATATCCACCTGGGTCGCATGAATGTCGCGGTGTTCGTCAGGGCATGGGTAACAGGCCTTGGAGACCGCAGATGTAGTAACTCGCTCTGTTAACTTGCCATGGGGGTTTAATACAGTCACCTTAAATATTGCTTAAGTTGCCACTCGGGGCTGTTTGTAGTAAGGTATAACATAAGTAATATAACATTTATATCGGTCCAATACACTTGTCAATATTTGGCTGCTTTTTGATATCCAATTAAAGTTTTAAAATGGAGGTACAAACATCTGGCAACAATGTTTGAGCAGACACGAGTCAAGCCTCACGCTGGGAACCTCTGGCGTGTGCCCTGATTCTTAGCAGGGTGTTGCCTTGAAAGATCCTCAGTATTATTAAAAGCGACAGGTGACGAGGCTAATAAGTGATAGACCTTTGTTTTCGCATTTTACTGTATCGTCTTCAAAGCTCCAATTTAAGTGGAGCTTTTAATTGACAGTTTTCTGTATCCTCGTCACATTATTATCTGTACACCGAGGAAGAGAATTATGTAAACACACCAAAGGCACAAGGTGTTTGGAAATTTTGCTCGTTTTTATATCAGCATGCAGTTCCAGTCAGTGGCAGTGACTTTCGTTATAAGGTACGGGGCTTGTGAGTCGAACCTGATAACCGAAATGTCTTAATCTTAATAAACAAAAATTATAATTGATGTGCAATAATGTGCAATAATGTAAGAATTTAATTGCTTTTTAAACTGTTACACCCATTGAAAGTAGTTATTAAACACAAATGGTACATTGTTCTTTAAAGACTCTGCGATTTATGACCGAAACGTGGGCATGTTGTTTCAAGAAAGCTGGGACCAATTAGGGAGCCTTTATTTGGAATTAAACCACCATTTGACTGAGTGAATGGCAGGTTATAGGCCAAATAAAATGGTGGAAGGCTTTCTGAAATACCTTCAAAAATGAACCGAATGTTTGCTGAACAAATTGTTTAGAGGAGATCATCACAGACTCATTACGATGTTCCGAATATGGGTTGGTAATTAACTTCTCTTATCACTGGCTGCCATGCTTTCTGGGGATTTATGTTAAATCTGTCAGTGTCACACTCCATATTCCTGGCACATCTCTCTACCCTGTATTACTTCCTCTCCGTTCAAAATCGATCACGAATCATCCTTTTATACCATGAACTGTTGTTTTTACTGCATAAAGTGCTTCTAGTGTGAAGTTCAGATTCGTGCGATAAACGTCCTTTTCTGTCTTATTAAGGGAATACTTGTTTGGCCGGCTCTATTCGGTGGGTTATTTATTGAATGTAATCTGTTGAATTGTGAAGAAAATAATTCTCCCTTGGATAGAACTTGATTTTTTGTTCCAATATCTGCCTTCATTCGGCGGTTTTGCTTGTGCCTCTGGTGTTCGTCTGTGACCTTGGCGACATTAATTAGAGACTATTTAGAACACTGTCTTGACAAGGCCTTTAGTCGCGTGATTCTGCAGTAAAGCATGAATTGGGGCGAAATCTTCAGTGTCAGGAAACTATACAACTTGCAGAGACGATGCCGATATTTGTGGAATACCCTCAGTAACATTGAATTCGATGGAGTTAGCTGTGTGGTCTGCGCTTTTTATACCGGACTATTAATCCTTCAAGCCTTGATGTCTTTTGCTTGTGTTGTTGCATGGGTGGTCCTTTTATCATGCCTTGGGCTTACAGCAATGCCCGTTGATGCATTTCCAAACAGCGGTCATGGATGCGTGGCAACTGCACGGCAGTTTTATTGCTGCGGAGAACCTTGTGCATTGCATAGCGAACAAATCTTGTTGCAGTCGAGAATAATAGGGATTACCAGCTGGCTGTAGTCATTAAATATATTTTTGGAATAGTTAACCATGTAGTCCTTATGTTTCCCGCCACTGTTTGAGCGCGGGATCGGTCAAGCTGAACTAATCGTTTCACCAATACTGCAAAAGAAACTCATCAATGCTTTGCTGCAAGAAAACTATAGGTTTTACCGGCCAATTTCGGAAAATGCGCGATCTAGTTTGTAAAATAAAATGTCAAGTTCGCGTAGATCCTGCAAACGACTTAAAATCTGGTTTCATTTTCGCAATAACAAGCATTCGAATTCGTTTTGCATCCTTCAAATCAGTGAATATGCATTACGTTTCGTTAAAGAGGGTTACAAATACATGACTGGGATTTCGGATTGACGTATTTCTTGGCAGTTACAACAAATGCGCATTCTTATTCTCTGAAAATCTGTCTTTAACCGTGACCCTTCGGAAGTAAGTATTCATTTTCATTTGCTGTAATTTAAAATTGCAAAATGTACATTCCCTTTGATTAGAATATATCAGGAATAGAATAATATCAGGAAATTGAACGGTGACTCTACACGACTGAATGCATCCTCCTTGAAACAGAATGTTTATTTGTTAAATAGAAAGGGGATTTGAATGTTCATTCTATTTCGCTCGGAAACGAATGATGCTGTTACTAATTCATTTACACATTTTCCGAAATTGGCAGGGAAAACATGTATTAACATATATATTTTGATCATTGACCTGGTGAAAAGTAGAGACATGTCGAGTAAAGCGGCATCCTTGGAAACCCTCGGTATTAAATAACTTCCCGAAATCTTGACTCAAATTGCGGTTGATTTGTCGACAATTCGGCTCTTTTCCATCTTTGCTGAAAGCTATACTGCATTAATTCTAAAGAGTAGTGGAAGTATGTAAAATTGATGTCTTGGTTTAAAAAAAAAGAACCCCGGAATCCTTGGAGAAATTGCCGAGGTGATATTTGGTTCTGCTTTTTATTTGTAGTCAATAATTTGGGTTTTATCGTCGGCACATGCAGTAGTGCGCCAGAAGTGTCATAATGGTACTGGATGCCAGAAAAGGTGACATATTATATTTTCACTGGATGCATTGCTTGCAGGTATCATTGTGTAGATGTATATCAGATTTTTCGATAGCAATCAAACAGATAATGTAGGATTCCAACACACTGCATGCGGTCTTGCTGAAGCCCCATAGGGTCGTTTCGTAAACAGCGATACTTATATTCTGAGATCGCAAGCATATCTCATTGCCATATTCTTTACATCATGTGTCACGGTATCTGTATGTCTCTGCGTTTATTTTTGTCCTGTCCTGGAGACTATACCGACGTCAATGGCACGTTGAAGAAGGGGTTCAAAAGTCCAAGGGCTCCCCTCTTTGGTGGGACGAATTAATATAATGGAATTAAGAGGAAGATGTATTTCAAATCTTGAAGGGATTCGATTCGAAGTGTCGGTGCTGTCAAGGCATGAGAAGAACCAGGCTCGCCGCGGGCGACGGGGGGGGCGTGACAAGACACCCTTTAGAACTGCTGGATTTTATTTTATGTCAAAGGTCGCAGGTCAGGCTGAGGTCACCCGTTCAATATCAGGCCACTTTGACTGGGAAAGTTGTGTGTGTTGTGTCTGATTTGACAGTTTGATGCCCGATGAAACGGCATCAACTAATACCGTGTGCGTCTTGAGGAAGAACGGTTCACGCAAAACGGAGTTGCATGTTGTTATGCCGTAGGCTGTGGGTCGGGCTAAGGTCATTTGCCTTTCACCTTGGACATGGAGCCTAGATCTTCAATTGGAAATAGGTTACATTACCCTAGTAGTAATGTTTAATTGCATCATGGAGCTAGCTCCATGATTGCATTAAGTAGACATAACCCAGTTTGTATACCCTTGCTGCGCATAAGTTGGTTCCCTGTGGAGATTGAAGTGTTTATAGTCGATGATCGGGGTCACGTAGCCCTGGAAACCATCATTAGTGACAGACGGACTTTAGCTCCGATTCGCGTAGACCTGAAAAAAAACGGGCAGATAGAAATGACAGAAGTCACTGAAAAGCTGAATGCCAATGCTAATGGCTGTTTTCTAGGACTGTCGCCGTAGAAATAAGAAGCAGATGTAACTTGGAAGATCTCCCGTCCGCTTTGACCGGTCAAAGGAGATCTAGAAGTACCAGTCAGATTTCCAGCTGATAAACGCTCGAGACGATCAAAATAGCCCGCCGGTACAGCCAGGCATGTCTGTTACGATTACACCAAAGTGGTTCTAACGAATGGGGCAACACTCAGTCTGTTTGGCCTCAAACTTACTGTTGTTCCTTCATTTGTTATCAAATTATGATATTGCGCAGGATCGGTACGGTGTGCTCTAGGATGATGGAACTACGGTCACTTCGGATCCGCACTGTTGGTCCCATGAACATGGTGAACACTTTTTATCAGGGACACTAGTCCACTGACGTAAAAGCTCCTCTGGGTTGCCAGGTTCACTCAAGAAACAATGATCGTGATAACACTAGGGCTTCATTGTATCTACCTCCATGATTGCCTTGCCATTGAAGTTCAATGGGGTGTTCACAAACCAGCTGAATCTGATCCGTTCAGTAATATCAGAAAATGTTGTTCGTTGTTTTGATTCAGACATACAATAAAATTGGTTTGTTGAAAAATATTAAAAACACGCTACTGGGTGTAAAGGGGGGCTTCGGTTAAATTTTACTAAGCATTTGAATCACGCATTTTTGATACTGTGCTAGGTCCTTAGACGAAATACACGGTTTCGGGCATTTGCTTCCCCTTTTCCCACGTCTTCCACATTTTCCAATTCTACTGAAAACGATATATAAATACAATAATCCATGATCAGACTAGAAGGCCGGTAATCTGGGAGAAGGCGTTTTTGATTTATCGTTTCGAAACAATGAGCTTGCGAGGTTGGAAATGGGTTACCACCAAAGTGATAAATCTGTCTGGATGGCTGGTCGTGTTGGATATACAGGGTGGTTGAGGGACTTGAAAAAGACTCTAAAGATTTTGTGTACTGTAGGAAACAAGCAGCTAACCACTCTCCTGTAAATTCTGTGGTCTTGACGCATGTCTGTCGACGTCGTTTCTGCAATACGATGCGGATCGGCGTTGACCCATGGCATGGTGGGGCTTAAAGTCTCAGGTTGGTATGTGTGACATTTCTTGGAATGAACTGATATAATTCTTGTGAAATGTAAGTGAGAAATGCAGGTGACAGATACTAGGTGGTTTTGCCTTCCTTGACTGATAACCCTTTTCTTTCCGCCAGACTAGACTTTCGGAGAAAAGTTGTTTGTTAAAATGGACGTGTGTACATTTTCCACGTTTCAGATTTCTGAGTAAGTGTATCTAGACCTCTGGGTCACGTATGCGTAAACATAAACACGGATTCAATGCCATGTTTGTTGTTGTAGCGCTAAATGGAACCAACACTGGTGAGGGATAACAGTTCTTAAGGACCCACGGCTCGCCACAGATGCCAACGAAGTCTGGCGAGGTTCGAGCATGCGCACAGTATCTACTTAACAAAATGCATTTTTAAAATCGAATTGCTCATGCAAGATGCGCATTCGCTCTTCTCGGGCCCAAAACCTACACCTTAAAAGAAGGAAACTTTCGCCGATTGGCATACAGGTGGAGCTGATGATATCGTGCATTCGGCGAGAACGTAGCCTCCTGTGGGTTTTTAATTTTTACGGCCGGACTTGAACATTTGGGGGAGGCCTCTACAAACTCTAACACATTTCGTATTCTGATAACGCGCCCGAGGTCGCCAAAAACACTGGCCTCATTCTGCAATTCCTTACTTTGGACCAAGGATTTCCTGCACATAACCTCTGTAAATCAAGTTAGTATTCTACCTAGGTATCTGCCATGTCGAATTAAGCTTTTCCATCACAGAAGCTTTCAGTGAGAGTGGATATTTGTTAAGAATATTTGGACAGGCATTGAATGCTTATTTTTCCCAATCGTTTTGAAAAAGCAGTCAAATTATATAGGAAGATTTTAATGTACTTGGAGGCCTGTGGATTTTTTTATGGGAGGTTCAGTTCAGTAACTTTACCTGGCATCTCAAGGTTTGCTCTCCCGTACACTCCACCTCGATCCCGGCTGCTGTAATTGAATTCAACCGGTAAAAGTGTACGGCGTTACGACCGCCCGGCGGGCGACAAAATGTGGCTACCGGACCGGAGTCCGCATTCCAGGGATCAGAATGGTTTCCGGTGATTTGGCCCCAGGGTGAACGACATTGAAATAAACATTGTTACAATTCTGAGGGGTGAATTGTGGTCGAATTGAGGGCACATAGAGAAAGGAAAGTAATTTCGCAATTTGTTTCTGGAATCACCTTAAAACGAAACTGAGGAGATTTTTTACCTGGACGCCTCGTAGATGTTCACCTCCAACGAAAGCCAAATTTGAGTCAATAAAAATTACAAGAAGTGGCTGGTGGTATGCTATAAAGCTTGTGTTACTGTTCGTACCAAACTTGAAGAAACATGAAGAGAGTGCCGTGCTTTTGCCGTTCCTTTTTTATCTCCTGTGAGTAAACCATCTTTTAAACAGCCTTTTCTGAATTTTGGTTTTATGAGCAAATTTAATATGAGAGTCATATCCTGTTGAAAGCTGACTATGCCGGCGATACTGCATGATGAGCACACTAGCCAGTTTCGCTAAGTTGAATGGTTGTACGCACATGTACATGTACGTTAAATAGGTCCCACACGAAAATACTGCATGCGCACTCCATGACTTCGTGAAAGAACGTGCGTTTGGCGATGGAATGCATGGGATAATGTAGGCCGAAATTAATCCAAGCAAGCACTGTCCGCTCACGCCACCCACCCTTATCTTGCACAGAGGCACACGCGTTTAATACTCTACTTTTATTGTAAAAAAAATCAGACCCTTGAAGTTTCAAGTGCCGTCATAACTTGGTGCTTCTTTGGGTTGAGTTTGTCTGCGGTTAGGCCTATAGGATGGATCATTGATTTTGATGGAGTGGGCTCACCGATAGACTGCACTGCGGCCGGCGTATCTCAAAAGACCAGTGAAACGAATGTTTTGTCATTTTTGAACGAAATCGGCGTCGCGTGACAAACGGTTGCAACTTTGCGAGCACTTCTCCAAGTGACTCACCCTGATCACGTGGATAGGTCCCTGGGGTTAACAAAATTGACTTCATTCCACTGTAAACCATGCCCACTCCATAAGAACTTGGTTGAACCAATAAAACTATTCAGCATATGAAAATATAATGCTTAGCAGGCTTCATTAAATTACAAAGCAGAAACTCAGTGGAGGAATAATGAGAAGCAAAGCTTACCTTGTTACATTTTGGCTGTAGGCTCTTTGGCTTATTTGAGTTAGTAAGCAAACCTCTGTGCTAACCATTCTCTTCGGCGACTGCAGAGAATGAATTTTTGGTTCCTTGCACGAGTTCCTAGAAAAGTTATTACGTGGTCAATACAGGAATTTGTTGGTATCATTGGTCTCCCTTCTAAGAACGGGTAATGAGGTTATTTGATTGTGCAGTGATTAGGAAGATGTTAGGTCTTTTTCCAACTGTTCTGCTCACATCTTCAAAAGAACATTTCATAAATTGGTTTGATACCATCAGAAGTAGCTGCCAAATGATCTCGAGTCAACAGTGGAGAATGGATTCCTCAATGACAACTTCACGTTCTTAACAAATTGCCTTGTATTATTACGTTGTTGTATGACAACAATTTTACCACTGAATTTGGGCTATTGAGAAACGACTGGTTCGTAACGATTCCGATTCGTTCAGAACAACTGCCAACGCCTTCGCACTGGTTGAAAATAAAACCTTTTTACTGAACTGTTCGTCCTCATTTCAGTCTCGCGTGACTTGTGCGATCCCTGTCCGATTCCGGCCCTAAGTTGTCCTATTCTTTAGGTCTCCTTCTGACACTTTCTCCTTAAGTTGGCACGTTTTCCTAGAATTTTGAAATGACCCATAAAGTAAGTTATTAATGGTACATGTGCATAACAGGTGCCAATTCCCCGTGAATGCATTATTCTCTCTGCCTTGATTTATATCTGCGCTATGATTTATATCTGCGCTATGTGTAGAGTTGTTTTTTTTCGTGTAACGTAGACAGCTTCAGGCCATAAAACCACCGTAAACTTTCATAAAATACAAAATCGAATCAAAATTATGTGCAACAACTCTTTTAATTCTTTTCAGAATTTATAAATCACTCTTTTGAATTACCGTCATTTGGGGTTATGCCAAGTCACGTACTTGAGGTCGGGAGCAGTGTGTCTGGGGAACGCCAAAACCAGACGGCGCGCTTGATCGGGGCTAGCTGGGCCCCGGATGAAGACACGCACAATTTACCCCTCGGAAGTCGATATGACTCCATCGGAGATGATCTGAACGGGGTTTGGACCTGTTGCCCCATCACGCCCCGTCGAATACTTTATTGCTTCCGAACAAACTTCGGCACCGACAGAGAAAATGCGCAAGAATGTTTCCCCTGAGTGGCATCAAGGGTTTTTACATCCGTGAAATATTCGCCCCTCTTCTACTTAAACGTTGTTTTGTTTGTACATCAGTCTAAGGCTTTACTCCCGGAAATTGCGGAAATTTAATGAAAGTCAAGTCACTATGTTATTAATTGTTGGCGATGTCTGGCGTATTCCTTGGTAAGATCAAAATTCTTAAGTTTATTTGATGGGAAATGCTTTGTGTTGGGCCAAGAATGTACTCTGGGTCTCCTTCTGAATGTAACCTAACGCGCCTGGGCGTTTCCTACCTGTCGCCCGGTAGCACGGTCAATACGTCTCATCCTTTCTTGGTTTCTCAGTGATTTCACGTCAGACAGTCCTCCGTGTTGGCAGAGGGGAACTATGACTAATTCTGCATTTGAATACCTATTTATAAGAGGTTCACTTTTTTCAAGATAGCAAGAATTTGTACAAAGAGGCAATGAGTCACTCAGACATGAGACAAAGAAGTCATTTTTGTTTAATCAGACGTCTCTGCCAGCGTCGTGTCTGAAACGTGTCTCTCTGTTGGGAGATCTATTCTAGGAAAGGCATCCTTTACCAAGCCCTGTTTGGCCTTAAATGTCCACAATGTAACGTAGATATCAGTTTCCTTTTGACTACAGAGAAACCTGGATGTAATACTGTGTAGGTCAAACAAAATTCCTTGTATTAACAGCTTTGTTTGGGGAACCTGCACAAACCAGCCTACATGAAGTGTAGTGTCTCGGTTTCAGACTTCTTCCACATGCATAATATTCTAAAATTGACCAAACCATCTGCCGCCAAGACATGTCATTCGTAGGCCTCGATTTACAGTGCTATGAAGTGGAAGTTCATTTTTGATACGTTTGCAGAATATGACGCAATTGACATGTTTGGCAAACTTGTGATTGGTGTAGACTCTTGGTGGCAGCAGACAGTCTGGATCATTTTTCCGTGATAGTGTTGGGAGTCATGCCGAGGGGAATTTTCCTATTCTCTATTAATCACCATTCTCAAGCTTCTTATCTGTGAAGAGTTTTGTAACTCGTTCCTCTACACAAAAATGCGATGGGAGAAAGTACGCCCAAAACTGGCAGGTCAGTCGGACTAACGTCAAACAGAGAAGGTCTCTTTCAATAAAAATTTTACCACCGTTTCAAAATATTTAATAATTTGTTTATTTATAATACCAGCAGAAAATGTTATTTAAACATTGAAATATGCTTTTATTTCTTCATTCATTCATACATTCTTTATTCATCAACATTACCATAAGTTTTATTTTAGTACAACTTCTGCTGGTAAACCAACTGCAGGAGTTAGATATTATATCACGTGTGCAATATGCATGTTCTCATGTGCTCTTTAAAATTGTCAGATTTTGCTCTTTGCAACTTTAATTAACTAGCCGTACGGATTTCATTCGTCTAAGTAAAGGTCGCCTTTAAAGTTCAAAAAAAGGTCAGAACGCTAGATATATATACATGTGGGAAAACGGAATGTAGAATCTAATGAATGCCTTGAGTATTAATCACTCCACCCAAATCCTATTAGTGTTTGTTAGTTTGTTGCAGGCATTTCTGTAACTAACCGTGAACATCGCTTCATGGTTTGCAAATGCTCACATTACAGCCGTTCTGTCTCTTAATCCGAATGCGAAAAGTGGGAGCCGCTGGGTAATACACTGTAGACGCTGGTATTCCGCTCATCTGTCATCGCAGTATCCACACTAGTTTCCCGTTATCGGCTCTCTCATTTCCCGTGTTACCCGGACGTCGGCGGGGTCTCTAGTCTACTCATCGGCTTTTTGGTATAGATGGCTTGCGTGAGCC
Source organism: Acanthaster planci (assembly GCF_001949145.1). Next base: position 926,465 of record NW_019091373.1, read on the forward strand.
CTTGATCGCACCGAACCGCCACAGGGTGGTACTGAAAGCTGGACCATGGCTGCCAGAAATATTACGAGTAGGCTCAGCGGAATTGTCAGACGACTGGAAACAGACTTCAATTACCTATAGGAGGTGAATCCCATTTGAAAACAGTGTATCAGTTCTACACCCTTGTATCCGCAAATATGTCAACTTTCCTACGCTAATGTGTAGGCCTATGCGTGCTTGGTGAAATGCAACAGCAAGAGATTGTGCATTTTGTCTCATTTAGCGATACACGTGAACTGTATAAGTTTGTTTCATACGGAAAGAACGAACTTGAAAGTTATCGTGCTCCTTGAAGTTTTTTTCTCCAGTTCATTTTATTTGATTCCCAACACAACCTTAGTGTGGTCCTTATGTCGTGTTGTACCACTCCGGTTCTCCAAGCACAGCACCGGTTCCCAGCTGATTTGACAGACGGGGATTAACTTGGTCCCAACCCGTCCCTCGTGTTGATCATGACCCCCAGATTGCCCAGCCTCCTCATATCCTGCTGATTAGGTGGTTGAAAGTGGCGCAAAGCGAATAGTCTCCTTCCCCAGACTCAGACGTGTTGACTGACGGCAAAGCTGCCGGGGTGGCAGAAAAGTACAGAGTTGTCGCTTGTGTGTCCATCGAACATTCGGTGCAGCGTCGCTTTGCGCTGAGGAATTACATGAAATATATCAAACTTTAAAATTACAGTAACCTATAAGTTGCCTTATGAGGCATGTTAGAAAGAACACAGAAAAGTGTGAAAGTTGCGTTGACGTCATGAAATCCGTAATAATATCCGTAATAATCTGTGATAACCTGCTGTAGAAAATTACCGATGTTTTCAAATCACATTTTAAAATAGCTTCACGTGCAGGTAACTTGAGTTTTTATTTGGATGTGCAGGTCAAGTCCCTGAAAGTTGTACGGCCTTGGCCATTGGTAGACTGGATATCTGCACGTTTTGGTATGTGCAGATTATAGCCATGCGAATACTGAGTACGTGCATGCATTTGCGCACGCGCAAAAGAATTGAGCGCAGATTCGGAAGAATCGTTGAGAATGACGACAAACGTACTCCCAAATCTTTACCATTACCAACTAGCTTTGAAAACACAGATTGGGAAGTGTCTTACACTACAATCTATCGAGCTTTGTAAAGCCCTGTTCTGGCTAATAATTAATTTGATTTCCTTCTCTCTTTCAGGCCAAACGTCTGCGGCCAAGGATGCTGCACAGGATGGAGAATCGAACCATCAACCGGCCAGTGCACTCGTCGTAAGTTCCACCTGTATAGTGTTGTTCTATCGCGGCTTACTTTAAGAGTGCGATTTACAGCAAACGTACTAACATAAGTGTGTATTGTCAGGGCTGTATCGTGAATGATGCACGTTATTTTTCACATGATCGGCTCTCAGACCTAAAATCGTATGGTCCAGTTTATAGATATTAAATACATAGCCCATTGTTGCGTATCATAATGCTTGCCCACGTAGGAAAAACCAGTAGTTCGCTCCCTATCCAATGGTACCATTGTCGTTGTCATTGGATCAGGCCAATAGTTTCCCCGTACCCAAGGAATGTACGTCAGAAATACGCTTATAACGCTTCACACTTTACAAAACTTTGCTCACAAAATTGGCCATCACCAGCGGATGAAGATCTTCGCATGCACTTTGCATGTATACATATTTTTTGTATTGCATGCTCTTGGATTTAGATCCTGTTCAAATGGCAACCATTAATTTTGTCGACAACAAAACCTCGATTTTGCCTGTCTTCCATTGTATATTTTGTACACTAGTTACCCAGGAAAATTGACCAGTGTTTCACAACCCCATACTATAGTTGGTACCGCCACAAAGCACAATTGCTCACGTATGTGCCAAAATTTATTTATTTATTATTATTATACTTTCTGTTCGTTTGGTCATCAGCCATATGTAGTTGTCTGAACGGCGGCGTGTGCATCAGACCAAATGTCTGCCAGTGCAAGCCCAACTTCCGCGGTTATTTTTGCCAGTTGCGGGTGGTGAGCGCTTCGACCTCCACACGCTACAGGCCCCCCACCTCGGGAGGGAGTAACCTCTATCCTGGCAGCGTCAACAGTGGACAAATTGTCAGCTCGATCATGAGGGCATCCTCCACCATCAACTTTGGCCGACCGACGTCGGGTGGGTATAACGGCATACTCCGTTCATGTTGACTGATTTGGTTGCAGAGGCCGTTTTGCGCAGCATGAGAAACGTGACAAGCACTGCCACTACTACACTTTCTTTTTTGACACCGGTGGAATTCATCATCACTTGCCCCTTAATAATGACGAGAAACGAGAGTTACCAGACCCTGAACCAGTTGTTTTCGGGGGGGTTCGAACATTGCCTTCAGTGTGAGGTCAAAGACCTCAAAGGATTGGTGTTAATGGTGTCTTCAAAAGGTGTCGGCCCTATATTTATTATCTTAATATACTCTTCGGTCTAGGGCACCAGCGTTGCTGTTGTATGTGCAGTTTTATCGTCTGTTCGTGATTCGTATCGTAAATAATGGTTTCAAAACGTATTTGGTGAACTGTATGAGCGTGAGAACGTAGACTCTGATCAGGTCAGTTTTTTTTCTCTTTTTTTCCCCAAAGCTTTGCTGCAGCATTTATTCCATTCAGCCGTTGAGAGCCTGGTTTCTTGTTTTATGCAACCACGGCACATAAATCCTTCACAGATTTAGTCCATACCGACAATATTAAGCCAATAACTTGCATCCCTCAAACTAACTTAAAGCCAGTGCTGGTAGTGTGATCACGTGATTCGTAAGCCTTACGTCAGGATTAACTTCCAGCGTTGGAATAGTCGGGTGACCCATGAGAGAGCTTAGTCCAGAATATGCGATCCGTTAAGAGTCCCTTTACTTTAAGCGACTATGTGCGAAATATGTGGACAAGTCAGTCAAATTTGATTTAAGAAGAGGCAAAATCTCTCGAGCACACATTTTTAATAAATGGTGACCTGAGAGGGATGCGTGTTGATTTGCGTCAAGACCTATAGAACAGCAAAGTGCCTTTTAAGCGTAGTCCGACAACACAGATCACTCGACCCAGACCATACCCTATACATAATGTTTCCATGTTGTTTGATCTTCAGCTCAAAGGTTAGATTAGTTCATGACCTCCCGCGTAGTGCCCATCTCATCCACCCTTCCGAGTTCAGTCATCTGTTCCTTGTATTGGCACGGGGTCGCTGACCTGTCTTGCTCGTCGTCAAAAGTTGAAATAATATCGACAGTGGTCTATGCCGGTAGGACTAACACCTACCTCCACAGAAAAAAAAGCCTGGATGGACTTTGGCTGTTATAAGTGAAGTCAGTGTCCACAATACTGTACTGCGCGAATTTGTAAAGATTTTTCCAGCGATCGGAAACAGGCCCTTGTCATTTCAAAGAGCTGCTAAAAGCACAGAAGTTTACTTAGCAAAGAAAAATTAGCTTAGGAAAAATAGGTTACCTGTCAAGTTATCACACAGTGTTATGTAGGACAAACTGGTGTTCAGCTGATTTCTGTTCCAGCAAAGAAGTTGCTTAGCACCCTTTCTGAGAAGCAGCTTCATGAAACTCAGACCTCTCGCGTTGCTTCTCTCTGTCGTAAAATTTGGAATGGCCAACAGGCTAATCCAATTTTTTTTTACGTGGAGATCAGTTGTATACAGACTGTATAACTAGGATAGGAACCTCCATCCCCGACTTTTCGTGGGCTTACGACTGAAACGATCAGTGGACGAGTCTAGACTTCGAAGACACACTCTCGGTGCTCTGTGTAACAGATCTTTGCCAAAGAATTTCAAACCCGAATCGCTTTATTAACATTGCAGTTTTTGCCCCAATTCACTTACCGTTGCTGGCCCTCGAGGGGTACAACTTATTTTGTTTCAATTACCAATTAACTGATTGCCGGCAAGTCACGTAGGCATTGGTATTTTTGTAAGAATTTCTTCTCAGCTTTACGCTTCGGATTTCGAGAGGGACATTTCGGTGCCTTCTGGTCGTTTGTACAAGATTTTGTATTTCACTTTCATGCCTTGGTCAGTAATAATTTTGCACCCCCAAAAAAACCCCCCAAAACAAAACAAAAAACGCCAGGGGTTTACTGCAGGTACAGGTCGCTTCATACTTTATGGATACCGTTCTCGTAATTATCTCACCTTGAGTTTCAAGCCTGCCGATTTGAAGATGCCAGAGGAAGCTAGATCTTACCCAGGTGCGACAAAATTGTACGCATCCCCGGAATTCTTTCCTCCAGTCACAACAGTACATCGTTTACAATATCCGCAGGGCAGACCCCGTCATCACCGGCGTGTCGGAGAGACCGCCAGCGTTCGATCGAGTGCACGCACGCACGGGTCGCGATTCATCACCAGTATAGCAGCCTTAAAAAGGGTCCACAAACGTGGTCTCAGAAAAAAATCCCATTAATCTGCAAAACCGGGTTACAGAAACAACGTTATGCCAGGGCTACCATCAGTTAGCAACTATGGCCTGTCGAACTGCCGCTGCGGGGAAAAATAACTTTGCTCCTCCCCCTTTGAGATAAGGAAAGTCCATGTTTTTTGTACCCCTGGACGAACCCACCGATGCAAGTTTAATGTTGTTTGCATCTACGTCAAAGTGTTTTCTTTTATTGTGTCTGCACTAAAGTCAAGACTGATATTCCCGCTCATTATGCACTAAAGAAGTACAACGGTTCTCAAAAGTGGAGCCAAAATGAAAGAAATGAAAGAGATCACTCCTGTTGGTTAACAAACATTACGAGTATTATCAAGCTCAACACTGGGACAGCAAAATGAACATTAGGTCAGCATATCAATTGAGTTAGACCGAGGGGAGGGGGAATCCCCCAGGGGCAGAGAGTCCCCCAACTTGGGGATGCGTTTCCCTAAGAAATTCTGTGCCTCCGAGCCGTTTTTTTTTTGGGGGGGGACAGATTTATATGTGACGCTCTCTAGGATGTGTTTATAAAATACATGTCTTGATCGAATCATATAGGACCAAGTCAAGATTTCTGCTCTCGTTTTAGTGACAAGGTTACAATTTTGTACCCACGACAAACCTGGCTCGGCTTTATGTACCGCTTACATCTAACGTGGCCTTTGTACGCAGCGGCTTACCCGAGGCGATCCAGTAAGATAGGGAATTCATGTATGCAAAGCATGCGACGCGTGGTTTCCTTTCCGTAGCGAACTATTTGTACATATAGTGCATTAAGTATGAGATCGCTACTTCATTTCTGACCCACAAACATTAAAGGTGTTATGTGTCGTGTCACAACCTGTTCTTACTATTGTACCCAGTGCCGTAAGCATGCTTACCCCCTTCGTCGGCGTATGGCTTTGCCCTGGTCCCCTCCCTGCTTAAAATCTTCCAGGTGGCACAACTAACATGTAAAATCCGCAGATAATTTGCTCCTAGGCCTAGTGCCCCCTTGATAAAAACGTGTTCATCCTCAGAATTTATTCCCGTTCTACTGTGTATTGTCTGAACCTGATTATGTTCCTGCACATAGTTGACACCATTTGGGCCATTTTAACCTTAAAAGAGCCGGGTTTTACGTACCATCTGACATCCAGGAATTGCGCCACCACCCATCCCCACCTGTACACCCCAACATCTCGACTGTCCCATGCCCGATTTCTTTTGAATTGGGCATGCATTGTAAGGATATCAGTTTCGTTAGGCCAGCGGATAATTGAAGTCATAATTCGTCACGGGCCCCGCTTACAGACCTGCGTTATCATTTTCATTATCATTTGGGGCTGACCAGTCTCGAAAAAAATTTAGCGTTTTGCAAGAACGGTGTGTCCGATTTTGATATAGTAAGACATTACTAGAAGTCCTGCTGAAGGCACAGCACAGTCCAAAAATGAGGATTTTTGAGAAAATGCCAAGGGTTGAAGTGCGGTTTGTATCCTCGGCTCTTTTAGGGTTATGGCCATGTAAGCGTCTCATCGTATGGTACCCATAAAGGTACCATAAAGTGCATGCTTACACAGGGACTGAACCAATCTTCACAGGGAAAACCACACACCCGCAGTTTAAATCGTTACCTGAGTGGGCTTGAAACTCCTTCGTAATGGTTTATTACGCAGAAATCTATATTGGATTTCAGTTAACAGAACATGAAAATGAGCCCACTTTCCATCCCAATGTGATTAGAAGCTAAGACTATTGGCTATTTTGCTATTGTTTTAGAAATAAGAAAGGGTACTCAGGGTCCACATGTTCCCGTATAGTTTTACCGAAGAGTGGACCCAACACATTTTAACCTAGTGACATGAAAAGGCGCCCTCTATTTGGTCATGCCTCATTTTGATTGATAGCCATCATCTGTTGTGAAAATCTCCATTGCAGTTATAGGAGAAGGTAGCAGAACAACCACTTCTTTGGGCAATAAAGTCCCTCTGGATTAGAAGGACCTCGGATTCACTGAACTTCAGTACACCCTATCGTTCATTCTTGCTCGTAGGCTCTGCCCACACAGCAGGACGCCTGTCAAGTGCTTCCTATCGAATGGTGTCAAAACCATTCCTTCATCATGTCTGAGTTCCTTTTCGTATAACGATCTTCCGCTCATATTAGTGCTTGACTGTACAACTTATCGAAGAAACGTATTCGAGAAGCTGTCCGACATTGCCAGTTCCAAAACTGGTGATACAAGCGCAAAAAGTATGATGAAGCAAACCTGTAAAAAAAAAGCTCTGTAAGGTTTTAGGATTTTTTTAGGAACATGACATGATGGATTCCGTTACATCGACAGAAGGATATCCCAAACTCACATGCCATTGTGGAGACAGTACCGAACGTGGAATGTGCAGTCTTTAGTCTCGTGACATATATTTCTCTTCTTGGGTCATCTGTCGTTTCCTTGACCTCACTAGCTCCTTATAAGCGTCAAAACAGTTTTTGCATGTCAGGAATAGTTTTGTACCAAGAACACTCCCCCGCCTGCGGACGAATTTCCAAAACTAGCATTTTTTCATGAAACTGACGTGGCATCACGCCCATGTCACAGACGTTATCGACTAGATCATCTCCCGCTGGAGTTGTTGGCGAAATCTTGATGTGTTGGTTTTCTTTCGCGTCAATGACTCAAGGCAGTTTTGTGCTAATAATAAGACTTTTACAGAGTCCTGTATCTGTTTATCAAGTCTTGTCATCAAGTAAGTAATCCTTTGCGTGCTGTTTCATCCCTGAGGACGCAAATTCGAGAAGGGATGGTGGTTATCATCAGGATCTCGGTATGGCACCTGTGAGGGGGGAGCTAAATACTTCACTGGAATTCCTGGACTTCCCTCAAATAAGGAAAAGAAATCGCGAGACAAGCAAAGAGTATATTAGTGTATCTCGTCTGTAAAGATCATGTGAATGCAAAACGAATTTAAAGTCACAAAACTTACTCAGCGAAATTTGCAGTTGAAAATACCAATGATAACAGTTGCAAATATGCGGGGCGAATATTTTGACGTCAGAAATTCGCGTTTGCGTTCGAAAATGACCTGGCCTTACTATGAATTAAAATACGTAATTTGGCCTGCATTCTAACTTCTCTTTATAGTAAAAAATAGTATTTTTTCTGGTTTCAGAGCACTGTGTCTAACGACTGAAGTGATTCTTCACGTTTATGGCGTCTTTTAGTTCCAGTTTCGAAATGGGATAAGCCCTAGTTTGGAGGACAGGCTCGACCTGCAGTTATACTGTTTGTAACATTCGCATTTAATATCTACTCCGTCGACCGGGTATAACACGCTCATGTTTAATGAGTGTGAATGTTCTCCAAGCTAATTTACACACTGTCAAACTTGTAGACGTTTTTAGTCGGAAAAGGCTGGAAAAGTTGGATAGAGCCTTTCTATCTTCCCTCACTGATCTATTTATCAGGGGGCTCCCAGTTAGCGCGGTACACCATGCGAGGGCCGTGTTTCAGACGGGTTAACAACAACCAGTGTCAGGCTGCACTCAGTGACGACACCACCCTTCACGACGACTGCTGCGCCACAGTCGGTCAGGCATGGGGAAGCAGCTGCCACATCTGCCCGCAACAGTTGGGTAAGTGTCGCTGGAGTTCATTGGTTTCCCATAGTGGTTTTTTTGTTTGTTTGTTTTTTGTTTTTTTGGCATACATACCCAAGTTGGAGTGAATGCAAGGCTTCACTTTCAAGACAAAGGACTTTTGGGCGTATAAATTTGCTTCGGACTGCACGTTTCGGAATTCATTCTAGTGGCCTTAATGTACCTGTTTTAGTTAACTTCAACTTCGGGCTCATCACATTATCATTATTACGTCCACGCTGACGCCCACTCGTGGTTATCTAGGGCAGCAACAGGACTGTAGACTTTGCCTAAGATTTTTGGCGCCCTGAAATGCTCTTCATTGTGAAACACCCAGATTAAATCATCTACCGGTACATCAGCCTGGTTTGAAGACATTTCAGGAGAGGTGCGCTGGAAAAGTCTTTGGTGGTCTGCCAAACAGGAAGGATGCTGCAGGCGTGCGTCATTTACAATTTTTTGTCAATGACATTTCTCGGCAGCTGTTACTTGCAGGTTGAAAATCTTTTAAATTCACTCTTGGAAGTTAGGACTGAAACAGTACACCCATAGTAATGTTCCCAAAGTCGCATGGAAACAGTGCGACTTTTTCATCTCGAATTATGGCATTTGAAAACCCTCTTGTTGACAACTTCAATTTCTTGTGAATTGAAAATGGTATAAGTGAGACCACAGTTTCATATTTTCAGTTCAGCCACAGGAGCTTTTGCGGGTGACATCTTCCCATTTTATAATGGGCCAACCATTTCAGAGTCTACGAATTCTGGGTTTACAAAACGAGAGTCAGAGAGCAATGATCTTTGTCACAAATCTTCAATAAAAGGCCAATTAAATTATGACGTTTCGTTCGTTTTGGCCCCTTTGAGTGCCGAGGAACACGTCACGCCCAAACGGAAGTCACCCCCAAAATACCGAAATGCTAAATATAACACGGGAAACGTCAGCCGCCGGTCCGGGGCGTCACTCAGATGCGCTGCAAATGAACTCAACCTCCTAGTCCTCTACTCGGACGATTCAATGCCAAGGTTGTTACGATCACACAAGATGACTAAGCACAGAAATCTTCAAAACAGAAAAAAAATTAACCAAATGTTCCTCGCCCTCGGGAGCTTCTGATCAACTCCAAACGGTTCAAAAAATGAAAGATACATACAGCGGCCAGATATGTCTTTAAAGACCGGCAAAGACTGAGAGAAACCCTGGATTTTTCCAGTTTACTTCTTTCTTTGTTTATGGTACTGCACGGTGTGTCGCGTATAATACCAAAAATGCATGAATCAGCAAGCATGGATAAAAAGTGCAGCTTGTAGTTTTGGATCACTCCAGACACAAGACGGATGAATTTAACATGATTCCATAATCCATCTTTGTCGTGCAAACCTTTTTCACACTGTTTACATTTAAAAAGGAGCCCTCAGGAAACAAACTTAGTTCTACCCCAGGGATACTCAGGACTTGGGGTGCACGCACGTGCGCGTATACCCGCGAGGCTTAGCACAGGATGTGCGGTTGTACACTTGGGCGACTTCTTTTTCCCTATGGCCCCGTTTGCTGGACAGATAATATATCTTTCGATATCTGGTAGTGATTGCCTCCATAAATCTGGAATACTCATGAGTTTTGCCGTCTTTATTTTTGTCCCCAAAGTAATCACGGTTAAAAGAATCAACAAAATGGAAGGAAAGGTCTATCTTAATGAGCTGATCTTAGACTATATACGGTCCTGGTTCTCAACAGTCCCCACTCAACATTCCACAATATTTATTTGATTTTTCGTTCTGGATAGGAAAGGCTGTCCACGGGGTTTTCAGAGGGGAGGTATGCTTGTCATGGGAAAGTGCAAGTGAAGAAACCTTTTTATGAAATGACGAGGGAATGTAGCGGAAGCACTTTAAGTCTAGACCCCAGACGGCGATTATTAGAACTATTCCGAGTCGGAAACTATTCTGAGTCGGGACATCAGCGTTTTATTAAAACCAGGTCCAGGTTGGAAAATACTATACAGGATGACACCCCCCCCCAAAAAAAGCCGAAAAGTAGCTTTATTTTCTCCCAGAAGGAATGTCAGAAATTGTCGTGTTGTTATCAAATTTGAATTTGATGCTGCGTTGCTTTTATTAAATCTTTCGGCACGAGTAGTCCTCGATCTATGTAACATGTTCTTCATGAATTGGTCAGCCTAACGGCTTTGAATAGTGGATTTGGCAGATGATCAAAGGAATTGTGATCATACGGGCTGATCGGTTGGGATTTTGGGGCGGTAGAGGAGTGTAGGCCCGTATCGACACGATAGTTGGCCATAAGGGCTTATTTTATCTCTCCGTAATTACCACAGAGGCATGCACTCTCGTAACGAGGGAATCTCGCTATACCCGTGTATTCATTTCTGCATTTTGGCCTGGACAATGATGGTGAACTGTTGCGGCATTTTGTGCCCTTACACCACAAGTACTACATCACACAAGATCCCAAAATTTCGTGCACATTTAGATGAAAGTAACCCTCAGTGGGACGCGGCATTCGTGCATGAATCTGGTACTCGCACGCGGTGTGATGTGCCGAAAGCTCATGAGTAGTCATCGGAGGCCACTGGCCGTGCATTGAGTCGGAGGGATTTAGAGGGGAAAGTGGTACGCGGCAATCGTGGATGAATCTAGTACTGAGTAGCCATCAGAGGCTATCTATAGAGGGATCCCATACGACGCTTTTAGCGTCGATCTGCGCACTTCCGCGTTTGAAAACGAGGCTGTATGTGTCAGCTTCAATTCTTAATACGATCAGACGATTGAAGGTAAGGAGTCAAGACACAAAATACATAAAGGTATGTTAAATTCAGACTTTTCAGGCTGCAAATTTTTGTGGAAGAGTCTTTCAGGATGACTCAACACGTGAAATCAAAAGAGGAAATAACGTCAATTTACCGCGAACTAACGTACCTGTGATGGTCGTGTATTTTGTGCAGTGGGCGTGGTTTAAACTGAAGTGGCGTCACACTTACGAACTGGAAACTGCATGTACTGTGTGGACTCCGCGGGCGCGCGCGACGAACTTCAACACAGAGAGCCTCGGTTTCGATGCAGGTATGCGCAGACGGCGCTAATGTAAAATTCCTCTATTGACCCTGCTCGGAGTCGGAGGGATTGAATGGGAAAGTTGGCTCTCTGTACTTTGCTGTAGCAGCAATCCTCGTGTGCATTTCTGTCGTGTCGCATGATCAGTAGGCCTATATCCGCTTACTATAAAAGAGCGAATGTTCATTGAAAGTGGTTTTTCTCCCAAACAATGCAGGACGTGAAACGCACTGCGAACGAGGTTTGAAGAAAGTCCCTGGTTCAGAGACTAGGTGTATGGGTAAGAGTGTAATTATAAAAAACTTAAAAGAAAATAAATCTATGAAGAGCTAAACATACGTGAAATCTTGAATCTTACGGCTTTTGTCCGGTACTCCCATTCCCCATGTCTTTATTTTAAAACACGACGGCAGCGAACACCCCGAAGGCGCTCCCGTACTAGTCTTAGAAGTCTTGTGGGCTCGAAATCGTCCATGGTTTGCCCTTGTACTAGCCGTTCAGCTATGTTTGGGTTACTGATTGATGATCTTCCGGCCATTGTTTCCTCACCTAGACGTCAATGAATGTATGGCTTTCGACAATATTTGCATGAACGGTAACTGCATCAACACACGAGGAAGCTACCGCTGCTATTGCAGAACCGGGTATAAGCTGGACCCAACTGGAACCATGTGCACGAGTGAGTATACACAAAGGCGCAATGACTACATCGAATAATTCTTCCAAAGATGGTGAGCTGTAAGTTGTGTAAGGGCCTTCTCGATCACCTGTTTTTGGGGACTTAATTTTGGAATTTGTTGACTCTTTGCAACGTACACAATCTGTGAAGTAGACGTACTTTAAATTCTTTGGGTGTAAATTTTGAAAATGTGGTCCAGAAGAGACCAAACCAACAACTGAACCTCACATAGCTAGCGTGCGTGAATACCAACGAGCTAGATACCGAGGCATGGCCGGTAATTATCCGTATGATATCCCACATTTTTGTTATTAACATGTAGTTCGAAAAGAAGTGATCTATCTTGACACCACTTCTTGGTTGTGCACATCGTTTACGGAGAGTCGACAACATTTTCAAATTTTCCCACCAAAATTGACATTGTTTTTTCGATCTTGGATTCATGTATTTTCAACATTTTTCAATAACTATTTTTCATTGAGATAATGTATGAAAAAAATAAAAGATGTGGAAGCGTAATCCACAGTGACTAAATGATGGTTTTTCAAAGTAGTGCACGTTTCACTCTCTGCAAGTAAACCATCTCATTTTTTGTGTAAATGACACGGAATAGTGGACGCAAGGAGGACGTGCTTCCGGCGGGTATATGACGGTCGATGTCTGGCGTCTAGCGCGTCGGGACGCCTGACCACGAGAATGGAGTGCTGCTGTGGAATTGGTGAGGGGTGGGGCACAACAGCATGCCAGCCATGCCCAGCGAGAGGAACAGGTGAGAGATCACGTGGCTACACCTCCCCCCCATGGGCTGAAATATCCCCGTCTTTAAATAAACACACTAATCTATGACTGTCTCGTTACAGTCATTTCGAATGGGGCGAACTTAACTCGGTAGTCAGCATGACTTTGAGAGTCAACATGAACAGAGAAAGATTTTTGAGTTTCAATCAAGTATACAGCACAAGTTATGTCACCTGTCAATCACAAAAGATTCAAGGGGAAACAGAAGATGAACAATAACAAATATTCCCTTTGTGGCTGGACTGGAGTATTGAGAATGGTGTAGTAGACTCTAAGGGCTCGACTGCGATGTTGCTTAAATTGTCATTTGATGCTAGATGTATGGCAGAGGTGTGAGTGTACATTGTTTTCTGGATTTTTTTTAGGTATGGGGCATGAGTTGTTAACACTAAATATCAGTGGAGTAAGTAATGGTTGTATGTGATTTCAGTGGTAATAAAAATTCCAACAGGTGACAGGCTCATGAAATTAAATAATCCTGATCGCTGCATCACCCGAATATATCAATTGAAACACTTTCTGTGGGCTTAAACCCCCATGTACATACGAGTACGAGTTCAGATATATGAAGCAAACTATGGGACAGAGAGAACCGCCCCCCTCGCCTTTGTGTTGGTCATTGTTATACTGGTATCTCAGGAATTCTTTTCAGACATCTAGGGGGGTGTTAAGTGACAATAGGCCGGAGTGTGTATAGGGATTGAACTTGTTGGGGGGTACCCCTCTGTACCATTTCGTACCTGGTGCGCGTATAAGTTCAGAAGTGAGATTGTGCTTAGAAACTGTGTCGATCGGTCCCCCTTCCTGCGGAATGACATGACACGTGATTGAACATTTTCAACAATCCACAAAGATATTTGGGTGTTGTGTAATTTAAGCACGGAGCTTTTCTGTGCCACAAATCATGCCCATTGACTCTTTTCCTTGAATTTGTCTTGATGGTATAAGTTCTAAGAGAAGAATAAAGTGCCCCGTGCGTCTACTTGGAGCCCTCAACATAATAGTCTCTCGCAAAGTTGTTCTGAAAATGATTTACGCAGTGGCTATTTTTCTGCATGCAGCAGATGTCTTTATCGGTAGGTCCTCAGTTGGACTGTTCTGTTTTAATTTCGCTTATTCCAGGGTGTGTTCGATTGCGACTCTAATAATTACTTTATTCAAAATTCCCCAAATCCTGTTTAATATCGGAAACAAAACCACCTAACAAACACTGAGTGCCTTAAGCTTTTCACGAAGTTTTGCTGCAAGTGATACTTTAACATCTTTTGATCAGACCTATAGACCACTCTCATTTTGCCTACAACTTGTATGTTTGCAGAAATATCACCTTTTGGTTGGTTTTCGATTTTGCTTCCACTATTATTGCGTGTATGATGGGTGGTCGCTAGCGAACCGAATAGACCAAAACGCAATGACGTCACGCTTCGTTCACGGGTGCGCTTTCACGAATCGCGTCCCACCACAATTGGCTCACTGCCACAGGAAAGCACACATGTAAAACAAAGTATGACGTCATTATTTTACTGGTGTGTTGGCCGTTTTGTCTGAGTTCGGGTTTTCTACATGAAACGTCTTAATTTCAACTTTCAGAAAACCAGTTTTGTTTTTAAGTCGCCGAGAAGCATGATTCAGAGTGTTTGCTCACAAATTATCTTTTGAATGGCCATTGTCACGCACATGCATAGCCTTTTCACTCATTATTCATGATTGCCTTGCCGTTCTTTCTCTTTCCTTTTTTTTTATTCACAGCTGAGTATCGTGCATTGTGCCCACAAGGTACGGGATACCATTACGTTCCTGCGGAGACTAGTAACGGTAATACATTTCCAAATTCCCCTGTCCGTCCCACTCTCTGACTGCTACTCCACACCATCTTTGCCGTGTACATTATAGCACAGCACGCATGAGCCGTGCAGAGGGCTGGCACACACCCTATCTCAGCACGTTCACCTCTGTGCACACACTTAACGTGTTCTTCCAAAGTGCTAAAAAAGGACACACGTGGCGTGGTTTTTGTGTCTCTCCCTCCTCTGTGCCCTGTTTATCACTGCACAGTAGCCCTGCACTCTGTGTACTGACTTTCACCTTATGTCGCACGTGTTTCTCTGCACCTCACTTTCAAAGCACCAAGCGCACGTCTTTCTCAAACTATCTGTGAAACGACCATTGCGACCGTGCAGCTTATACCACTGTCTCTAACCATTTACACTGAAAAACACTAATCAAGTTGGCGACCAAAACATTAATGGCTTTAATATACTGCCTTTAAGGCTGTATTTTTTCCCCCAAGCACTGACAGTGAAGCACACTTACAATCACGGAAGTAGGCCTACACCAAGGAAAATAACACGAAGCTGTACACAAACCCGTATAGGTTTTTCAGCGAGGGATGTTCTGATTAAATTTACAGCCCCGTCCCCCGTAAGCCATGCTATCTTGGCGCTCTCTTCCGCCCCCTTCAATGAACTTACCACCACTCACCCGTGTGGACCTCTTTGCTAATAACTTAATGGCTTGGTACCCTGAATCACACAGTTCGTTTTACACTCGTGCAGAAAAGAGCTGAGCCCCGCTGAATTTGTCTAACTTTCTACGCTTGTTTGCGAAACAATACTATTAATTCATAAAGTATTATAAAAAATCACCTAGCTATCATAACACTATATACAAAAAATACTGCTGGAACATTGTAAAAACTCTGGTGTTAAAATCAACACTTTTTGGTATTATCAGATGACCACACCATAGGGTGTTAAATAGCAACGCTGGTGTTACTTTGTACACCTATAAGTGTTACCCACTGGAGGGTGTTAAAAGTAACACCAAATAACACCAATTTTTTAACACCAGTAAAAAGTGTTAGTGTTTTCCTCTAATAACACCAGAGGTGTTAAATCTAACACCCCAGTTTTTGCAGTGAAGGTCTATTTTTAGTGAAAATGTCCATGCTGATTTCTCTCCACTCTGTGCGCTCTGTATGTAAGCAATTCTTTTCAGTCTTTATCATTTAGCACATAAAGACCAGTGAGTAATATCTATTACGATTTTAGGAGGGATTTCTGAAGACAATGAAAATTCCGGAGATTTTGCCAGGAAAATGACCTGGAAGTTCATTCCTTTTCAATGGGTCACTTATACTTTTCCGCCAGGATCTTTGCGTAACTCAAAACTCATTTACTTTTCATCAGCAGAATGCTGTTTCGCCCCAAGCATACCAATTTCCGATTAGGACGCTTAATAAAAAAAAGCTCTGACCAAATGCCGTTCGAAGGATACACATCAAAAGCTCTTTGAAGCCAATTGTCAAGACCTAAAAAGTTTCTCCGTTTTTCAAACGACGTAAAGATTAATTAAGGAAGGCATCTTAATCTAACCGTCACATTATTGAAGTTTAGAAATTGTTCTCTTGACAAACCTACCGCAGAACCTTTAAACCGGCGGATGCCCAGGCCAACACAGCGCGTTTGTGTATAATTTGTATACAACCTTCAACGATGCTCAGACTCAAGCACCGACAAGAATGGACAAATTTGGATAAGCACCCTCTGACGAAATAATGCCAGCGCAACGTGGTACAATCACGTTCTTTCGCTTGAGTACGTTTTCGCGCCACGTCTCACAACAAACACCGAACAAAAGAAACCGTGCACTAAGCGTCCATTGTTATTGCACTGTGCTTCTTTTGTTAGTTGTTCATAGTGTTTGCGGTGGTACAATGCGAAGCAAGAAGCACTGTTGCAAAAAAGTCTTAGTAATGACCCAAGTTCCCAGTAAAACTAATTTGGCTCGGCACATTTTTTCTGGAGCTGCCGTTTGGCCCACCTGTTAATAGGGAGGTTCAGCTGTCCACACTGATGAGTATGATTTTTTTAAACGCAGAGTCGCTGTACCCCCCTCCCCATCTGATTGGACGAACCGTTTCCAGATGCACATGAACATGGCACCGCGTTTTTGCGCGCCCTTTCAACCTTTACTCGGAACTGGTTCACTTCACTTGAAAACTAAGTGCCTTGCTTTTTGGGGGGTAGTGGTGGCTTTTTAAATAGGTTTGTTTTCAGTTTTAGGTTTTTCTCTTTTAGTTAGTTGCATTTTGTATCCGCAAGTTATTTCACTGTTATGGTCTCCACTTTGCAAAGCCTCCGACGAAAGCTACCAAACAGACCATGTAAAGTCCTCGGTGTAGGCCTATACCAACATCAGAGTTTACACACACCAATATCATCCACACCTACCAACAAATACATACTGCCCCTCGTTCTGCACGCGTCCTCTATTCTCTGTCCCAGTCAGCAGGAGTACCGTGCCCGACTTCCCTGGACACCGTGCAGTGACACCATGCACAATTGGTTTGATATGAGCATGCTACTAGGCCTAGATTTATTATTTTGAGAGCAGTAGTATGAAATTGCATGCCAAGACCCCAGAATCCTTTGTGGTTTGAGTTTAACAGTCATTTTTTTCATTTATGAGAACAATAAATAACCCTTCTCTTACGAGAAAAATAAAACTTAAACACCGAGCTAGGACGCCGCTCGGAAAAATGTCTCGTAAGCGTTATCAAGAGCGCCACCAAGAGTTATAACGACTATAACCTTGAAATGGCGGCCTCCTTGAAATTGAATCCTTTTGTCGATTGTTGGCAAGAATGGATCAACAAGAATTAACCGGGTTGGTCTTCTTTAAAAAGAATATTTCATGACAGTTTGGAAAATTGAAAGGGGAATGTTATCTTGCACGGTAGACTGCCTCAATCGCGGTAACAACACTTGATGCCTCTGTGCACAAACCTGTTAGGGTAGATTTTATTGGCATTTGTGGCATGAATACAGAATCGTGCCCGTAAAAAAATGCCTGTTCACCCTCCCCCCCCCAAAGAAACCCAATGTGTACCTTTAGCCAAACCCTAACAGATAGCTTTGGGGTAACCCAGGAGGGATGGGGTGGGGTGGGGGAAGTAATTGATTAGTGCATTATAGAGGCTTTGCGTGGTAGCCATCTTGCAGGGCAGTTCTTTTATTCCACAAAGAAACCTCCTTTGTGCATACCCTGTGGAACAAAAGCAGTGGCTTGCTAGATGGCAGCCATGTAAACCTTTCTATTTCAGAACTTATCAGTGGCTCCAAAACCAGGAACTCGTAAAATGTACATTACTTAGCTTTTTTGCACTGTACATGGAACTTTGTAAAAAAAAACTAGTTATACATCTTCCTCTTGACAGTCTGCATGTTTTCATCATTTGCCATTTTTCCTGAGTTTTCTTTCAAGTAAAAAATCTATTCTTCTCAAAATCATGCAGCTTTGCTTCAAAGCATCTGGGAAAGCACTGAAAATTGATTTTTAAGTGGCTTAATAACTTCCATTGTCCCATTTTTCTGTTCTCACCACTCCTAGTTGTTTGTATAAAATTTTGTAACACTTTTCCAAGTGCAGACCATAGTTTGAGACTGACTTTCAGAAACATCATGATCTGTAAATGTTCTGTTATCTTTTCGAAAATTTGGCCCAATCCGTTACCACAAAATTGGTGTATGTGAACAGCTTTTGTTCTGTGTTTGCAGCTTCCACGCTGAACGTACCATTGGCATTTTGTCTGCTGTTATTTCCCCTGTCCACAGCGGTTGATTCAAATGCATGTGCTGAGAACAGCCTGCTCTGCACACATGGTCAGTGCGTGAACACACCAGATGGGTACAGGTGCCAGTGCAGGCGAGGATTCCGAGCCGTGAATGATGGACAAGCTTGTGAAGGTGGGTTTTCCCAGATTCGCGTAGTTGGGCGAGATAAGTCAATTTCTATACACAAAGTATGGAAATAACGGATGCACATTTGGACACTGCTGGCTTGTAGATGTGGCCACATCCGATAGAAGCCTACGTTACTGCCAGCCACAGCCTGTTACTCCGGACAGCCTAATTTTCATCTGAATGAGCAAAAATCTGTGCACTTCAAGGGTCAGTCATACTTTTGGTATTTTTTTGTCTCTGTTGAGGGATACTTGCTCATGGAGATTTACAAAGCACCTAGGACATTATATCTCAGGGTTTTTAAACAGAATTTTGGAAAACAGTCAACTTTTTATACCCTGCCGGCAAAGTCAAAGGGGTATGTCAATTCTGCCTTGTGTTATGGAAAGATAGCTAGACTTCCCCTGATGTAAAGTAGTCATTATTTGTAGCCGTCTCCTCAAAGACGGCATTTTTGGAAAAACTCATATCCTCTCAAACTGACTGCTTGCAGACATTGATGAGTGCCATGAGGACCAGGATGTCTGCCAAGGGGGACGTTGCATCAACTCCATGGGTAGCTACTTCTGCCGATGCACCAACAGCCCAGGCCTACAGCAGAGCGGGAACACCTGCCGAGGTAAACTCATTGCTGTGCGATGAGCCTGACTAATTAAGTCCAGAGCCACGGTCAGATCTCAAATTAGCCTAGTCACACTGTCACAAGCGCTGTCACAACAATGACCAGTCTGTCGCAGCTCATACTTGATACAAAAGCTAACACAAGGCACTATCAAATCTTTGTGCCACGAATTTGAAACAGTGGAACATTACTCAACTAAGGGAGGTTTGCTTTGCTTTTGCAATCGCCCGAAGTATAAACCGGCCTTCAGTGCTGAGTTACTTGAGGATTTACTGGGACTTGTGATGGATTTGCTTGAAGTCCTCATTAAGTCTTTGAGCAAGTTTTAGTATATAGGCAATGGTTAGCTTCAGTTAAACCAATTGACTGTGTATTGTAGCGGGAATGCATGAGAGACAAATTCCATGCTTTTTTCCAGTGAAAGGGTACTGTTTACTTGTAATTTACTTGAATAAGCTTACATTTTCTGGCCAGCTTACAGAGTAACTGCGGAAAAAGTCAGTTGCTACTTGAAAAGCATTTAGGAAGAGTGCATTTCCAGTGGGAGTACATTGCCTTTTTATGCATGAAAAGCCAGGCCTTTTGGGAGATACTGAGAAGGGAGTTTAGTGGGAACAGGCATCGACCGGCATGAATATTCCAATTTCTATTCATGTGAAGTTTTGCACTTACACAAGTCGGCCATATTGAATTGAAAACGAGGTTAACTTTTTAAATTTGGAACCTGAGAAAAAACATTAGGCACTGAAATAAAACTTTATTACGAATCAATGTCATTTATGCTAATATTATTGTATGAAGAAATTAAATTTGTTATTAATAATGTCTAAATATTTTAAGCCACATTTAAACAAATGAAAATGAGGCATGAAAACCAAATTAGTCTGATACCAACCTATTTCACAAATGACATTGAATAAGATTCTTGGAAACAATACAAAATGGCTTCCTCATGATTGGGGTCTATTAAAATCTATTACAGCCAACATCTCAAACCTCTTCTGCTGTCTTCCATTACCAGTGTGGTGCTGAAAACTCTGATTTCCATTCCTGTTCCAGATATCAACGAGTGTCTACGCAACCCTTGTGGAGTCAATGAATGCCTGAACACTTACGGAAGTTATTTCTGCATGCCGACCTCGTGTATCAAAGGCTACCTTTATGATTCCAGGGCTCGCCACTGCAGAGGTACGTATCCGCCATCTTGAAAAGCATTCACTCTGAAAGTCACTGACTGATGTACACTACCTTGTCATTTTAGCCAAATCAAAACCAGAATTGACATCTAAAAATGGACTGAGGCAGTGAGGCATGCTTCTGAAACTATAGGAGATCAGGAAATAGACCACTCTCATTTTGCCTACAACTTGTGTGGGTGGCCAAAGTTTTGCAGAAATACCACCTTTTGGCTGGTTTTGATTTTACCTCAAATTTGTTCAAAATGGAGATTTGTCCAATGTTTGTATTTTCATGTAGTGCTTATGTGTATTATTGTCTGTGGTGTGATAGCTACATGGGATTTTGAACATTTTGTGAATTATTCACAGCCATAGTTTTAGCAGCAAATTATCAGTGTTCCATTTTGCAAATCATGAGTGACGTTAGAATGTGTGTACCGATAATATACTCCATATGACATACCGAACCTATTTGCATATTTGTTCTCTTAATCTATGTAATATGTAGCCTGGTTCCATGAGTTCAAGAGTAACATAGAAAGGATCATCTATCAGCCAAACTATGGTACCCGCTGGGGTACTATTCATGGTTTCGTTGCTACGGATATAGTTCTTTTTCAGAGCAAGACTCTACAGATGTGTATTGTGTTTTTGGAATGGTGGTACAAAAATAGTAAAACTAGTAAGCGTCATATGACACACTTTGGGCCAATCGAGATACAGAATCTGTGGGTGAGGTGTTCTAACATGCATTCATGATATGTCCCATGCCTTGAAATACCATCACTTTCACCAGTTGTTGAAGTATGACTGAGAGCCCTTATTATTCAGACTTGATGAATACGAACGTTTCACAATAGTGCGCCACCAAGAGTGTGCAATGCAGTGGCCAATCACAGCGTACAAAATGTGTCGACCCTTTTCCAAACGCACATTGTCAGTCGACACCTCTGGACATATCAACCCATTCAAACGTGCATTGCATACAGTACCCACCACGTTGCAAACTCTTGGTGGCACACTATTGTGAAACGCGCGTATTACAAATCTTTTTTCCCTTTTCGGCAACCACCGTGATTTCAGACATCAATGAGTGTGAGGATGAAGACAGCTGTGTGGGTGGCCAGTGCATCAACCAGCCGGGATCCTTCCGCTGTGTGTGCCCAGCCGGTACTACACTGTCTGATCTCACCACATGCACAGGTGAGTCCAGCCGGGGCCCACATCTCAGGGCAGCAAAGCCAAGAATCTATAAAACATAAGCAGAATTATATGCTTAGCTCTGATGGATTTAGCAGGGATGCAAGAGGTGTTACCTCAAATGTTCAAAATCATCCTCTTAGGCTGCCCAAAGTAGGAAAATAGCAAGAAAAGCCACAGACTTCTGTTAAGCCCCCTCCAACAGCTAAACCACCCCCAAGAGACAGGCGTGTTTCTGCTCGTGTTTAGCAGGTGTTCAAAAAGTTGTTTTTATAGCTGCGGTTTAGCATTTAAGTTTTAGACCCAACGGGGCAATTTGGGCATATTGGCAGAAGAAAGTCAACTGTAAGTATTTGTGAGACATTTTGGTTCATGAATACAAGATGATGAAATGAAATGTTCCTCCGACCTTTTGGTGTGGAGATTCCAGGACTGCACGCAGAATCCGTGGCTTTAGTTGGCAATGAAGCGTATTTAGAGAAAGAAGCCAGCCATGCATGCCTACGCGCGTGTTTCTGCAAGCCGCCACCAAATCTTTCAGACAAAGCCCACTAGCCTCCCCTCCAAAGAAAATTGAAAGCAAGTAAATGCAAGAACACAGAACTTGAGTAAAAGAAATCAATGTCGTTTGTTGCCCCTTAGATACCGATGAGTGTGCAGACACTCCAGACATCTGCGGTGGTATGGGGGTGACCTGCGTGAACACCTTTGGCAGTTACACCTGCACATGTCCCCAAGGAGCTGTGTACGATGACCAGATGCGCAACTGTATCTACGTGGATACGGACGGCGTTGGTATGCTGACAAACTTCGGCTTTTCTTTCTGTCTGATTATCTTATGGACTGTATTCACAAGTGCCCCTTCGATGCCCAATTACATCAGCAACACCCAGAGATCTTCATGTATAAATGAAATAGGGTGATTTGTGACCAGCAGTGACATCTGGGACATGTTGGAGAACCATCATTGAGTGACATAAGAAACTGTCTACAGATAACTGTCTAGGGACACAGGGAGGGGTGTGCATATCACGCGCTGGCCTCAGCCTCAATTAACTATTGCAAACGGTGTCTTTTCACAAGGAACTGGCCCTGGGCATGGTATTATTTTGGGGGTGTAAGTTTCGATTTTTGCTATGACAAGATACCTCGGCCACTGACTCCTGAGAGTCATTGATGCATGATTTGTAAGATGTTTCTTATCATAATGTCATCTACTCCACACTTAATGGCAATGGGCTGTGGCAGTAGCAGTGGAGCAATATCCTGTACAGTGATTAGAATATTATTTGTAGTTGTAGTCAGGTAATTAACCACTTGCTGTCGGGTTTAATTTGAAGTTGCATGACGTAAAACCTACGGATTTTCAAGATTTTCCGTTTTCAAAATTCTTCAAAAAATCATAAGTATATTTACTGGACGTTTACACCCACATGAATGACTGTCTGGTGGCTACTCTAATCTAACAGACAACATCTATTGATGACCAAGTATTTCAGCCAGGCAAAAAGAGCCCAGATTGTGCGGTGTTACATAAGTTTCTTTCGTTTTCGAAACTGGCACAGTGCACGGCTGGCGTCTTTTCAGTAGGGGCCATATTAGCATGCAGCGGTATTGTATCACTCATCACTGAAGTGCAGGAGCACTTTTGTCCCCGGTGGTAATCCGCTTGCACTGAATGCCACAAACGGTGGTATCATCTTTCAAAACAATGACAGATTTCCTCTGCTATTGACAACTGAAAAAATGTTGGCAATTCCCAGCAGCTCTGTCTTTTGTTCCGAGTACGGTCTTTTGTTCTAAGGCCCAGCTCTTTTGTCCGGTTTCGGGCTCCCCAGTTTCATGTGTAAAGCCTATATGCCTGAAACCGGACACCCCGGCACGGAATGGTTAAGCATGGTCTTATATTCTAAGAATTTGACACTGCATATGACAGCTGAAATGTGCTTTTTTAAAAGACAGGGACGTCGGAGCACATTCTGTGCTTACCTTCACCCTCTGGTAATACCAATCTTTTCACAATCTTGGTTTTTTCCACAGAACCCTTGGAAGAGCCCACCTCTCTCCCGACTGTAGTGCCGGGCCCGGAGAGGAAAGACTGTTACGCCTCAGTGGACGATCCCAACTTCTGCAGCAACTTGCTGGCATCTAATGTCACCCGACAGCAATGCTGTTGTAGCGTAGGGGCGGGCTGGGGCGACGACTGTCAGCTGTGGATCTGCCCACCCCAGGATTCTGGTAAGTCCTCTGTCTCTGCCGACTTGGCTCTGTCACAAGGGTAGATCTGGGTAGGTAGATGTCAGACATGAACCCCAATCTAGAATATTCACAATGTTCACTAATCCATGCATTTTAAATTTCCTGCGTGTAAGGTCCTTACTGGAAAATTGTACTGTAAGCTTTCTGTTGAAAAATGATGCTTTAAAACATGACACTGGGTTCCGGAACGTAGTCTGTATGAATTTTTTCTTTCATGCTCAAAGTAAGGCCCTAACAACATTTTCAAAAAATTACAGTTCCACCGCAAGGATCTTTTAGCACCGCGTGGACAAAGTACAGCTTCATGACGACTCTAGGGAGAAAAGTCAGCATCCACAATGCCCCACCAGTGTTGACCTCTTGACACATGTTGGCACTCTCACTTGTACAACAAAACGCAACGACGATACATTTAGCGTCATGATCTTAAGCAAGTTTTGAAGAAATGGATAGTCTCTGTCACCAGTACTTCAGTTTAGTCCAGTTCATCTCGGCAGCTGATTTGTAGAATTTCAATACTTTTGTTTCAGCCCAGTATGATGAAGTGTGCCCCATGGGACCTGGCCACCAAGAGATCTACCCCATCGATGGCCTCCACCCAGTCCTTGCAGCAAACAGAGACACGGGTAAGTTAGACAAGCCTCCCTGGCCAAGTTTCTTTTATTGTCTTGTTTGTTTCCATTCATCAAATCCTTTTTTTCCACATCTCAGGTTGTTCTTTGTGTTTGGCTTTGCATCTGAAGCTGTGAAATCAGTTCCAAACATTTTACTTTTGGAACGGAATGAGAAACTCCATATTTTGGCCTCGACCAAGACCATTTTGATGCTTGTTTGGCTTTAAAATGAGCGACAGTGAACCAGAAGATCTTCACTGAGGAGACCACTTTCATGAAAGAAAAGCCCAAGCATGGCAATGAAGCTCAAGCTTACAAAACCACTCAGCTAAACTTGTTATTACAGACACTGGTAATTGTTTTCCAACGTGACTGCATGGCTTTGTTTCAAAGTTCACTGTCTGTTTTGTTTATATCAAGTGGGAAATTGCTTATATGAGTAATAAAAAGGAATGAAGAGTATTTATGCCTTGCTGCCAAAAGTTACCGGAAAAGTTACAATATAGCAATCACTGGCTGTCTCATATTTCCTGCAACTGTTTATGTGAATCTAGATAAGTCCTTAAACAGTGTGTATTACAACCTAAACCAAAACAAGAAAATGTCACTGCAAATCTTGTGGTTTATAATCCACATGAAAATTGCTTGTCAGGCATCAACGAGTGTGAGCTTTTCCACAACATCTGCGGCGAGTACACCTGCGCCGATCGGGACATGATGTACACCTGTGAGTGCCCCGAAGGCCAAGAATACAATATGGACAGCAAGACCTGTGAAGGTGAGATTGGGGGATGGTAGGGGCGTCGGGGTCAAACTAGGCTGTGTGTCTCCCCCCCCCCACCAAGCTTGGGGTAGAATAGAATGAATTTGGCTCCAAATTCAGACCCGGATCTTGAGTCTGCCTTTTTGAGGGAGGAAGCAACTCGCGGCAATACTAAAGTCTGAACAAATTTTGTAAATCAGCTCCAGAGAGCACGTCAGTAAATTTATTGCAGATTGGCAAATTCTATCATGACTTCAAAGTTCCGGCTTTTCTTCAAATGCAATGGTTCTCTGAGGCTTTTTTCCCAAAAGAGATTGCACTGCATTACAGAGCAAGATGACTTTTTGCCGAATTCAGAAGAATTGATTAAATTGTCATGTTTGTAAGAGCAAACATGCCTACTGATGACCTCAGTTCAGCAAAGTTACTACTACAGTTCACAAAATAAATTCTCTAGACCTCTCTCATATTGCGTACTGTGCACATGGACAGCCAAAGTTTGCAAATATACCACTGTTTGTCAGTGCTATATTTCACCTTAAAATATATTCCGTTACCTTTAAGGAGGGTTGTATGTTCATTTTGTTTTTAGTTGTCATAAATATAAGTTGATGTTTTTCATCAACTTATAAATTAACTTCCGGTTAATTTTTTTGGTGTCACTAACCACCTGCCGTAATTCACCATCTACTGATTGACAAAAAGAAAAAAGTCTGTTAACGGAAAAAGAGAGAGCGCCATCGTAGTTTTTCCCATTTTTTCCAGTCACTGCCAAAGAAATTTAGATGGAAATGTGCATAGAGTTGGAATCTGAACAGAATCCAAATCGCTGATCTCCATCCAGGAGTGTGACTGCCTGCCATGCCAGGAATCACATCTCCGACCCCCTCAGGTGGTTAGTTAAACTGTTTTTCATATTGTCTTTTCATCAGGCATCAATGAATGTGAGGAGTACCGAGATATCTGCCGCGGCAGACGTTGCATAGACCTTGACGTGCTCTACACCTGTGAGTGTCCCGAGGGCTTCCGATACAACAGGGACTATCAACGATGTGAAGGTTGGTCAGAGGTCAAAAGCCTTCGTGTGATCCTCAAGAGTTCATGAAACCATAAAGTGCCTATTTATTGCAATGATCTGTTTGTACCATTGCTGCCTGGTTTGGAAATTGGCAGCAGATGGTGTAGCGTTTTCTGACCAATAACTTTAATTATTCATGTATATAAAGTTTCAGTCAATGAGTAATCCACAATTATCAATGTAACTTGAAGAACTTTTATTCCCGGTATTAGTCCTACTTGCCAGTTCTATATTCATTCCGTTTCCTTGTACAGCCACACGACGTGTGCACACAGTGTATGTGTATTGTTTCTGCCTTTAGGGCATGTGACCTTGCTAAGCCCACTTGCATCCCCAATTGTACTGTCGTTAACTTATGAAGGTTTCTCAGTGTTTTAGAAGTTAAATGGATCACTGTTCTAAGATATTACTCATTCACTGTTATCATTCTGAGAATCAAACCACGACACCGGTACATGACTAAGATTTTCCTTTCTCACTTCAACTACATCCTGTTTCCAACTCTGTATATAAACCCTGTCTCATGGATAGTTTGATATACCAGAAGAGATAAGACAGACACAAATAGAAGATTGTTCAGTCATTTAATCCCATTCAATCTTCAAGTTATTCCTTAGTCTTTGGAGATGTGGCATTTACGGTATAATGCAACAAGTGCTCCAGCTAACTCTCAGTTCATCGCAACCTTTTCAGTCATTGTAGCTGAACGAAGTTACAGCAAACCACATTGCCAAGATTTGTGTTCCAACTACCTTCACCACAGCAATAGACATGTGCTTTCATAAATTAGTAGCTCTCAGCTGCAGTGGCTTCCAGTGACTTTGAGTGTCAAAGGTGGTTCGGATTCCGCGGAAGATGACAAAAAGAATTTTCTCACCGGATTTGAACGCTCTTGAATGAAAATAACACATCCAGTGCCCAAGTGCTGGACAAGTAGATAACCTGGCAACAGTTAGCAGATATTGGTCGAATGCTGTCTAACAGTCATAGCATGATGAAATGATACCACATGATAGATTACCTGGTTACCTGCCAAGCAACTCTTCTGCCACAATGTGCTCCTCCAATATCCTCAAAAAGCCCGCACAACTCTGTCTCGTTTAGGGTGACAGGTGGATTTAAGTGCAGCTTTACTTAAGCCCTTCTCCTTAAAAAAGCCTTTGATCCCGTTGATACTATTTTTGTGATTTAAATGCTTTACACTATCCAATATGGTGATGTTATTATAACTGCATATACTCCATTCTTCCTTGATACCTGTACCTTGATTACAAAAACGACTTCAAGTCACCCACATAGCGGTCTCACTGATCTAACTTACAGCAGAATCTAGGCCACGAAAAACAGGTCTCTAGAAATTGCTGTCAAAATCTATGCATTATCATTGGAAACCTAAACTGTTTCCTGGATTGTTTTGACCCTGGCAGGAATCAATGAGTGCGAGGAAACTCCAGATATCTGCCAGGGAAATCCTTGCATAGACATGGATGTGCTGTACATGTGCCAGTGCCCTCAAGGCTCCCAATTCAGCACGGCTAACAGGCGTTGCGAAGGCAAGTCATATGGACTAGCACAGTCCCGAGGATTGCTTATCCTGTGTACAAAATTGTCGATCGGACCACAAACTGACTTGTCTTGATAAGTACACACTACAAAGTGACTTATCGTGGACAGACTTCATACGTAAGGAAGGTCGGTTTGTGGTGTGGGCGCAGCCAAGGAAAGGAATATCTGCAACGGTAAAGGATAAATTATCTTTGGCAGTCACTAAAAAAGGTGCATTTCAACTTTTACCACTGTTTCTGTGATTGCTTCTTGACATCAAAGTTTAGTTCACGTTACCTTTTGTGCCAAATACGAATTGGCTCGTAGACTGAAATTGCAGGGGCTAACAAACTATCCGAAAAGGAAACCAGTTTGGTGAGTCTGTATTCTCCCAAATGAACCAACATTTTGGGAGTGTTGGACTGGGTTTGAGGTCTTTGTCTGTTTTTTTCCATTACCAAAAACCACGCTGCAGGTTGATTTTTCCAAAAGGCAAAGCAGTAAGTACAGATTATCATGTTGCACCCAAACTTCATCTGAAAATCTGAGCATGAGGTACCACATGATATTTTCCTTCCAAACTTTGAGTTCGGAAAATGTTTTCTACTGGTAACGCGTCACATAAAGCCTGGACGTTGTCTCTTCTTTGACTCAGAGCTATTTGTTGACGTTTACAATTACACATTCAGACCAAATAAAAGCTTTCAATCAGCTTCCCGTTCCTGTGAAGAAAGTCGAAGCCAGTTCAGTTATGAAAAATGACCCAGATTCCTTAACTGTGAGTGCCTTATGACCGTAGAGGTAACAGAGGCCTGAACGGTCGCCTTTCTTTTTTAACCCCCCTCCCCCAGGCATCAATGAGTGCGAGGAATACCCAAACATTTGCAGAGGCTACCCTTGCCAGGATCTGGAGGTATTGTATACTTGTCAGTGCCCCAACGGCTATGAATTCAACTTGGGCAATAGGCGTTGTGAAGGTAAGGCATTCTTACAGAGACCTAGAACATCTAACTACGGCACATTCCACTGTGACTTGATTGTCCTCCTGAGTTATTTATAGTTTCACCCCAAAAAGTGCAGTATTGAAACTCTGAATTGAAATCATATTTTAAAGATTTCATGCAATGCTTCTAAATGGTAATTTTCAGCTTCATGTGGTCATGACTACATCTCAATAGACAGTTTGCATGGCTGCCATCTTGCAGGCCAGTGCATTTTGTTCCACAGGCTATGCACTGGCAGGGAGTTCTTTAGTTCACTGTGGAAATAAAGATCTGCCTGCAAGATGGCTACCATGCAAAGCCTTTATACGTACCATCATAGCCATTAGTTCATATACAGATCTATCTGTTTTATGGACTAGTAAAGAATCAAATTTACTTTCCCCATGTAATCATTTTCTGATTTGAAATTGTCAGTGGCCAATGAGTGCACAGCATTCCCTGGTCTGTGTGGCAACGGTACCTGTGTGTTTGATGACAGTGGTTACCAGTGTCAGTGCCCTGTGGGTTATGAATTCAACTACCGGAATCGTGCTTGCATTTGTGAGTAACAGTCAACCATTTGCTAAAAGCTGTGACGCCGCACAGTGACGGATGTCTAGATGCCTGACCAGATGTAGGCATGGTTGGGGGGGTACCCATGTGTTTTGGAAGAAGGGGGCAGTATTACATAAACCCTCAGGGATTCTGATGATGTACATTTTTGTACAAGTGCAGATGAAAATCACCCCCAAAATATTTTACATCTAAATTAGCCATTTCTTTGAGTCCATTTGGTAACAATTTCCTATGATGAGATTGTGATTGACAATTTTTCTCTTGTCTTGTTCTTGTAAAAAAAAAAGAACATACCCCTAGTCCCTGTAAGAACAACCTTAGCACTTCATCAAATCAGTGACCAGTATTATAGTAAGCTAGGTATTGTGTTGACAAGTTCGAAATGAATTTAAATGTCGAGATAGTGTGCGGTGTGCTTCACCATTTCTAATTCGTTAACATTCGGTGGTTAGGAAATTCTGTTGAAATACGGTACCGCACAGTGACAAAAGCAATCAAGGAACTCAAGCAACATTAGTGAATGGGGAAACTCAGCAACGTGGTA
This sequence comes from Acanthaster planci, assembly GCF_001949145.1. The sequence continues at coordinate 956,213 of NW_019091373.1, forward strand.
CTGGGTTTTGTTCTCGGCAGTGACGGATGACTGTGTCGCTTTTGCTGGCATCTGTGGCAACGGAACTTGTCACATGACCGCAGATGGCTACCAGTGCCTCTGCGATCAGCACGGCTACGAATTCGACTACACTCTGGGTGCCTGTGTGTGTAAGTAAACCCAAGACAATGCAACATTGGTCGTCAGGAAATGGTGTTGTTACGTCGTCTGATTATTCCTTCCCAGTGATGCCTGCTGCTCTACGTAACACAACTTGAGCTGGTAGTGGTAAACCATAACTGAGGCCTGTCACTACTGATCAATCCTCATTCCTGGTGCACCACCAGACCTATTGGTTTGGGGGAACTTTTTTGTATACTCTTGGTAGGATATTTTTCGTTACCAGTGTGTTAACTTCAGTTTCGTGACAACAAATCAATTCAGAGTTTGGAGTTCATTGACACTAGTCATCAGAATGTTGCAAATCTTCCTAAACATTCAGCCAGCGAGAAAGTTGAACTTTTAATTTCACTTTGAAGATTAATTCCTGGAGAAAAACACCTTGTTCCTCTTAAAACTTCACTGCCTAGAATAACAGTGTATCCATTAATTAATGACAAAGTGCGATAGATTGGTTGCTGTACTAGATGTCCTAGAGTTGTTGTGAGAGTCACAACTTTCTTCCCATTTGACAGTGAGGGACATGTGCGAGGCAAACCCTAACATATGCAACAACGGGACCTGCCACAACGACATGCATGGCTATGAGTGTTTGTGTCCAGATGGCTTCGAATGGGACGGACAGCTGGGCTTCTGCGCAGGTAGAAGTCAAATGTGGAAAATGGACGTTTCTTTACATTTCTGGTCATCCGGTTTTACTTAGCCTGTATTTCTTTGAGTTGGTTCAGCCTAAGGCCGACCCATACACCCGTGTTGGGAGTCACTTTTTGTCTGGTCCTTTTGCTCCTCAGTGATGGATCTGTGCAGAATCCATGGTGGCGTCTGCAACAATGGTACCTGTGTGATAGTGGGAAACACCATCGATTGTGTGTGCCCCGAGGGCCAGCAGTTTGACCGGAATCTCCATGTATGCACAAGTGAGTTGCTAAATGACCACAGGATAATCCCGAGCACGGAGACCAGTCTCATTGAGTTGCTGGTATTTATTACACAAATAGAAATTAAGCATAAAGAATCGGCGAATCAGATAAGAGGGAATGTTAAGTATGTTTTTTTTGTGAGTTTGATTTATTTTTGTTGATAAATTTGTTGAGCAGTGAGGTCTGTTTGGCAGCTCAGCGAAAATGTTTTCTGAGCCATTTTTACCCCTTTCAGGATTGTTCGGTTTGCCCTGTGCTGTTGATGTGAAGTTCCCAAATTTAAGGGCAGGTCCAAACAGTGTAGGCCTGAGGTTGTCGAGTGGAGCATTTAAGGCAAGGAGAGTGTGATCGAAAGCAAAGTTTTTTGTCTCTTTCACGCTGTCATACTCAGGTAGTACAATATGTACAAGATATCCCGATATCTGCAATGAAGGCATGTGCGTCATGGATCCCAACGGTGGATTCAACTGTGTCTGCCCACCCGGTCAAGAGTTTGAACGGGAAACGCGCACTTGCAATGGTGAGAACCGAAAATGTCAAAATATGAAAATTGGCCTCTTTACCTGACAAACAGGGTAGTAATTGAAAACTGCTTTGAGATCATCGTTTGATAGAAAGCATGCTATAAACTTTGCGGTAATTATCATTAAATATTTGCTGTATTATCAGGAAGTGATTTAAGAACAGTGTTATTTCTGCACCCACGCCATACCAGACATGATGTTTAAAAGTTTGACAGTTACTTTTGTGTGAATCAATCCAGTGTGTCATTTCATTTCTACTGCTATAAATTTCAAATCGAATCGGGAGTTCTCTTTTTTTCTCTCTGTCCTGAATCAGATAAAGACTGGTGCCGAGATAACCCCTGCGGCAACGGCACCTGTCGGGACACCACTGATAGCTTCACCTGCTTGTGCCCAACTGGGTTTGAGTACAGCTTCGATTACCGGACCTGCTTAGGTGAGTCGTCAGGCTCTCTCAGAGTTACTCTCTACACTCACCCAAGCGGGAAAACGTTGATCGCCTCACGCGAGCAGTCAATGGTTACTTTCCTGCCATCTCGAAATTACCACTTGTTGAAAAAGTCTACCCCCAGCCCAATTGAGAGTATGCTCTTGCTTACCCGCGGGTCACATTCCTGTTGTTCTTGCACTCGGAAGGGTACTCACTTAAGTACAGGTGACACGCTCAAATGCAGCCAAGCAGTCCCACCAGCTGTTAGCTGAGGGTTAAAGTCGGACGTGACAATTTGTTCATGCGATAACCTTGCCCCGGGGTCAGGTTGGATGTCACTTGTAGGAATTTGTTTGCTGTATGTTAGCTTTCTTGCGAGGTCAGCCAATCGGCATGGGCCATGATAGTGGCGTGAATGGTCAATCAGGTGGCCAATTATCCACACGGACAGGACGGTCACCTTTAGTTAGATGTGGTTTCCCAGCTCAAGTCTCAGATGGATGCTATTTCCCTCCTTGAGGAATTGCTCTGCTAACCTCAGAATTGAATACTTACGATGACTATTTAGTGCTTATTGTACAGATAGAATAAAAGATAGCACTTTCAATATGAAGCAGAGTCTGGAAATGAGCATCAGCTCTTTTAGGTGAAGGTGCTTCATTAGCTACATCGTCACAGAAAATGTTGTGCTGAATCATCTTAAATACATTCAGGGCAGTGATCCCGTTAACCACATACTGTCGGGGAACCCCGTTTCGAGCACCATGGGTTTATACGCAGAGCCAGGGTGCCCGAAATGGCACAAAAGAGCTGGTCCGTGTAACAGAAGACCGTACTTGAAAATAAAGACCTGCTGCTGGGAATTGCCATCATTTTTCAGCTTACATTTTTCGAAGGTAATCTCATCATCTCTGTTTTTAAACAGTATACCACTGTTTTGGGCATAGTGCACCCGCGGATTAGCACCGCCGACAAAAGTGCTCCAGGGCCCCATTGATGAATGACACAGCACCGCTGCACGCTAATCCAGCCGCGTTTTAAAAGATGCCACTGGCATTCCCTGGGGACAAAGGAAAATATGCAACACCTCACAATTCTGGGCTCTCTTTACAGGGCGGCATGCCTGGCTGAAATACCTTAGGAGTCAATAAAGGTTGCCTGTCAGCTTAGAGTAGCCACCAAACAGTCACTCGTGTGGGTGTAAACGTCAATTAAATGAAATGATGAATTTTTGAAGAATTTTGAAAATGAAAATCTTGAAAATCGCCCGTATGTGTGCACTGCATTTTTAAAAGCACCTGGCATCATCTGGTTAATACCAATAGTTCAAGGATGCACGCACACAGATTTTCAATGTCGCCGGCCCTCAGTGTGTCACCAGGATAATGGTCAGTAGTGCCTCTGATGTGTACATTCTCCTGTCGGTTTGTAGTGACATCCATATCGTCTGTGTCCCTGCAGATATTAACGAATGTGTTCAGGATGCCGACATCTGTGGAGACGGCCAGTGCATCAACAGGATCCCTGGGTATTACTGCACTTGTGACCCAGGTTTCACCCTGGACAGCCTACAAGCGACGTGCGTGGGTGAGTGGTCAAGCCTATTCCCTGAGAAACCCTCAGTGGGTGTATTGGTCTAAGGGGCCAGTTTGATATTCCAACAGCACATGCTCAAAATAAAGTGCGTCCGAGGTCACTTGGATACAGCAGTACAGGTGGGCGCAAGGTCTGGCCTGTAAATACGGCAATATGCCAACTCGTACTCAACCTTTGTTCTTGAATGGCATTGCTGTTTGAAAAACCAAACTAGCTCACTGTCAGGTCAATGCAAGGCAAGTACTTTAAATTTATGTATTGATTTATTTGTCCTTTCTGCTATGCAAACTGCTCACATTCATTGCTTTCACAGCCTATGCAAAGACTTAACATTCAAAATGTCATTGGGCTTTATCCGCCCCAGACTTGAAGCATAATCCCCTCACTAGCAAAGAAGAAACATGTTGGTGGGAATTGTTTCGTCTGGATACCCGACTCACACGCAGAGACCACACATTCCAACAGAAAGTGATCTTGTATGCTTACCACGTCCTGTGCTAAACACATAATCCTGTGCTCACATGGCCAGTTCCCTCCAAATGACCATTGATGGTTTGTTAAAGCATGCTCATCTCTTGCTCCCACGCAGAGCAGATCTTGTTATTTCGCAAGAGGAAGCTTTAAACTTCTCAAACAAGCGTCTTTGGTAGTTTTTCATATGAAGTCTTTTTCATCAACTACTGGTTGTCATTTCATCTTGACACATCTTTACTAACAGATATCAATGAGTGCGAACAGAGGCCCTGTGCAGGTGGTCGTTGTAATAACACTAGAGGGAGCTATCACTGTGAATGCAGGGCAGGATTCCAGTACGATCACACGTACAGACAGTGTCTTGGTGAGTACTATAGGTTCTTTGTACAAGTGAGATTTAAGTTGACAAGAAGGTCCCATGTTTTACCATTCTTTGTCTTTTGAACAAGTTGATATGAATTGTTAAGGTTGTCCCGCTTGGGCATTTCGCAGTTCTGCTTCTAAGGGCAAGTTTAACCAATGACCGTAGTTAATTATAGCTCGGCCGACGTCGCGTGAACGATGAATGGTTTGGACCATATACAACCATGTAGGACGAGGCCGTAGCACACAGTTGCACTGCTGGTTATCAATTACTGATTGACTTTATCAGAATGGAAGGAACTGTTCGCATGAAAATCATTTTACAAGATGTCATGGACCATGGACACTTGCAGCCCATGGCAAAATGTGGTTGACAGTGGGATTTTCACTGCGGTCATTTAAGTGTGACTGTATCGCTCAAAAATAGTCAAATAGTGGAGGAACTATATTTCATGCCTGAATTTGCTGTAAGGTTACTGCCAGTCAAATGATGATCCTGGACAATCAGTTTTACGGTTCATTTTACATTTCACCGACGTTATGCGGTAATTGTGTCCCCGATCAACCCCATTCCCTTTCCAGATATCGACGAATGTGAATCGCGTCCTTGTGGCAATGTCGGTTGCTACAACACTCAGGGGAGCTTCTCCTGCAACTGTCAACGTGGTTACACGTTTGATCAGAGTCAACAAGACTGCGTCGGTAAGTCTCTTAGTTGGCAAGAAAAAATAAAGAGGTTAACAAACTTTATTTCCGCGATTTCACAGAATCAACAGTCACGTTGGCTTGTGAAATTCACATGAAGATTTCTCCTTCTGATTTTAAAGTATAAAACCATGTAATGCCTTTGGTTACTGTAAAACTAAATCTGGCAACTGTGAGAATCTGAACTGATTCCTTAATGTCGTCGGAACAGTTGTATCCTGTGGCCTCAATAGCGACCATGTTTTTGTGTTTGAATGATTATAACAAATTGTTGTTAGTTATTTTTGAAGTTTTGAGTGAGAAATCCTACGCTTTCATTAAATGGTTATTAACCCAAGGTTCTTGATCAAAGTTTGAAAATAAATGCGTACTTAGTTTTGGCATATGGACTTGTGTGACTATGCCCAATATTACCAAAGCATAGTTCCTCCATTCCTTACCTTTTTATTCTAACCCGTGTGTTGCTGTTAACAGTGAACCTCAAAAGTTTTCTGAATTTATTTTGTGCTTTTGGTAAGCTCTGAAGAACAGTTGTCATTACGATGCATGCATGTAACTCCTTCCAGACATTGATGAATGCCAGCTTTACCCGGGGCTGTGCGGTAACGCCACCTGCGTAAACTATCAGGGCCGATTTGATTGTGAATGCCCACGGGGGTTCAGTCTAGACAGGCACCTCCGCGCTTGTCTCGGTGAGTTCGGTCTCCCACCCCCCCTCCCCTGTCTCATCCGTTGGCTGGCGAAATTTCAGTGTAGCTGTTCAGTGCAGTGCAGTTTAGCATGACGCATTGTGGTGTGAAATGGCAGTACTTACTCATCTGTCTGGGAGTAGGGCTAGACCAGATTAAAGTGGTGGTCAAAAACTGATTGTATTCATGACTTAGGATTTTTCGAATGCGAGACATGTTACTACGGTTTTTTGGGTGTGAGGAAATATTTTATACACTGTATGAAGGCAAACGAGAGCAACTCCCAAATGCTGGATTGCAGATTAAGGGGGCCATGGAGATTTCAAACTTTTCCTCAGAGTCATAACAGAAGATTTTATTCAAAACTGCATATTGCATTTGTGGTCAACTCCACCGAGCAATTTTAGCCTTCCTGTCTGTCTAAACCCCACATCTCTCTCCTACTCTAAGAAATTCTAGACAATGTCAGTGTCGAAACAGTCAAAATTGTTTTAAAATAAGTTAAAAACCACTGACTGTAATACTTTTTAAAATTCTGTTGGGAAGAGACTATAGTCTACTAATTGCCAAAAATGTTCTGTTTCATGTCTCCAAACTTGAGTAGTAATCTGTAGGTATTGCAAAATGGAATTTATGGAAGTTACTGCTGCCATTTCACATCAACTCCTGTGGACTTGGCTTGGTGCTACGATCCATGTGTTGCCAGTTGCAGCTTTCGTGCTTTTGGGCCATTGTCACGAGTCATTTGTCTCTTGAGGGCAGCCTTGATATGTCTTCACTGGTCCATTTTTGTCCTGTGTGTGTGTGCTTCTTGTACCGGCTTTTGTCAGCAACAGCTTAAAGCTTGCATCTTGTAGGATTTGTTTGAGCGTATTTGTATACAGATTTAGGGTTTGGGGGCTTATTGCATGCCTACCGGCTGGTTTTTTTGTTGTCTTGGTTTTTATGTTGAATCGCTTTGCAAGTTTGCATGTGATTTCTGTGGCTTCAAAGACATAGCTAAGACAGATTTTTGCCCTCTGCATGTGGCATCTTATAGCTTTGCCTATTGTAGCTGTATAATTTCTACTTTAACCATTCATATTTCCAACTGTTGTGGCATACAGGGCCACCTTGTGTCTAGATGGCTGCTATACCCGATAGTGTATCATTGTATTCTACCATGTGATGTCAGCTGCTCCTGCTTTCTTTAGAGTTTGACACTTAATGTTTCATCCTTTGCAAAAATAACACTCAGTCATATTTGGTGTTGTTTTAGCTGCTTTTATACATTTCCACACATCAGTTCAATGGTATGTGCTTCATCTATCCATTACTAGCGATTAGTAGAAGCCATGCTTGATGAGAGTAAACATTAGGCCAAATTTTTTTATGAAATTTGTCAGGACTCAGTCCAGCATTTAAAAGTCATCTTGTGGAAGTTGTGGATCTGTATGAGATCCACAACATCACATGTTGTCATTGTAACCTCACGCCGATGGTGATATCTGCCTTGAAAAAAATTGAAGTCAAGTGTAGGTCGTAACTCACTATCTCAAACTCTAGCAGAGTTTCCTTGAGAGAAGTGCAATGCATGTTGAGTTGTGTTCTCTATAGTTGAAGACCCGCACATCTAATGTGTTGAGTGTTTTGGCCTCATTGTATACAGCTGCTCTAAGCAGACATGGGCTTGGTGTTAAAAATGTTGTTTACTAAACTTTGATTGTAAATTCAGCCGAACTGCACTTGGGAAATATTTCAAAACATGCAAAGCTTCTGTAAAATCTGTTGCATTTAGAACATACCTGCACACCCATTTCTTCATCTAGAATTGACCAGCCTCAGTAAAACATGAACCCATTTTCACTTGTAGATATTCTGATAATGGTGATTCTGAGTTTAAGCTTAATTATAGTGTACATAGAGCATGTCCCTCGCAGATGGCAACTGTTCTGTCATATTGGTACCAGATTTATGAAATTTCGTTGGTCATACACAGCCCTCTGAGGGTTCGTTATTTAGTTGGCCATGCCAAAAAAATCTGGCTCACTGCTTATCTGCCATGAACTTGCTCCCCAAATCAGTCTTCAAGCCCTCCGGAAGTTGTGGGTAGTTATCAGGATTGAGTAAGCAATAGCCCAGTCTCTATGACTTCACGTACAAGTAGGACTTGGAGGCCCTCAAGAGTTGGAATAAGAATAGTGTGCCATCATACTTCCTGCATAGTGAAGGGCTTGGAAGGATTGAGGAAGATTGCCAGAAGATGCACATGGGGAATCAGGGTTGATGTATAAAGAATGAACAGTAGTCCCAGTGACATTCCTTCCGTGCTGCATTTGCTTAGCAGAAATTAAGTGTTCAGCAGTAGTCAGTAGCAGTGTTGTAGTCCAGACCATCACAAGACCTTCATCACAAACCGGAGAAAAGACCATGCACAAGACCCGTCCCAAGAGAGAGGGCAAAGTGTGACAAGGGAATGCTTTTGTTGCATTTGCAATAGCTTGTGACTTGAATAAGCCTTTGGCAAGTTAACTTTGACCCAAATCTGGTACACTGAGTTCTTTAAATTCTCATGTATGTAACAACTTAAATTCTCCTTACTAAAACCACTGTTGCTATATCTCGTGATTTGGGGCAAGCTTTTGCTTAGTTACATAAAAGACGCCTTGCAACAATACACTGTTCTCAATGGATAAGAAGGGCACAAAGGAACCAGTCCATTCCAGAAATGGTGGTTGCTATGCGAAAGCTTGCCCTGAATCATGACGTATAGCAACAGTGTCTTTAGTCTGGGGAATTCAAATTGTTATGTTTAGGTGCAATCGGATATTAAAACTCAGTGTCCCAGATTTTATTCAAATTTAATTCGCAAATGGCTTATTCAGACTGGACGTCTTGTGTTGGTCTTGTGGGGTCTTGCGATGGTCTGAAGAGGTCTCAACTACAACACTGGTCAGTAGCAGTAAATTTTGCCTTGCGTTGCTTCCAGCAATATCCAGAACTTTTCACATTGCTTATTTCTAGCTGAAATAAATCCAAGATACTGTATTTGTGAATCCAAGGTCATAGGAGCCGCTTTTGAATTTAAAAATTAAAGGGCTTTGAAAGAAATTTGCATAATAACCCTCGTCATTTCTCACCCACATATAATCCATTTCATCGGAACAACAAGCTAAGTGATACATCAAAACAGAAAGTCCAGTTTGCTCTTTCTAATGCAAATAAGAACGAAACTTCCCCGGAGGACAAAGGGTTTCTAAACTCATTTTGTGTTTTGGGGGCACATTCGTGGAAAAGTGAAATGTAAGTTCTCTCTATCTTTATCGGGGTTTGTCAGACATCAAGGAGTGTGACGACAACCCTTGCGGTGATGCCACTTGCCTAGAGTTGGACGGATCTTTTCTGTGTGAGTGTCCAACTGGCTACGAGTTTAACTCGCTGAGCATCTCCTGTGTTGGTAAGTTTCAACTGGAACCCCCCCCAGCTTTTACCGGAATACTTGAACCCTATTTCAGAGTGATCATATTTTTTACTTGACCAACTACAAGATTGCCAGTGATATAAAACAGTTTTTTTTTGTTTTTTCAGTCATTACCAAATACAGAGGTACAAAATTATTTAAAGTGAATTGGAATAATTAACGGTCTGGTGTGGTGCCAACTTTACTTATGGTTTGTTCCAAAGAGAATCACTTTTTCGACATCATGGTTGACTGATTGCATGTACATGTATTAACATTATCTTACATTCATAAATACCTGAGACAGTATAGCCTTTAATATTAGTCAAGAGCCTGTCATGTGGACACCACTGATAAAATACCTACTCGTTGTGTGCCACTTCACATCTCAGTATGTTCCACGCTCACCAGCCTCCATATAAGGACATTGCTTATGACTACTCACGATGAGAGGAATATATATAGCTAATACATGCAGAAAAATTGTTGAACAAAATCACAGGAAAGTTTTAAAACTTGTTTTGACTTTGTGACATTGAAGGTATTAGTGAGTTGGATTTAATTTGTGCTTGGCCAGCTTAAACCAGCTCAGGAGAATGGACACGGATGATCTCCTTTTGCTTGGGCATTGTCAGCGTCCCTTTCCCGAGTCGGTCTTAGAAGCACATATTTATTCCCCCATTGGATTGTTGGGTGTTGTTTCTGTGTTTGTTCTGACATCCACCAAAACCCAAAAGTTCTCGTGTGAACATTT